>BPLQ01015260.1:0-600000 GCA_021605075.1 Caerostris darwini
TGACACAATCCTACCTCGTAAAAAGTCAGCGTCACGAGCCAAGTCAGACTTCTACCTATGGGTGCTCCATCACAACAGAAGCCGCCCCCTTTCCGCTTCTTCCAAGAGACTACACGGGTTCTTGGATTTGGTTATATGTTGCTCTCTGCCAAGTGGGATAGAAAAAAACACATTTTCCCTCATCTTAGAATCGAACTGGGCATTGTCTTTTCCCATTGATTTTTAGATGTATTTAATCTTTGTAACAGTGACTGCTGAAAATTCAGTTTCACACTAAATTGAAAATGAAATAAAAGATGAAAATTTGATATTTTGAAGGAAGCTCCCCCTGTAAGAAAATCATTTTAAGGAGCGCAGTGATGGGAGACTTCAGTCTCACAATCTGCTCATTTTCATTAAACAAATGACTTAATTTAAATTTTAAGTCGTAAACTTAAGAAATATGAAGTAAAGACATAAAAGCGGGCTATATTTACCAATATTTGGCGATTTGTCGCTTTCACGCCGCTATGGAAATTTCCTACATTTCACTTCTACATTTTTACTACTACTACTGGCAAATCTATATTCATTCCTGTGAGGATCATAAGTTCTAAAACTTATCGGCTTATAAGCGCAAAATATACACCTACAATTATGATACATTCTACTTAATTCGTTAGAACTATATTTTACAGATGAATAATTTTTATAAATATAATTCCGTGCTATAGTTACCAGTATTTGGCGATTTGTCGCTTTCACATCGCTAATGGAAAAGTTCCTACGTTTTACTAGTATTACTAGAAGATTTATATTCATTCCTATGCGGATCTTAAGTTTTAAAAATTATCGGCTTATACATGGAAATATAAAACTACATTTATAATAAATTTCACTTAAACCGTTAGATTTTTTTTTATTATTATTATTATTTTTTTTTTTTACAGATGAACAATTTTTATAAGTATAATTCCACCAGCCAATTTTAAAAATGGAATGTATATATACATTAAAGTAGATGAAACATTGATTTTCACAAATAATCTCCACCAACCCCCCTCAATATTTCATCACAATTTCTAACGCATCGGTTGGCGCGCAAAAGAATCTCCCTTATCTCGAATGTGCGAATTAGTCCGAAGCAAAATCCCTGCGCGAAAAATCTCATTCCGAATATGAAATTTCTTCGAATTGCTTCCTAATCTTCCCAAGTCGTTACGTCAGATCCTGATGAAAACTCTTCCCAACTTCTGCTCTTTCCTTTTAAAAGTATTTTCCGGTAGATTTTCTCCCTTATCTGGAGAAAAATGTCCAACAAAGCCCGGTGCTCCCCTCTCTCTCTCAGTGGCGTAAATCAGGACCCCCCCCCCCCTTCCTGAACCCTCACGATTCTGGGGCTTGCGAATAGAAAGGAAGGGGTGCAGGGACCCCCCCCATCCCTTCTTTCTCCGGAAGAAAGACGATTCGGAAGAAGAAAGGAAGGAAAAAAAAGAATATGAGTTCGGGGGGAGGTAGTCGTCTAGGAGGAAATAGCATAGGGGTTGTTGCCGATCTTGAATTCGGAAACAGTTCGGTTCTATTTTTTTTTCATTTTTTTTCCCTGTTTAAACTGGTGTTAACTGAGGGGAAAAGTAGGGGAGGGAAAAAAAACAGAGACTGGTGCTCTTGTTTATTACTGAAGACAAAAGCAATACATAATCCTAGCAATGACAGCATGGGGGTTCATTATTTTAGCATTGAGAAGAACGAAATGTTAACTAGGATTTGTGTAGGTACGGATGTTTGTATCAAACCAAAATACAAATTCATATCAATCTGAGTCTGTTTTTAATTATTTATTTGAAGCAAACGTCAAGAAAAAAAAAAAAAAAAAAAAAGTTAAAATAAATATCAAATAGCAATGACATAAAATTTGTAATTAAAGTCAATTTAGAGTAATAGATTTACAAATATTAAGTAAAATATTTCTTTTACGGCACTGGAATTTCCATCCAACAAATATTCATTTAAACATAAATATTTCTTTATAGGATTTTCGAGTCAAACAAAATACAGAGTCATATCAATCAGAAGCTTTATTAAAAAATTATTTACTTAAAGTAAACGTTATCATTATTACGTTAAAGTAAACAAAAAAAATTTTTTTTTTAATAAATATCAAATAACAGACATAAAATTGTAATTAAAGTCAATTTAGAGTAACAGATTTTATAATATTAAGTAAAATATTTCTTTTTCGGAGCTGGGATTTTCATGGAACAATTATTCATTTATAAAAAAAATACACATGTTTAAATGTATATAATTTTTTAATTTTATTCCTAAAAATAAAGAACATAACAAATATATCTATAAAATGAATAAGTATTATAATGTTAGAATGCATAAATCATCATAAATAATAAATCATAATATATAAAACATCATAAATCGATATCACTAAGTGAATAGTATGTTGAGTTAACAAACTGCTTTATAAAAATTTTTCTTCGAATGAAAAACAATATTAATGTATGTTTTAAGAAAAATATTCATAACATAAAATGCTGAGATATAAAAATAACTATCAGGGAACAATCATTTTTCTACAATTTAATTATAAAAGATTTAAATTTAAGTAAAATGAACATCAAAAATAATGGTGAGGTTAAGTAATCATGATAATTTAATTCGGATAACGATAAAATAATAGTCGAATGCTAAACAGTAAACCAAATGTAAATAAATTTAAATATAAAAAAATTAAAAAATAACAATAAGTTGTGACACGTAATAGATCTCCGTCTTATGACTCAATATTTCTGAACAATAAAACTAAAATTCTTTAGTGAAATTATTATTAAACAAGAATTACATAAAAAAACTAAATTCTCGGTTGTAGTTCTAAATAGTCACAAGAATGGCATAAATTTATTTCACTTGAAATGATTGTGAATGAAAATAAAATGGTTCGTGCACTTTTTTCAAAGTTATTCTTTGTTTCACATATTATATCACTCAATATTTATCATATGATAATTATTAGAATGAACCGATTACATATAAAAGTAATCTACCAAATAAAAAGTGTACATAAAGAATTGCGTGTTAGTTGAATTTATAGAATTAATTTGTAAAATTTATTTTACTTACTTAAAATTAGTGTGAATTGATTGTACACGTTTTTCAAAGTTATTTTTTGTTTCACATATTAGATCACTCCATATTTATCTTATAGTAATTACTAGAATTAACTGTTTACATATAAAAGTTACCTATCAAATAAAAATTACAAATAAGCAAATAGTGTTTTTGTTGAATTTATAGAATTAATGTTATTTAAAATTAGTGTGGATGAAAATGGAAGTGATTGTGCACTTTTATCATAGTGATTCTTTATTTCACATATTAGACCTCTCCATATTTAAGAAGTAGTAATTACTAGCATGTTGAATTTATAGAATTATTTTGTAGTATTTATTTTACTTAAAATTAGTATGAATGAAAACAGAATGGATTGTCCACTGTAATTTTTGTTTCATATATTGAATCACTCAACATTATTCAATATCAATCACTCAAATTGGATCACGATCGATTAGATCACTCCATATATATCATATAGTAATTACTAGAATGAAATTATTATTGAATAAAAGCTATCTACCTAATAAAAATTACACATTAAAAAATTGTGCGTTTGTTGAATTTATAGCATTAGGATTGTGTACTATTTTTAAAGTTATTCTTTGTTCCATATATTAGATCTATCATTATTTATCATATAGTAATTACTAGAACTAACAGATTTCATATAGAAGTTATCTATCAAATAAATATTGCACATGAAAGAATTGTGTGTTTGTTGAATTTATAGAATTAAAATTGTGTACTTTTTTTAAAGTTATGCTTTGTTTCCCATATTAGATCACTCGATATTTATCATATAGTACTAAAATGAAACGATTGCATGCAAAAGATATCTACCAAATATAGTGAAAATTACACATTAAAGAATTGTGTGTTTGTTGATCCTTTGACGCATTACATGATTCCATATCTATATCGAATCGATATGCTTGCTGAGGCATAATGTCCGGAGGTGGTACGGGGGGGGGAGTGTTCTAAACTCGGCACTTCCTTTCCGAGTTCCCGGGCCATTTGCTTCCGAAATACTTATCTGCAAACGTCCCTTGCAACGGAAAAGAATCGAATATTTCAACTCCCCGAGTACACATGGGACAACGGCCATTTTCCCTCCTCGATAACTGGCTGGCTTCAGAGCAGGATCCAGTCTAATGAAATGAAACGGCTCCATTCGGAACTGAATAAACACTGTTATGGCCGAAGCTCGAAGGGTAATTAAGAATTTCGGCAGAGGTATTCAGGAATCGGTGTTTGTTTTAAAAGGGGAGAGGACTGAAAGCCTGATTGATGCTATAACTGGCGAGAAATAGAATGATAAGTATAGTTAGCGTCCCATCTTCGAATGGGTTCCAATGCGCGTTTATTTGCAGATTAAGAATGAGAAATGGTGCATAGTTTGTGATGTATTCTGCTGGCTTCGTTCAATATGTTTAATGGTTTCACCTAGTGTTTATTATTCCATTGAGTGAAAGAGAATGTTAGTTTAGAAGTTTTGAATTTGAATAATTAAGATAATCATGATATGGCTATTATTTTTTAAAACATAATAAGAAATTATATTATGTAATTCAATTGTAGAAGAATTCCAAATACTCCTACAATTGAAATCCAATGATTAGGATATTCATATGCCAATTTTAAATTTTTTTAAAGCATAAACAGAAATTATCTAATGTAATTCAAAAAAATTTCACCTGCAATTGATGGTAAATAATCTAATGATAAATATATTCATAATATGCGCATTTCAATTTTTAAGCAAAAATAATAAAAAAATAAGATCGCCCTAACTCACCGAACACAACTAAATAGTCATTCAACATAAAAATTCCAGGTTAGGATAATTCACAAGATAAATATATAGACGAATTTTGTACTGTAGTTCGAACATTCTTCACTTAAAATAATAAAATTATAAAATTTCTTTTATTGCTTCGAATGCAGGAATTTTAAAAGAGAAATGCTTGAATTACGAAATAAAAATATAAAAATAAGCCTTAAAGATTAAATACCTGTCATTAAAGATTAAATTAAGAACAAGATTATTTAAAATATCTTAAAGTGAAATTGTATAATGTGATCAATTAATAACCTCTTAAGTTAAATTTTCTAAATAAGCAAAAAAATATATAAATTTTTAAGTCAAAATAATATGAAATAAGACCACTCTCCCCCCCCCCACCTCCGAACACAAATAAATAGATAAACAATTAATATAAAAATTCAAGGTAAGGATAATTCTCAGGAAAAATATAATGATGAATATTGTAATGTAGATCGAATATTCTTCGCTAATATATAATTGCATAATAAAATTATAAAACTTCTTTTGATGTCTTAAATGTAGTAAAATGTAAATAGCATATACCGCAAATTTAAAATAGAAATATAAAATAAAATACAAAAATAAAAATATACATTAAAGATTAAATTAAGAACAAAATTATTTAAAATGTATTAAGATGAAATGGTATAATATTATCAATTAATATAAATCAAATGTTTTGGTTTGATAACAATTCAAATAATTAAATAAAAAAAATATAATTTTAAATATAATAACCAAAATTTTAGCCATTTCAAAGATAATAGTAACCATCAAAAGTAATTTTCTAGACAACGACGTGTATAAAAAGTAGGCAACATTTCTTTTATATTTCGAATTTTAAAGTTTAAAAATTATTTTTTAACAGGAGGTTTATTTATTTTATTACATAATTGTTATTAACCAAAAAAGCTCGGAACAGTAATAAATTTCCCACGACCTTTCCAAATAAAAAAAAAAATTACAATTTTGCAGCTTTAAAATTTTTAAATTTTAAAGTATTTCTATGAATCATTTTAAGTGATCAACAATCAGAAAAACAAAGACCCCATGCCTATTTCAAAAACAATAACGCCGCATAAGAAAAACACTCCGAGAGCTAAGGACCCATAAACAAACACCATACATAACAGGACCCGAACTACAAGTTCCAAGGAATGTAAGCAGAGAAACATTGCCCATCTATTTTATGATACGTCGTATAATTACGTTACTGAAAGCTCTCCGTTACCTTTGCAGCGAAACTTGGTTGTGGAGTCCCCTCTGCGACCACGAAAAATGATGGCCCATAAAAGTATACGCTGCTTGAAAGTGTTAGCGCTTTCCTAAATCGTCTCTTATCGACTATAAAAACTGACCTCTGACATCGCTGCGCGTATGTGACTTGTTAGCTTCTATCAATATTAGGCCTAAGCTGCTTGTAAAACCAGGGCCGCCTGTTGATTCGAGGCAGCTTTTAATTTTATTGCAACAGGCCCGGAGTGGGGGCGTGGGCCTTGTCGGGATAGGATGTTGACAGTGTGCAAGTCCTTGCAAAATGAAGTGTACTAGACTTTTGAGACTCATGTACCTTTAGTTGGAAAAGGGCGATTTGAGACTACATAAAAGGCTTAAATATTCTTCCTCTTTCAACAATTCAAGCACAAATGAGTTAAATGTTTAGTTTAAAACAAATGGCCCATTGGCAACGTGCACAGCTAACGTGCAGATTTGGTTTGCCGTTCTACGGTCATTTTATGCACACTTTAGGCTAGTAGACCAGGACCTACAGTTTAACGTGGATTCCGAACGCCTGTGGTACCAAAGTCCAGAGCGCTAGCCAATTGGACTAACGTGTAGATGGGCTGAGGTTTGAATCCACTGGCAACATTGCTTTTGTCCTTTTTTGAAACGACAAAACTCGATGACGATTGTATGTAAAGCATCTCAGGTCGATAGTCAAGTTGCTTGGTTCGAGTTTCCGAGTTTTATCCCATATGACACTCAAACAAGGGGATGTCATTAAAAAAAATCCTCCCCTAAACATATGTCGGTGGGCTGCTCGTTATATATATGAAACCTATCGATGTTTCAGCCTCACCTTTCTAACTACTAGAGGTATGTAGCCCTAGGTACAACGGTGAATTGTGAAGAAAAGTAAAATAAAAGTTTTTAAACAAATAAGTATGATTTTTTTTTTTTTTTTTTTTTTTTTTTACAGTAAAGTAGTATCTGTAAAAACTGACAATGTAGATCTAACACGGGTTTAATAAAGAATGATATTTGTTAGCGTCCAATCATATTATGCATACATTGCTTGTAAAACTACAGTGTTTAATAAATTTCATCAAGCTTTTAATATTTTACACTATTTTTCTAATATTTTACGTGTAAGCCCTTGTAAAATGTCCTCCGAAAAAGGGTTGTATTCAAATTTAGAGAGAATACATTACGCGTATTTTCTTTTTGATAATTTGTACTTACACGGGGGGCGAGGGGGAAATATAAAATATTTGTCAAAAGTTTGAATAAAATGCTTTGTTTAAAATATAATTAGGTAATCTGTTTTTATTAAAACTGCCAAGATTTTGAAATCAAAAAGACTTTGAAAATTGACTAATATCAAGATTTAGTACTTCTTGAACATCTGCGATATTGAATATAAGTTACTTGAAAACTTAGAATATTTTGTTAATTTAGGGGAATATTAATTTTATAGTAAATTTAATTCTATAGTGACACAGTATTTAAAGAAAAAGCAGCAGCCCTGAATTTTGACGTGAATCTTGTTATGATAAGTTGTTCAACAATTTGCCAGTTCTTTTAAAATGTAGAATCCAGAAAGAATAAAGATCTCACAAATCCTAATACACCAAATCCTCTTTAAAAATTCAATCTTAGAAGGTGGTGATTGAAAATTGCGGTGATTAACTTATTATTAAATTAATGTTCAACTGTAAGAAGAGATGTTATCCAAATTTGCAAATTAAAATTCATTTGATAAATAAAAAGGACAAGAGTTAGCTACAAACAAGGGGCTAATGAGGCTCATGATTTCGAAACTCAGAGATATGAAAATTTAGTGCACAACAAAGTCAAAATAACTAAAGAAGATATATATAGAGAGAGAGATTTAATGGATTAATTCGATAGATTTAATAGATTAATAATTAATCAATAATTATCTATTATTATTATTGAATCTAATAATAATAATTAATGGCATCAAATAATTTTATTATGCATTTTTTTCTTCCAGATTCTAAATATACGAACATTAATACTTTTCTTTTGATTATCTTCATAAAAAAAAAAATTATTACATCTTTTTATGTCATATCTAATTACAAGATGATGTCACGCATAATTTTTTTTTCTATTACATTACTAATCATGAATAGAAAAGGAAAAAACAGCAATAAAGGCAATGAAACGCTATCTCTCAACAAGGTCCTTCATTGCAGAGTGAATGATGAGACAGAGACAGTGGGTAACCCGAGCATCCACCCCCTCAACAACGAATGGTTCCACAAACACCCCAGGACACCAGACTTCGTGGCGCGGGGGTGGGGTTTGCTTTAACCAGGACCAATGATGAAACCTCACTTTTCTGCAGAAACAGTGGTGGGATGTCAATTATCAAGAATTACTCATTTAAAATGCATTTGAATGGTTTTTAATGAATATAATATAATTAATTTCTTACTTCGAGAATTAAAATTCTTCAAAAAGAATAAAATTTCAGCGTTTTTAGTAAATGAAAATAATTTTATAAGGCAGAAATTATTTAAATATCTTATTTTTATAGCAGAGAATAAAATTATCAAGAATTACTCATTTAAAAATGCAATTGAATGGTAACATTATTAATTAAATGAATAATGAATGTAACATGATTAATTAAATGAACAATGAATGTAACATCATTAATTAATTGAATAGTGAATGTAAAATAATTAATTTCTCACTTCGGGCATTAAACATAAAATTGTTAGTATTATCCATCAAATAATGAAAAAGGATTTTAACGATTGAAAATATAATATATATATTTCTACAAGTTTTACGAGAAACTTTATAAAGACATATCCAAACCAACAATTATAATGTAATATTAGAAATCTGGGAAAATTCATAAATTTTTTACTATTCTAAGCAGTCTTAAATGTTTACGCAAGTCAAAAAGAGTAAACTTTAACAAATGAAAATAATTTTATAAAGCACAGATTAATTAAATATCTTACAATTTTTATAGCAGAGAATAAAATTGTTTCTTTCAAATATCAGGAATTACTCATTTCAAATGCAATTAAATGGTTTTTAATGAATGTAACATAATTCATTTATTAATTCAAGAATTCAACATAAAATTTTTAGTATTATCCAGCGAATAATTAATTGTGAAGGTTAATATTTTATCGAATGAAAAATTGGATAAAATATTAACCTTTTAATAAAACCTCATAATAACCTTTATAATAAAGCCTCACTTTTCTGCAGAAAATTGTGGTGGTATGTCAATTAATCAGGAATTACTTTTTTAAAGTGGAATTGAATGATTTTTGATGAAAGCAATATAATTAATTCCTCACTTCGAGAATTAAACATAAAATTGTTAGTATTATCCGTCGAATATTTATGAAGGTTAATATTTTATCAAATGAAAAATTCGATAAAATATTAATCTCTTAATAAAACCTCATAATAAGCTTTATAATAAAACCTCATAATAAGCTTTATAATAAAACCTCACAATAAGCTTTATAATAAAACCTCAAAATAAGCTTTATAATAAAACCTCATAATAAGCTTTATAGTAAAACCTCATAATAAGTTTTATAATAAAACCTCACAATAAGCTTTATAATAAAACCTCATAATAAGTTTTATAATAAAACCTCATAATAAGCTTTATAATAAAACCTCACTTTCCTGCAGAAAATGGTGGTGGGATGTCAATTATCACGTATTACACATTTAAAATGCATTTGAATGGTTTTTAATGAACGTAACTTTTTTAATTTCTTATTTCGGGAATTAAGCATAAAATTGTTAGTATTATCCATTGAATAATTATGAAGGTTAATATTTTATCAAATGAAAAATTCGATAAAATATTAATCTTTAATAACAACCTCATAATAAGCTTTACAATAAAACCTCATAATAAGCTTTATAAAAAAACCTCACTTTTCTGCAGAAAATTGTGGTGGGATGTCAATTATCACGTATTACACATTTAAAATGCATTTGAATGGTTTTTAATGAATGTAACATTTTAATTTCTTATTTCGAGAATTAAACATAAAATTTTTAGTATTGTCAATCGAATAATTATTGAGGCTAATATTTTATCGAATGAAAAATTTAAAATATAAAATTTATATTTTTTTTACAAGTTATACAAGAAACTTTATAAAGACATATTCAAACAAACAATTCTAATGTAATTAGAAATCTGGGAAAATTCATACAATTTCTACTAAGTTCTAAGTAGTTTCTTTAAATGCTGACATAAATCAAAAAGAGTAATTACTCTCCTACAACTTTTATAGCAGAGAATAAAATTCTTTCTTTAAAATACTGAAATGTAAATAATTTCTATAAAAAAAAATTCGGGAAAAGGTTTGTTGTATCATATACAAATTAGTAGATATCAATTCATTATTAAAAATTCCTTAATCACAGGTTCGGGATTAACAAAAAAAAAAAAAAAAAAAAAAAAAAAAATTACAGGTTAGTAAAAAAAAAATATCATCAATCAGTGAAAAAATAATTACTCTCTTACAACTTTTATAGCAGAGAATAAAATTGCTTCTTTAAAATACTGAAATGTAAATATTTTCTATAAAAAAAATTCGTATGCAAGTTTTTTGTATGAAATACAACTTTGTAGATATAAATTCATTATTAAAATTCCGTAATTACATGTTACAAGTTAGTAAAAAAAAAATTACACATTAGTTAAAAAAAAGAAGCAATTGTCAATCAATTAAAAAATAAATTTAATTCAAATTCATGAGGAAAAATAATAACATTTTTAGTAAAAAAAGCCTCTAAAAAAGCACTGCAATAGAACAGCAATAATGCAGCTCATAATTTAGAGTAATGGAAATGTTTATAGAAGTTGAGATATGAATAAGGTTAGCGGTTGAATTATTTATGCTTAATGTTGCACTAATATTTTATTTCTAATTAGAGTAATCGTAAAAAACAAGACGTTATCTTATCTCTAAAAGGATCGGTAATCTTAACGGCAGAGAATGAAAGCGCAGTTTCTGCCCAAATTACTTGTTGTTGCAGTTTTAATGGAAAGGCCATCAGTAGATTCATGGCACGTCGCGAAACTCAGCGTCTTGTAATTTTCATTAATTTTCAGTTTGTAATTTGCACATGTAAACAATATGATTCATTCAAAAGGTAAAGCAGATAAAATGGATGAGGATTTAATGGAGTTTCATTCGAATATATCACATTATCATCTTTGTTCATAAACATCTTTGTTTACTTGCATTTTAATATTGTATATCATTTCAATATTGCACATGCATTTTAATATTGTACATCACTTCATACACAGAACGTTTTGCTGTTATATTGTATTTCATTTACTCTTCCTTTTACTCAATTTCATTTTTATTAAAAATAAAAAGTCAGGCAGAAATGTTCGTTATTTTACTAAAAACTGTTTATAAGCTACAAAACTGCTTATAATATTTTCAGAAAGAAAAAAAAATTTTTTTAAGTTTTTACAGTTTAGTGCACAATTGAAAAGTAAATACACAAGTAGAGTAATCAGTTAATAGAATTAATCTTCAATGTTTCTCTCAGTTTATGTCTTTTTAACGTCAAATTAATGTATATTTATTATTGAATATTTTTAGTTCATTAATCACTGATTAGAGCAGGATCATTATTTGTATTTGTTGATGCGGCAATTATTGTAAACGAGGAAACGGAATAATATAAGCAATATATATATATATATAACCAATATTATATATATATTTCAACTTTTAATGTTTCACTAAGATAATAATCCATATATAACATTTATAATATTTAAGATTAAATTAATTTATGTTTATTATTTATTTTTATTTCAATAAACATTGACTGGAACTGAACAATTATTTCACTAAAAACTACAAAAGTATTGTACAAAAGTAGAATAATCAGTTAATAGAATTAACTTTTAATGTTTCCCTCAGTCTATGTCTATTTAATATTAAATTAATGCATATTTATTATTGGATATGTTTATTTCAATCTTTTTTATTTATTATCATTTATTGGAATCGGATCATTGTTTGTATTTGTTTACGCGACTATTGTTGTAAATGCGGTAATGGAATAATGCTTCACTAATAAACTATTCAATAACATAAGCAATATATATATATATATATAACCAATGCAATGATATACATGTATGCGGGGACTGAAAATATATGTAGTTTATAGAATATATATATTTTTTTAAAATAGCAGTTTGTCTATATTACTATAAATTAGAATAAATCTATTAATATAAACCTATATTACTACTTTTTAGAAAATATACTATTCTATAAGATTATATTTCATATTAATTGTGATGGAGAATAAGATAAAAATTAAATTTAGTATGCAATAAAGTTCTTGTGATTATGCCTTTTAATGTTTTTGTTAATCTCTTGTAATGTTTATTCAATGTTTTCGTTTGTCTGTTGTAATGTTTATTCATTGTTTTTGTTTGTCTGTAGTAGTGTTTGTTCAATGTTTTTGTCAATATTGTTATGTAATATAGTTATTATTCTCATTGAATTACTCATATTAAGCTTTAAATTAATTCACAAATTCTGACAATAAACATAACTTAAGCTTATTTTAATTCAACAAGAATAATTTTGGTTCATATAAAAATTATTCAACGATACTGACTACTTTTTATTTACAACGCTTCAAATTTCATGATAATTTTTTTAATAAATGCTTTCGCGAAAATAATTTTTTCTTATTTCAAATAACATTTGAATCTCATCATCCACAATATAAAACATAACACATCTACAGAAAGAAGAAAAGAAAATAATAATAAATTTAAATTAATTTTAATGCCTTTTTTTATTTTTTATTTCCCCCTTATCAAAATAGAATAGCTAAGAACAAGGAAAAAATTCTATAACAAAACAAAAAAACAAACAAAAAAAAAGATGATATAAAATGAACGCAAGACGAAAAACTGGCTCAGATATAGTTCTTCTTGGGTGGCACGCTACATTCTCTTTTAAACAGATGAAAGACAAAAAAGTAAAAATAAATAAGAGAATGATGAAAAAAAAGAAAAAAATAAAACTTGGGGACAAAATTATCCTGCTTTCTGCTTTGAAGAAGAAACTCTTGCATCCAATTTGCTGATTGCAAGATGACAGCAGGCCCTCAATCAGAATAAATCCAGCAGATAAGAACGCGACAGCAGACGAGAATCCAGAGAATCCACCCCTCGTTCGAATGCAGAAGATGAACCCAGCCTTCCAGATTCGAATCGAGTCCATGATAGAAGTCTATTTATTTGTCCAATGGAAGATATCGTCACCATTTGTTTCAGTTACATTCGACCTCTCTCGTGCAAGAAGTTATCGCCAGAATGGCTTGGCTTCATTCACTCTGCAGGACTATCATCTCGATGCAGGGTTTTTAGAGATAATTTGCAACAAAAATTTCTGTTTGCTATTTAAGATAACGCTAAATAGGAATTTTTAAGGCTAAATTGTCTGTCAGATTTCTCAATGGGAGATTTATAACTTCCTCTTTTATTGGAACTGTTTGATATGTGATTGAGCAATTTTTAAAGACACCTGATAATGCTTATTAGATCAAAGGTATTTAAATAGCTCGTCTTACATATGCATTTGAAGATTATCTCTCAACATAAATTAAACTTTCTCCATTTATAAGTGAGTTTGCATAAGTGAATTTAAAAACTTCAATTCATTTGCATTTAAAAAGTGGTTACAAGGGGTATTAAATATTTTTTGGATATTAAGTACTGAAATACTAAATATTGATTTAAAAAAATACTAAATTAAGTTATTTAGTAATATTTCTTTTTCATTTGGTAATTAAATTTTTTTATAAAATCATAATTTATTACTTTATAAATAATTGTTAATATAACTATTTAATCTGTGAATCCATTCAGTTAATGTTTTATTAATTTTTTGTTTATTTGTAATTTAATGTTTTATTATTATACAAAAAAATTAAAACGCAAGAATAGAAATGGGAGAAAAAGTACAAATAAATTTAATATGCTTTGTAAAATAACGTGAAAGTATAATAATGAAATACCAAATAAATCATTTAGTAATATTTTTTGATCATTTAATAATTAATTTTTTTTAAATCATAATTTATAAATAAATGGCAAACTGTTTAATCTGTGAATCCATTTAGTTAATGTTTTATTGTTATAGAAAAAAATTAAAATATGAGAAAAGAAATGGGAGACAAAGTAAAAAAAATACAATGTACTATGTAAAATTATGTGACAGTATACTATGTAAAATAATGTAATAAGTAAGTAGTATTACAATAAATAAATCCTTCATTTAGTATTTTGGTAATATTAACATTTTCTTTATAAAACCATAAATTATGATTTTATAAAGGCAAATGTGAAACAAACAAAGTAAAATTTATCTATCAAATCAATTTTTATAGTTTATTTATGAATACAATTCGCATACATTTATTGTATAATCTGGGAATCTGTTTAGTGAATACTATGTTACTATTAAATAAAAAAACCTAAGATGTAAGAGAAGATAGGAAAAAAATTATACAACAAATACTTAGTGAAAAAGTGAGGATATAATATGAGGAGCATATTAAATGATAAATCCTTTAATAATTAAATTTTTCACTCAGAATACTAAATAAAACTGATAAATACTGCCTTGTTTTCAATAAATATATATATAAACTATATAAAAAGAATTGGTAAACATAACTTGGTCTTAACCAAGCTTTGATAATTTTTTGTTTAGATCCAATTTAAATTATGATAGCACAATCAGCCATATAAAAGCATAAATCTTGGGAAAAGGATAAAATATATAATAAATCAACAACCTCAGATCAGAAATTACGAATACAATTACTGTATGTTTTAATTAATCAAGGAACTATTTAGAAGTTACAGAAATAGAACAGTAAAGCTTTCAGATTAAAATTAAAATATTGTTTTTCACAGTGATATAGTTATTGAGTTACAAGAAATATAAACACACATATATACAAAATTTTGGTTACATATGTTGATAACATACATAATATGCATATCTTAAACTACTTTTTAATAAAAACCATATTAATGTATATAATCTGTAAATTTTTTTCCCAGCAAGCAGCAAATCAGTTTTAGTATTTGAATTTATGGGCTGATCCCTTGTACTCCCTTATCTAATAGGTTCAAAAGCGACCAATCGCGTTACTTTTGCTATTAAGAACATACCCAATGGATTATTTAAGCTAAATAATATAAAGGAATCACCAACTTATTTGTGTGTTTATTTCTACATTCAAAAAAATTAACAATTATTATTATTTACATAGTTGTTTTACAATAAATAAGTAGAAATATGTGAAAATATACACTTACAGAAAATTTTGTACAGTTGAACATACTCAATGGGTTTATTTAAGGTAAATAATATAAAGGTTTTATATTCTAGATTATGTGCTTATTTCTATATTCTAGATTAAGTGTTTATTTATATATTCTAGAAGTGTAAGAATATTTATTTAATCCATAGTTTTCTTCAAATAGATACTATAAGTAGATATATGTAGAAGTATATACTTTCAGAAAATTTTGTACATTTAATGGTATAAAGTATAATTTATGTTAGAAAATAAGTTTTTTCAGTCAAGGGAGGGGGGATTATTAAATATGGGTAATAAAAGAATGCTTTAGAGATGGGGTAATAGATGGGGTATTTATTTCAAAATAAAGAGAGGTTGATTATACAATTGAAATGAAATGAATAAATTCAGCATCTTGTATTTAATTAATTTTAATAGATTTATTGAACTAAATTTTTAGTTAAAATTTGTGTTATAATATTTTTTAATATTTTGATATTTTATATATATAAGAATTTTTGTATTTAAACACTAGCAAAAATATTCTTATATAAAAACAATGCAAAATTTTAGCAAAGATTTTTTTAAGACTGAATATAAATAAAAAATTATTATATTAGGGCTAAATTATATAACGATTATTTTCTTCTAATCTATTGCCAATTTTATATGAAGAAATCAAAAAATATTTTAAAATTATCATTATAACATATTTTCGGAAATCATATAAAATTAGTATAATCTTTGAAATACAATAATATAAATTATATTAAAAAGAAATACAATCTGATATGATTTTATTGATGTTTTCTTTAAATTGTCATAAGCCTGAAACAGGTATTAACTAAAACATTTTTTTCCCCCTCTCTGGAAATACACTAGATATTTCGAAAAATCAAAAAGTTAAAATTATTTTTTTTTTTATTATACTCTAAGGGAAATGATGACTTCTTATTATTCAAAAGGAAAATAATAATACATAATATTTAAAAATAAAATTTATAAGCATACATGATCAAGATTTAATAATACTTGTGGCGCCATCTGTTAGGTTTAATTCAATTTATCCCTCTCAGTAAACAATAGTTAAAACGTATATTTTAAAAATATTATTAGTTTTAAAAGGACGATATACTATATTAAAGCATTTAAATTTTTAAAATATTGAAAACGGAGAAATGAAAAGTAATTTTTTGTTGTTAAACAAAAATAATGCAAAGTATCTGTTACTACTAATTTTGTTTATACAAATAAAATGTAATTTTTTACGTAAGAAACGAAGCAAATTTCAAATTAGTCTTTTAATATTATTTAATTTTCATGGTGTAAGTTTATGATTATTTATTATTATTTCATACAATATTATGAGCATTTTATTATTAATTCGAATGTCTGTTATTTTAATATATTTAATCGAGTTTAATTAAAAATAAAATTGTTGAATAATAAAATAAATGCTATTGCAAATTTTGTCTAAAAAGTTTTATAAGAAATAGCAGAAATTTTTTTTTTGCTAAAACATTTGTTAAATATTTTAGCAATTTCATCAATAACGAATTTTATTTCATTTTTATACGCAATGTAATTATTAAATAAGTTTACAAAAAATTGCAGAGATATGTTACTTAAATTTATAAAATTGAAAAAAAGAAAATTAATGTCTTTTCCCCTCCTACTGAATTTACAAAATATATAAGGAATTTTTAATTGCATAAAAAATATTTAATAAACCTTATGTAATATAAATTAATTTAAAACAAATTTTAAAAAAAATTGCTTAATGTTAAAAAGCGATTTCCAATTGTATATCTTTCATATATGATTACTTCAATATAACATCAGGAAAAAAAAGCTTTATAAATTATATCTATTGTATACTTTTCAATAGAAAAATAATAAATTATATGTTATTTAAATCTTTTTATTATTAATTAAAAATAAAATTATTAAATAAGTTTACAAAAACATCGCAGTGGATATGCTACTTAAATTTGTTAAATTAAAAAGAATTAAATATCTTTTCCCGTCTTACTGAATTTACAAAATATGTGAGGAATTTTTAATTGCATAAAAAAATTATGCAAATATTTATTTGTTTAATGTTAAAAACCTACTTCCTATAATGTTAAAAACCTTTATTGCATATATGTATACTTCAATCTCAACATCAGAAAAAAAAAAAAGATTTATCGGTTATCTATGTTATATAGTATTTAACAGAAAGATTTGCATTGTATATGATATGAATCGTATACCATAATATGGTGATTCCTTCTGAAACATTGAGATGTTTCAATTAATTTCAATGATAAAAAGAATTACAACTTTTTAAGCTAGTTGATAGAAGCTTTGCAAAGCTTTTTGAATATATCCTAATCTAACCGATAATAGAATAGGAAGTTTACTGAAAGCGTTTAAAAGGTCATTTCCATTCCCCCAATTCATAGCAGAATTGCGAGAAGGATCTTAAAAGGGCAACACACAGCATAAGGAAGAGTCGCACCAAACGTTTAAAAGGTCATTTCTGGTCACATACAAAATATGTGACGAATTTTTAATTGCATAAAAATATTCAATAAACTTATGTAATACAAATTAAATTTAAAACAAATTTTAAAAAATTTGCTTAATGTTAAAAAGCGATTTCCAATTGTATACCTTTCATATATGTATACTTCAATCTCAACATCAGAAGAAAAAAAAAAGCTTTATTGATTATCTGTATTATATAGTATTTAATAGAAAGATTTGCATTGTTTATTATTTTTTAATATGAATCGTATATCATAATATGTTGATTTCTTCTGAAACATTAAGATGTTTCAATTAATTTAAATAATAATAATAAAAAAACTGCAACTTTCTAAGCTAGTTGATGGAAGCCTTGCAAAGCAATATACCCTAATCTACCAGATAATAGAATAGGAAGTTTACTTAAAAGCGTTTAAAAGGCCATTTCCATTCCCCCAATTCATAGGAGGATCTTAAAAGAGCAGCAGAGTCGCACCAAACGTTTAAAAGGTCATTTCTGGTCAGGGCGAGATCTAAACGCCCTTGTGAGAGAAAACTCCGCATCCTTCCAAAACAGCCGCTTCATAAACTACAAATCAATGACCATATTACTCTAAAAGTGTCCCTGCGATACTAAGCAGCACTTATTTTATTGCCTTTTCTTCTTCTTTTTTTTTATCCTGGAAAAAAAAAATTGCGAATAAAGAAGAGAAGGAAGCCAGGTTTTTTTTTTTTATGTCCTTTTCCCGAAAAGCTTTCTACTACCAGCATTTAGTCTGTAAAGCTTGGCAGGAATTATATTGCAGTCGCAATTTCCTATTGAGACAATTTTCAACAAGCCCATCCGAGCCAAATCGGGGGCCCCCTAGGACGATATTTACCTGCAACGAGAGCGGAAGGGCAGGTGCCCCCTCTGTCCAATTGGACGATGATTTGTATGTGAAATATGTGTCGTCCATTACAACCCACGGGAACTGCACCAAAGAGGGCTGACGCGCGAAAAAAAATAATAAAGTAAAATAAAAAATAAAATAAACAGGACTAGTAGCAAATCCAGGGTTGCTCTACTACACCGCGTTCGATTCGATCGCCAAATTTTTATTTTTCCTTTATCATTTTTAGATGACGCTGTAAAACGCGTATTTTATCACACAGAGAACGATCACTTCAGAAGTCGTATAATCGGTTCAACGTGACGAATTTATTACGGCATCACACGAGTACTCGTCTCGACTGTTTAATGTCGTTAAACGAGACAAAAAAACAAACTGCTTTACTTTTTTTTTTTTTTTTTTTTTTTCGAGCTGTAAAAACGACGTAAACGCCCGCTTAACATGTTCTAATACACTCGTAAACGGAATGCGTTTTTTGAAATACGTTTATAGCACCGAATGGGCTTTTTACCTATTGGAATGGCAGTGTTTTGGTTGGTCATATTTTACGTGAGCATGACCCCTGGTTCGCAGATATAGATATTAGACTAACGTTCTGTTTTGTTTCACAAGATGTCCCGATTTGTTTCGCATAAAACTTCCCAGACGTAAATTACTCCTCAAATAGCCCTAAGGGAAATCATGAAACTTTTACTACCGATACTTGAAATTTAAAGGATAAAAAGACGATGAATAGAAAATACTTGAAATATTTGACCTATATATTTATGTTTCTTGGATTTCAAGCCCATTCGATGCAATAAATTTTTTAAAAGGATGTATTTTTGTAATATGCTTTTCACACCGAATGGACATTTTACTATTAGAATTGGTAGTATTTGGTTGGTTATATTTTACGTGAACATGACCTCTGGCTCGGAAATATAGTTAAAAAACTATGATATATATATATATATATATATATATTTATTATTGAAAGTAGATATATTTATATCGCAGGATAATCACCCACTAGTCCTGTTTTTTCATTCAATAATATCAAAGTATAAAGCAACAACATTTAAAAAAACATTACGCAGAAAATAATAAATAATACTGAAAGTACTTACTTTTATTTTTTAAACATATAAGTTTATAGCACCAAATGGACATTTTACCTATTGGAATTGGTTGATCATATTTTACGTGAACACGACCCTCTCTCGCAGATATAGATGAGATTAATATTTTATATATTTACCTATTTATTATTAAAAGTGGGTGTGTTTTTATCACAAATAATCATTCAATAATGCAATATATCAGAAAAATTACTCTCTAGTCCTGTTTATTCCCTCATTAATAACACTGATTAATATATATATATTTTTTCAATATGTAAAAAAAAAAAAAAAAAAAAAAAAATGCATTAAGAAAACATTATGCAGAACATGATAAAAAATATTGGAAGTATTTGCTTACATTTTTTAAACGGATGTGCTTTTGAAATATGTTTAACGCATCGAATGGGCTTTTTACCTATTGGAATGGTAGTATTTGGTTGGACATATTTTATGTGAAAATCACCCCTAGCTCACAGATATAGACGATTAATGTTTTATATTTTTACTTATTTATTATTAGTGGATTTATTTTAGTCGTAGAATAATCACACAATAACGCAATATCTCAAAATAATCACTAACTAATCCTATTTTTTCAGTCAATAATAGCACTGAATAATATTTTTTTTCAATATATATATATATATATAATACATTAAAAAACCTTATGCAGAAGATTATAAAAAGGATTAGAAGTATTTGCTTATATTCTTTAAACGGATGTGTTTTTTGAAACACGATTAACGCGCCTAATAGGCTTTTTACCCATTGGTATGTCAATATTTGGTTGGTTATATTTTACGTGAACATGAACCCTAGCTCACAAATATAGATATGAGACAATGTTTTATATGTTTATTTATTAATTATTGAAAGAGGATTTATTTATATCGCAGAATAATCACTCACTAATAACACTGAATAATAATTTTTTCAATATATATATATAAACATTATACAGAAGATGATAAACAATACTAGAACTATTTTCTTATATTTTTTAAACAGATGAGTTTTTGAAACACGTTTAAAGCACCAAATAGACTTTTTGCCTATTGGAATAGCAGTATTTGGTAGGCCATATTTTACGTGAACATGAACCCTGGCTCACAGGTATAGGTATCAGACTAACGTTCTGTTTTGTTTCACACGGTGTCCCGATTTGTTTCGCATAAAACTTCCCAGACGTAAATTGCTCCCCAAATAGCCCTAAGGGAAATCATGAAACTTTTACTGCCTATACTAGAAATTTAAAGAATAAAAATGTGATAAATAAAAATCACTCGAAATATTTGACCTATATTTAAATTCATGGAATTTATATCTATATTATTTATTACAGAAAACGGATTTGTTTGCATACGCAGTCATATTATCACTGAATAATGATTTTTTTTTTTTAATGTGTAATAGAAATATATTAAAAAAACATTAAGCAGAATATAATAAAATATATTTTAAGTATTTGCTTATGTTTTTAATTTATTCATTATAGTAAATTTTTGAACTTTGAATAAACAACAAAACAAACAGCAACAAAATTTTTTGATGATTTTAATAAAGAAATAATAATATAAAATAATAAATATTAGAAGCATATGTAAAATAATTTCTAAAAAGAGCATAAAATATCAATATATATATATTATGCTCTTTTTAGAAATTATTTTAAACAAACAAGTTAAAAACAGTTTTTGATCTAAAAATGATCTTACACACAATATTATTAAAATATTTATTATTTTAAGTGAACATGATGTTTAACATAGATGTTAAAACTCGTTTTTTTTTTTTTTTTATGCCATATATACTTTTTCCTTCAAATAAATAATCGTTAAAATTTTAATCTATACTATCAAATAAATTAATATTTTTTACGCTTTATAAAATTGCTTCGTATTGTTTGAAAACAAATATGCATAAAGGCCTAACAATATTGGATATAATTGATCTAATAATTTTTAATTTTTGTTTCATCTTTTTATTCATTTACTTTCTAATAAAAGATCTTAAATTTAATAAACTTTTTAAAAATTCATTTAAAAGCATTGAAAAAATCAAAATAATAATAATAATAATAAATAAACAAAGACAACAATTATTTGAAAATATTTCTCACTCGATTATTCAAAGATATGAACAAGGAAAAATAAATAAAATTTTTAAAAATAGATTATTAAAAATAAATTTTTATTGCTTATGAATATACAATGAAAATTTACGAATATGAGTTGTGCGCTAAAACATGATATACATTTTTTTCATAGATCTCATTTGTAAACGAAGTAAAATAAAGTATCATTTATTTGATAAAGAGAAAAAAATGTTTCCTAAAATAAATTATTTTTCTAATATTTCCACGAAAATAATAATGATAAATTGTAACAGTATGTAAAGTTATTATTTTGTTTTAAGAACATAAATATTGTGAAAAAAAACTCTTCTAGTACATTTAATTTTTAATATATTACATAAAAAACCTAGATATGATTCTCTCAACCAGAACGTAAACAACTGACACTAAAATAAATTTTCCCTCCACATATAATAATACATTTCGAGAAAGTTAAAATTTTCATATTTAATTAATAATATAATATTTAAAAATAGTTATTGAGTAGCAAAAACAATGACTGCTTTCGCAATATACTAAAATAAGAGTATTTGAGGCTCTAATAAGCACTGAACCGTATAGAAAGTTACCTTGGTACACAATGAAGGAAAATCTTATAAAAGCAATTCTATTATTAACAACAAAAATATTTCATATTTTACAAATGTATCGTTTTCGTGATTAAAACGTACAATTTTCTTTTACTTGCCTTACGCTATTCTATAATACTTTAGTACCTGATAATTTAGTATACTGGACTTCTATACTTGTTTTAATATATATTTTACTAGACTTTTATAAGACTTATATATTTCATAAGACTATAAAGTTGTCTTTTATACTTTAAATAAAATATAATTTTTTTTCTTTATTCCAAAATGCTGTTCCTTTTCAGATACATGAGTTTAATACAAGTAATTTATTAATAATTTAAGTTAATTTATTTCACAAATTTTTCTAAATCTATTAGTACACAAAATAATGGTAAAGAACCAAGAGTTGGGAATTAGGAATCGATATAAAACATTCAGCCTCGATTCGTCTATCAATACATGATGTTTCGAACCTGGCTTATTGCCAACATGTTATCCTGACATAATTATATTTCATATTTCCAGATATGTTACGTTTTTTTCCCTCTTCATAACTAGAAAATGTCCTTTTTACTAAAATAATCATTAATCGAAGCAGAAAAATATGTTGAATTATATCCCTTTATTAAAACAAGAAAAAAAGAAAACATAAACAAATGAATTTTGAAATAAAAAAAAACTGTGTTGCTTTTGAAAAATACTTCTTGGATAATAAAGAAAGAAATGACAGGTGAACAAAATAAATTTGTATTCAATCGTATAGATTTCGTATTAGTATTATATTTATTATATTAATTTATATTTATGTTAGTTATATTAAGAATAAGATAATCATATGCCATTTTTATAAAATTGCATAAAACATCATTCTAAGGATTCTTTTCAAAAAAATTTCAAAAGTTAGATAAATCGCCTTCAGGAAAATAATAATAAAGAATATAAAAAGTTGTGAAAAATAATAAAGAAATGCATATCACATAAACAAATGAAGAAAAAAATATATTAAAAATCAAGTCTTCATACAACATTTTTACAAATGTTTAGGAAACGCCATTAAAGAATTCAAAGAATCTGTTTCAAATACGGGATATGTCCCCATCAGGAAAATAATAATAGTGAATATAAAAATTCAAAAAATTAATAAAGAAAGGAATATCACATGAACAAAAGGAAAAAAAAATATATATTAAAAATAAAGTTCTCATACAAAACTTTTACAAATCTTTACGAAACATTATTAAAGATTTTGTTTTTTCAAAACGTGAATTAGTTTCAAATATTAGATATTTCGCCACCAGGATAATAACAATTGTAAACCAAAAATTCTGAAAATTAATAAAGAAAATAATAATAAACTATAAATAAGTCATAAATTAATAAATTACATTTGCCACATAAAAAATAAAGAAAAAAATTACATTAAAAATAAGTTCACCATGCGAATCTTTTACAAATGTTTAAGAAACGTTAAAAATTTCGTAGAATCTGTTTAAAATATTAAATATGCCACTACGAGGAAAAAAATAAACGTGAATATAAAAAATTTTGAAAATTATTAAAGAGAAAAATATGTAAAAAAAATAATAATAAATGTAAATATGTCATATATACACAATGAAAAAAAAAGATTACGTTAAGAATAAGGTCGTCATAATCTTTCACAAATGTTTAAAAAACATCATTAAAAAATTCATAGAATCGATTTCAAATATTAGATATGTCACCGTTAGGATAACAATAATTGTGAATATAAAAAAATTCTGAAAATTAATGACGAAAATAATAAAAAAATAAACCATAAATTAATAAATAAAAAAAAAATATGTCGCAGTGAAGGAAAAAATTACATTAAGAATAAGGTTATCATACGAAACTATTACAAATGTTTATGAAACGTCATTAAAGAATTCATAGTATCTGTTTCAAATATTAGATATGCCACTATGAGGAAAATATTACTTGTGATTCTGAAAATTGATAAAGAAAGGAATTTCACATAAACAAAAAAGAAAAAAAAAAAAAGTTTAGAAGAAGATTATTATATAAGAAATGTTTAAAACAAATTATATAAAATCGCAAAAAAATTCCTGAAAACTATTTCAAAAATTAGATGGAAAATAATAAATACGAAATGAATTAATGTTATACGAAATAATGAATCACAATAATACTATATAAGGAATGATAGTAATATAAAAGTAAGTTTACAAAGTGAATAACCAATTCCAAAAGATGAGTCATGAAGTAAATTGGCGATAAACTGATTCAAAAATTATATGGAAAATAATAAATATGAAATGAAATTATGCAAAATAATGAAGCACAATAATACTATATAAGGAATAATAGTAATATAAAAGTAAGTTTTCAAAGTGAATAACCAATTCCAAGAGATAGCCATGAGGTAAATTGGCGATGAACGGATTTAAAAAATTAGATGGAAAATAACAAACATGAAATGAATATCCGAAATAATGAAGCACAATAATACTATATAAGAAATGATAGTAATAAAAAAGTAAATTTTCAAAGTGTATAAAATCTCCAGTGAATCCAATTCCAAGAGATGAGTCATGAGGTAAATTGGCGATAAACTGATTCAAAAATTAGATGAAAAATAATAAATATAAAATGAAATTATTTGATATATGAATCACAATAATACTATATAAGGAATGATAGAACATAAAAGTAAGTTTACAAAGTTGATAACCAATTCTAAAAGATGAGCCCTAACGTAAATTGGCGATAAACTGATTCAAAAATTAGATGGAAAATAATAAATATGAAATGAATATGCGAAATAATGAAGCACAATAATACTATATAAGAAATGATAGTAATAAAAAAGTAAATTTTAAAAGTGGATAAAATCTCCAGTGGATCCAATTCCAAGAGATGAGCCATGAGGTAAATTGGCGATAAACTGATTCAAAAATTACATGGAAAATAATAAATATGAAGTGAAATTATGCAACATAATGAAGCACAATAATACTATATAAGGAATGATAGTAATTTAAAAGTAAGTTTTCAAAGTGAATAACCAATTCCAAGAGATGAACCATGAGGTAAATTGGCCATGAGGATTTGAGCCATGAAAAAAATTATATGGAAAATAATAAATATGAAATGAAATTATGCAAAATAATGAAGCACAATAATACTATATAAGGAATGATAGTAATATAAAAGTAAGTTTTCAAAGTGAATAATCAATTCCAAGAGACGAGCCATGAGGTGAATTGGCGATAACTTGCCAAAACCAGTGGCTCATTCTAACCAGTTGAGTTATGAATGCGGTAGCTAAGACCAGGCTGTCCTGTCCAATGAGGTATGACCCTCAGCACAAAGCTACCCTTCTTTTTCCCTTTTCAGGTATACCCCCTAGGCACCCCTCCCCCTGGGTGCCTATTCAAGCCTGGAATCTCTAGGCTTTGTCGGGTTCTCCTCAGTTTGCGGCCTGCTATGTAAACTGCTTTCGGCCTGATATCCGTGAGAAAAGAGAATTCTCTTATGCCTCTTTAAAAAAAAATCGAAACCCTTGGGTAATTTTTTCACCTATTTTTTTTACCAAGATTATTTTTAGTAATTTTTTTATTTTTTTTATATCTGGTTCTTATTATTAAAGAAATAAATTTAGTTTGGTGGAAAAGGATAAGACAAGCAATTGGAAAATATATTCTCAATTCGTTTATGCTTAAGTTTGCGAGATTATGGACAACCTATCCTTAAATGATTCTTGGAAATCTTTTATTTAATATTTCCTGCTTAAGCCTTAAAGTAAATTTTTATTAAAGGAAGATTTTAATCCTTTGTTTGCCTTTTAGATTTTTCCACGACAGAAAAAGGAATTTGTTACCTACATCTATCCTGACTTATTACTAATAAGGAACTAACTTTTCATGCTATCTTAAGCCAGGGGTGGCCAACCTGCGGCCTCGGGCAGTATGTGGCTGGCCTTGCACGTTTTTCTAGCCCGTGAGATTTATCAGACTTTTACAAAATATATTTATTTTATAATGGCCAAAGTAGTGAAAACCAATGTATTAACAAAAATACATTATGTGTGCATTCATATATTCAAAAATTATGAGAAAAAAATCTGTCGAAATTATGAGAAAAAATTAACTTTGAGTTTAAAATTATAATTCTTGCGAATACATGACAGATGTTGCCTGTTTTATTTGTGAGTTTACAGTTAGATTTTTATGACACTTCGATCACAAAAGAGAAATCTGATCCAATTTGTGAAATCTGGTACAAAAAGTTGTTAGCGCCTTTGGTTCAACTTACACCTACGAATCGGTTTTTTCCGAAAATGAAGTTGACAAAACACGCTCAAACACAAAGGACGCTAACCTGCAACAACCGTTACGATGTACAAGTACCCAAATTGAGATCGATTTGAAAAAGCTAAGTGAAAGAGTGGAGAAACAAATGTCGCTTTGGTAAAATAAATATTTTTTATTGATTTCACTGTTTTTTTAATTTATGTTTTTTATATTTTATTTTTAGTGTTATATATTTCTTTACAATGTGCGTTTAGTATCATTGTGATTATATTTGTGTTTACATGTAAGAATAATAGCAAACACAATAATAATAACTCATTATGCTTCAATTCTTCACTCTACTGCAAATGTCTTTAATGTATCTAAATCTATATCAATAATATATAATTTCATATGCGGCCCGCGGAGTTAGGATGCATTTCCAGACCCGCAAGTTCATTTGGCCTGACCACCACTGGCCTAGATGTTTCTGTCTACCAAATGGGATAAGAAAAAAAAAAATTATTTAGAAATTATATTTTGGTTAATTTATTTTTAATTTTTGAAACTTTTTAAATGAATTCTTAAATTTTGAAATCTGTTTTACATGTGTGTTTAAGCATAAGAAAAATAAATAAGTAAATTTTCAGACATTCTTCAATGTGTGATAGATTTATTCTTAAATGAATTAATTCATTGTTTCTTTTTCAAAGCTTTATAACTTTTGTTTTCATATATAATTTTATAGATATATAATTTTATATGTGGCCCGCGGAGTTAGGATGCATGTCCAAAGTGGCCCGCAAGATCATTCGGGTTGGTCACCCCTGTTTTAAGCAGTTACATATTGCATTAAGAATCATTTTGGAATTCCAATTACAAGTTTAAATGGCGTGAGAACTCTGTTCGTCAGTATAAGAAATTGTCATTTTAGATTAGAGCATTTCTTCCTTGATCCACATAGTATGAGTTTTAGGATTAGACGATTTTTTTTTCTCCTCATTTTCCTTCGATTTCAGTAATTTGATACAAAGGGGAACATACTACAGGAGGGGGGGAGGCAATTTTTTTTCCTACGTTCTACAATTCTATTTAGATTTCAATATCCCGGATACGGAAACCTGAATTCAGAGAAATTCGACTATTCGTGTAAAAAAAATATTAAGATTTTTTTTTTCTTCTACAGAAAAAAGTTTCGCACGAATTTGAATGGCTTACCAAATGAAGGCAAGTCATAAAAAAGTATAAAAAAGAAAAATAAAAAAAAACTGGAGTTTGAGTTCAGTATTCAAGACGTCTTTCAATGTTTTCTGAAAGACAATTGTAATGTTAAATTGAATTACTATAAAATATAAGTTATTATTTCTAAACGCAAAGGAGAAATCTAATTTCGGTGGCTGTATTGACTTGTTTCATATTCTATCCAACAAATCTATTACTTTTTCATTATTAAGTGTTAAAAAAATGCATTCATAAAATAATCACATTCTCTTTAATAATCAGCTCATTAGAAGACAGGTGATATCATTTTAATCAAATAATTTATTTAATTAAAATAATATCACCTGTCTTCTGTAATAAATAACCATAATATCACCATATATCATATTCCATAATATCACCTGTGTATATATTTATTATTTTTATTAAATAATATGTTTATTTAATTACATATTAAAAATCTAACTTTATAATCCCTCATTTTCAAGCAATTATTCTCACTTACATCTTCAATTAGAAATGAATTTCTCTTTGAGAAAAAAAGAAAATTTATTTAAATTAACATTTCGCTTTATAAATAAAGTAAGAATTATTATATATAAAGATTTTAAGGATTTAATAAAATAATTTCTAAAACATTAGTAATAAGGAATCCTAGATGATTACATTATCACATTAAAACAAAAATAAATTCATTAAATATTTTATAACCTTAATTCATAAAAAAAATGTATATATGCTCTTCACGAATTTGTAGAAAATATTTTTCACATTTTAAATTTCATGAGGATGGAGGAAGAAATAAGTTTTTTTTTTTTTTTTTTTTTTTTTTTTTAAATGAAAAAAAAAAAAAAAAAAAAAAAAAAAAAATGGAGATTCTTAAAATATGATAATGTAATTAAAATATAGTAGTCTGAACTGAAACCTAAGCAGGAAAATAAATTATTGAATAAATATTTTTCCTTTAAAAAATAAAACTACCAAACATGGAATATTTTTAAAATATAAAAACACGTGCGATCAGGATAAAAAATAATTAAACTAGCCATGAAATTTACTTTTTTTTTTCTTATTTGTTATGTATTTTATTATTCCCACCATCCTGTCCTTATAAAAATGTATTAATTTCGTTGATTTTAAGAAAAGAACATACATAATTTAATTCAAATGAAATGAATAGACTGATTAAATTAAACTTTTAAATTTTTAAAATAATTCCAAAAGATTTCCGAATTAGATATTATTTAATCAAACTTTAATCAAACTACTACGCCGTACACATTATCTACATATAAATTAATTAATTAATGAATAACAAAATAAATTAAGAATAACTGAGAAATAAACTTATACGTAAAGAAGAAACTAATAATAAACTAATTTAAGAAATGAACTAATTTTTCCTAATATTTTTTATGTTTTTAATTATTCTCATTTTAATCATTCATACAAAAAAGATACTAATTTCTGTCATTTTATTGAAAGAAAAATAATCAAGCCAAAATTATAATATTATGAAACATATTTAATTTAAATGAGCTAAATTACATCGTACACATTATCTAGATATATCTCTCTCAAATGCTCTACAGAGGAACGAAATGAATTATATATATATATAACACTTGGAATTAAGAAATAAACTAAGAAACAAACTGATAAATGAAGAAGAAACTAATAGTTAAAGAAGAAACTAAGAAATAAACTAATTTTTCCTTAAAATTTGTTATGTTTTAAGTGATTATATTTTCACATTCATAAAATGATTCTTTCATTTTATTGAAAGAAAAATCAAGCCAAAATGATGATATTATGAAATATTTAATTAAGTTCAGCTAAATAGAATGATTAAATTAAGCTTTTCCATTCTTAAAATAATGTCATAAAATTTCCGAATTAGATACCATTTAATCAAACTGTAAATTCTACCGACACAGTATGTAGATATATCCCTTTCGTATACTCTGCAGAGCAAGGTTTTTTAATTATATAGAAAAAAACCACTTGCAATTAAGAAATAAACTATCAAACGAAATAAAAAAAGAAGAAACTAAGAAATAAATTAACATTTTCTTGTAATTTGTTACGTTTTTAATTAATCTCATTTTCATCCATCAAAAAGATATTAACTTCTCCCATTTTGTTGAAAGAAAAATAATCAAGCCGAAATTATCATATTTTAAAACATATTTAATTTAAATCATCTAAATAGAATGATTAAATTAAGCTTTTCCATTCTTATAATAATGCCAAAAGATTTCTGAATTTGATACCAATTAATCAAACTTTACATTACGACGTACACTAGATCTAGATATCCGTCTCATATACTGTGCAGAGGATGGAGATGAATTATGCCAAAAAAACAAAAACTAAAAAAAAAAACCCTTGCAATTAAGAAATAACCTATTAAAAGAAATAAATAAATTAAGAAATAACTAAGAAATAAATTAATAGATGAAGAAACTAAGAAATAAACTAATTTGTCTTTATAATCTGTTATGTTTTTAATTATTTTCACTTTCTTCTTCATAAAAACAAGTAATATATAAAAAAATTTTAAGTCAATTCCTACTTTTTTTTCACTATATTACAGAAGGTCCTTTATACATAATTTTCATTCATTTTTTTAAGTTTATCTGGCGCCATGTATTGGTAGATATATACAACTTAAATTTAAAAAAACTAAAATTAATTAATTAAATTTAATTACTGAATTAATATTTGAAAAAATTGTATTAACATCAAGTGTCATCCACTGCAAGTTCAAAAAAATGCATTTGAACGTGAGTGGATGAATAAAAAGTATTTTATTAACGATTGAAAATTTGAACAAGATATATATAGGGAGAGTGTGAGCTAATAGAAGGAATTGAAAAAAAAAGTATTAATTTCTTTCATTTTGTTAAAACAAAAACATTTAAGTAGAAATTATCATATGAAGAAACATATTTAATTTAAATTGTCTAAATAGAATGATTAAATTAAGCTTTTCCATTCTTATAATAATACCCAAAAGATTTCCGAATTAAGATACCATTTAATCAAACTTTACATAACGACGTACACAGTATCTGGATACACTACCACACCCGCCTCCGCAGAGAAAGGGAAGTGGAATTCCATCTTAAAAATCTCTTCAAGGCCATTAATTTGCGACGAACAAAAATAACATTCAGATAACAAATAAACTAAGAAATAAAAAAAAATTTCTGTATAATTTGTTATTTTTAATTAATCTCATTTTCACCTTCATAAAAAAAGATATTAACTTCTTCCATTTTGCTGAAAGAAAAATAATCAACCAGAAATTAACAAAATATGAAGCATATTTAATTTAAATCATCTAAATAGAATGATTAAATTAAGCTTTTCCATTCTTATAATAATGTCAAAAGATTTCCGAATTAAGATACTATTTAATCAAACTTTACATTACGACGTACACAGTATCTAGATACACCAACCCCACATCCCTCTAGCGCAGCCTAAAAAGAGAAAGGAAAGTGGAATTCCACCTTAAAAATCTCTTAAAAGGCCATTAATTTGCGACGAACAAAAATAACATTCAGATAACAAATAAACTAAGAAATAAACAATTTTTTCTTTATAATTTGTTATTTTTAATTAATCTCACTTTCATCTTCATAAAAAAAAATATTAACTTCTTTCATTTTGTTGAAAGAAAAATAATCAAGCCGAAATTATCATATTATGAAGCATATTAAATTTAAATCAGCTAAATAAAATGATCCAAATTAAGCTTTTCCATTCATATAATAATGCCAAAAGATTTCCGAATTAGATAGTACCATTTAATCAAACTTTACATTACGACGTACACAGTATCTAGATACACTACCACCCCCGCCTCCGCAGAGAAAGGGAAGTGGAATTCCACCTTAAAAATCTCTTCAAGGCCATTAATTTGCGACGGACAAAAATAACATTCGGCTAATCACTCCGTTCAAAACGTGATCGATACAGCACTCCTCACCCCCTCTGTGTCTCGTCTCCATGGCAACGGGAATTAATGGCTGGTCTGTGATTAAGGAAGTTGCTTCAAAGTTTCCCGAGAGAGAACTTAATTAAAGCGATCCCTCGGAATAAAAGGAACGAGCAGCCCGCATCCATCTCAACCCTTTTTCTCTGCAGATTAGCCTCCCTTTCGCAGCTGCTCCCCGGTAATTGCATATGGATTCCGATGGGGCGCTATCTCGGGTGCGCCCCTGCACCCACACACAGGCCGGAATTATGATTACTGGGAGAACGTTTTGCGCCCCACTATCTGATGAGTGGTATGTTTGTTTTGCCGAATCACTTATCGGGGGTGTTCGCCTAATAGGATCACTGTCCAGTTAATTTGATCAGTTTCTGGTCCGTGAGGTGTTCTTCTGTTTAAACTGTACATTGTTCTTATGGAACACAAAAGTATGAGGTGGAAAAGGTTTCAAATTCGAGAATTTCCCTGAAATACTTTTGTATTTAATGAAAATAAATTACTATGATAAATTTTATCAATATTTTGCAAATTAATATATAGAAATAATAGATATATGCTAACATAAACAGATTCTAAAACTGTGTGCTAAGACCATTTTGTGTGAAAGTATGTTTTTTCGTATTATGCGATGAAAATATGCTTATGTTAAATTAATTATGGGGATCAAATAACTTTGGTCAGTTTCGGTCGTGAGGTGTTCTTGTGTTTAAACTGTCAGGAACACAAAAGTATGAGGTGGAAAGGTTTAAAATTCGAGAATTTCCCTGCAATACTTTTGTATTTATTGAAAACAAATTACTATAACAGTTTTCATCAATATTTTACAAATTAATATACAGAAATAATAATTAAAAATCTATGCTAACTCACAGATTTTAAAACTGTATGTTAAAGTCATTGTATGTAAATGTATGTTTGTTTTCGTAATACGCTATGAAAGTATGTTTATGTTAAATTAATTATGGGGGTCAAATAATTTTGATCAGTTTCTGGTCGCGAGGTGTTTTCTTTTGTTTAAACTGTACTAGGGTGCACGTTGTTCTTAGGGAACACAAAAATATGCGGTGAAAAGTGTTTAAAATTCGAGAATTTCCCTGAAATACCTTTGTATTTATCGCAAACAAAGAAATTTTATCAATATTTTACAAATTAAAATACAGAAATAATAATAAAAGATATTTGCTAATTAACAGATTACAAAACTTTATGTTAAGGCCATTGTGTCTTAAAGTATGTTTAATTTTGTACTATGCAATAAATGTATGATTATCTTAAATTAATTATATAGTGTTTGCCAAATAATTTAGGAGCTCAATTTCAATTTGGAAATGTCATCATTTTTGACTAGACTAGTTTGTGATACTATTTTATGGATTGTATATGACATTTCAAAAATGGCATTGTATTTAAAAATGACATTTCCAAAAATATCATTTTTAAATACAATGCATAAAATAATATCACAAACTAGTCTAGCTATAAAAATTGTGGGATATTTGTATCTATTAATGAATGTCCAATATTACTAATGATGAGATATGCTCATTATACTAATTATCTATTAATGAATCTCTTAATTTGTTATGTCAAAGTCCACTATACAATATTACTTTTGTGATATGCTCCTTATACTAATACTAAATATATAGAGCTAATATTGAAATATGCTCATTATACTAATGTAAAGTGTATAATGAGCATAAATGTACAGTGATAATGTTGAGCAATGTTTGCAATGATAGTATTAAATCATCGAACAATCACAATTAAAAACCAACTACTTCATCATTTGGAGATAAAGTCACAGTCTTTCAGTACTAAATAACTGAATAACTATCATTCAACTGAACAGCTATAATTTAGAACAACATAGCTTAATAATCTACAAAGAATATTAAGCTATATATATATTCATTATATCAATACTAAACATACAGTGCTACTATTGAGCAATGCTTGCAATGCTAAGTATTAAATCATTGAACAATCAAAATTAAAAATAGCGGTTTTAACATTTGAGGTTAATTACAGTCGTTCAGTACTAAATGGCTGAATAACTATCATTCAACTGAACAGCTATAATTTAGAAAATTCATAGATCAAAAATCTTTGCACATTAAGATTGTGATTTATTTGATATTATGTATGCATACAGAAAACATTATAAAGTTATCGAATAAAACTAAACATGTTATAAAACTATTCGATGCGTTAATTGGTTACCATAAACACATTGATATTCTTTAAAAGTGTGCAAGAAAATCTTCTGAAATTTAATATTGAAAAAAGAAGCTAAATTTTAACTAAGAATTAGTGAAAATAAAAAATGATTTTTTAACCCTTTTTCTACCCTTATTATTTGAATTAAAATTACAAATTGCTTTATACATGAAAATATATATATATATATATACATATACATAAAATTTGAAATTTTTCTGAGCTATAATTGTTATTTATTAAAAGCGAATTGTGACAACAACTGCATTTCATATTATTATAATTAAAGCTTATTATTGAGAAAGCCTTTCAATAAATATATTCCGAGTCGATCATTTTGTTTATTGAACATTAATTTCTATATTTTTAGGACATCCTAAAATGTACTGTCTTAAATTTTCTGTAAATGGAAATATTTTTTAATTAATTTTTATAGTTACTGTCACATCCTGAAATATGCATATGATTTTAATATAATATTATTAAAAAAATCGCTAATTTTTGTAACAGAATTTTATATATATATATATATATAGGAGTATTAACTTTTTTTTCCTCTCTAATATTGTTTTTCCATTAACTTGCTATTTGTAGGTGGTAACTCTATTAATAGGGAGATTAATCTACTGTGTTCACTTATTTATCCATTATTCTTTATAAAAAGACATTAAAATTTTAAGCAGAAATAGAATTTTCTAAAAAGTAAATTTAAACTTAAAAATTAACTCAAAAAGTGAATGAATACAGGTAAAAAAGTTTTAGAAAAATATGAGTATTTTATTATGGAAATAATTATTTATTTAATGAAATAATTATACTTATTTACTATTTTGATTATTATTTAAAATTAATTAAATGAGACTACTACTTTTACTATTGAAAGTATTATTATTACATATTAGCCAATGAGGTACGAGGATAATAATGACGTAGCCAACGAATCACCGCCGTCATTACAAATCTCACAGCCCATTTGCCCATAAATCCATGCCCAATAGAAAATAGCGCCATTTTAAAGATAAAGTTAATGTTAAAGTTTAAGTTAAGTAAGTTATAGGAAAGTATTGTACAATTATACATTTAAAAACTTTATCATTGATGTAATTAATTTTGGTAATGCAAAATGTTGAACCAATGAAATTTTGAGCTTTCAAAATATTTAAATAAAGCCAATTGTATTGTAATCAATATTGTAAAAAATGTACATCTATAAAACTCATTGATTTTGTAAGGGTGTTAGATATTGATTTATCATTTGATAAAAATAAGATGATGAAATAGAGGGATGAAAATTAGAGCAAATCTCTACAGATAAGAAAAAAGAAAATAATTTTTGGGAAGTTGATTGAAGCATTTTCTGATATGCAACATTTTTAAAATATAAAAAATAATAATCATGTTATACATACTAATTATGTTAAAAATTATAATCATGTATACAAAATATTATTCAAATAATAAAGATGTTGCTGAATGAAAATCCAAAATAAATGGGCTTTAATCAGTGATTTAAAGAACTTTTTTTTGCTGTTTTTGAATGGCCATTATGACCAAAGGTCCATTAGATCTGTAGTTATATGGCAAATACAACGTTACCCAAGTTGTACACTGCTTATATACATTTTGCCCCACAATTTTGAACGATACTTTCCTACAAGCATGACATCTCGGAGGATATAAAATGTATTCTCCTTTAGCTTTCGGGGGCCTAACGGGCAATTGGCTAGCGCTCTGGCCATCGGTACCAGGCGGTGGCATGGGTTGTTGTTAGTGATTCGGAATCCACTTTAAAATAGTAGGCTCCGGTCTAGTCAGCCCAATAATGTGCACTAAATGACCATAGAGCGACAAACCAAACCAATGTTTCGGCTCAATGACATAACTTTCTGATTTAAAGATTTATCTTATAGGTCCCTCACATAAACAATAAAGTTACACATCTGATTTCGAATCGTATACCTTCAAGTTCGGAAACCCAACGCCCTCTACTCTAGAATAATCCAAATCTTTTTAATCTTCATACAGAGTAAAAGAATTGAGTTATATGAAAATTTGGAAAATTACAAATAATAAATAACTCTTTATTATTATTTATAATGAAAAACTATATTAAGATAATTATATATCAAAAGTTTAAAATAAAAAAAACAAAAATTTCATTAAAAGTAAAAATTTTTATTGAAATCAAAAAACTAACTTGTTGGGAAAAAAGAAGAGTAATTTGTTAATAAACTGCTAACTTTATTAAATAGATATAAGGAAAGATGATGCTTTTTAAAAATATTCATGTGATTTATAATTCATTTAATTTATTTGAACATTTGAAATGCTAGCTCAAAATTATTATAATTTAAAGTAATTATATAATAGTTATCATAAATATATAGCATTACTGGTTGGAAAAACATTATTTATTTTTATAATAACTTACATTGAGAGAATTTTACCTTATTAAAATTTAATCACGTTTTATAATTTGGGATATTATTATTTTACAAAACCTCTAAACCGCTTTTTAAACGTTATATAGATATAAGAAAGAATGATGCTTTTTAAAAAATATTCATGAAATTTATAATACATTTAATTTTATTTCAATTTATTTGACTATTTGGAATGTAAGTTCAAAATTATTATAGTTTAAAGTATTATATATAAATATTTATCATAAATAGCATTACTGGTTGAAAAGAGTAAAAAAACAAAACAAAAAAACATTATTTATTTTTATAATGTAATAAATTATGTTGCGAAAATTTTACCTTATTAACATTTAATCACGTTTTATAGTTCTAGATATGATTATTTTACAAAACCTCTGCACCACTAACTTTTAAAAGTTATATAGATATTTTTTTTTTTTTTTTAATATTCATGTAATTTATAAAACATTTAATTTTATTTCAATTTATTTGAACATTTGGAGTGCAAGCTCAAAATTATTATAGTTTAAAGTAGTTATATAATAGTTATCATAAATATATAGCATCACTGGTTTAAAAGAGTAAAAACAAAACATTATTTTTATAATAAAATAACACACGTTGAGAGAATTTTACCTTATTAAAATTTAATCACGTTTTATAGTTTTCAAAATCATTATTTATACAAAACCTCTAAAATATGCAAATATTCCAGACATTTTCGTTTATTTTATTCCAACTCTTTCCTTTCCAAACTTAACCTTTATTTTTCAATGTAGTACATTTATTTCCTTTAACCATAAATGCTATTAATTTAAAAAAAAAAAGGAAATATAAAGTAACAATAATTTTCCTTTAACATGGCATGTTTTCTGAAATTTACAATTATTATTTTTTTTTAACTAATTACAAGGTTTTCCCGCTGAATCTATGTGAAAGATATACCAATATTAAGTCCGTGCATAGCACCAGCTGGTTGTAACAGCTCGAACGAATCGTAAATCTCGCCCTCTTTCCTTTCGGGGGGAACGGACACCCCCCAATTCATCCCTCCCCTCATGTTTTCCGCAAAAGAATAAAAGAAATAAGGCGGAGTTCAATTGTGTTGCAGGGTTGCCATTCTTGGCATACTATCGATTATTATTGACATCTTACGTGAGGTTTACGTACTATTCGAGAAACCTGAAAATAAGCTTCAAATATGATTTTAAAATTTATTTGATATAAAACAAATAACTAAAATAATTAAATAAAAATAAAAATTTATGAACATTAATTTTTATAAAAGAGATAATATATATTTGAGATGATATATATATTTTTTTTTGTTTTCTAATGCAGCTGGTAAATAGACCGTGATCTTTTTATGCCATAAGGGCTGCACCGACGTTACTGACTTTGCGCGTTACCCAGGGGGCGCGCGTAACTTGAAGATAAGCCACGGACGCGGAGTAACAAAGACCCCGCAACGCTCTACGATCCTATTAGGACCGGGACCTACGGTTTAAAATGGATTCCGCGCCACTACAAACACCCATGGCAACACCGGGATTTGAACCCGATACCTGGGGTACCGACCGCTAGCCATTAGGCCCCAACGATTCTTGATATACTAGTACAATAAGAAACTATAAAAGTTGGTAAAAACCATTCCTTGTATAATATCCTTTCTAATTAAAGCAAATATATATATATATATATATGTGTGTGTGTGTGTGTAAATGTGTGTCTTTGCTTTAAATAGAAAACATAACAATGACTTTAGTTTTTAAAAATTTTTAGTTAAAAACAGATTTGATGTTTTCAGCTTATATAAGGGAAATTTTTAATTAAATAATAATAATTATCAGCAGTAGTAAATGTTAGTTTAATTAATTTAGAAATTCGTATAAAGACATAATAGTTAACAGTTGACTTCTACTAATTCAATTCAATTTGAGTACATTCTATTTGTTTTTTAATAATAAAGACATATCCTAATGTAACATTAACAATTCGTGTACTAATATATATATATATATGCAATTTAATTTTTCAACGCCAATCACGAAAAAAAAATATTCAAATGCATGTCAACGTTATTTAATATATATATATAATCCAACGTCATCTATAAATTTGTAATTTATAGATAAATTACAAATATTTTTAAGCAATTATGAAGATATATATGTGAATGGGGAATACATGATGGTTCTACTTAATGATTTTTAATGAGATGTTATTCCTCATTGAAATTTTTAGTTTAAATTTAGATAAACGGTTAGTTAATTAAATTAATTTTCTTTACATGACAAATGTTAAAATACCAAAATTTTCTATACAAATTTTAACTAAATATCAGAAAAAAGTATATATTATATATATATATATATTTAAACGTATTTATAGAAAAAGTATATATTTTTATATAAAAGTTTTTTATATTTTTCTTTTATGTTAAAATGGCCTACCACTTAAAAATTCGTGTGTGAGTTTTTCTGTTTGCATTTTATATATTTGAATAAAATGTTTGCATCATTTTTACATTCATGATTATATAAATTTAAGTTAAAATAATAAAAAAAAAAATCACACTATTAAATTTTTATGATTTTAAAATTTTTCTATATTTTAATATTGTTTCTAAGATTTAAATAAATTTTTGATCAATATTAAATTAAAAAATGCATCAAAGTAAGTGTTGATAGAGATAGATGAGTTTAAAATATAATTTAGTTTTTCTCATTTGCAGCTTCATAAACTCTGAAAAAATAAATATGTATATATTTGGCGGAATACAAGGAACTGATTTGGCGACTATTTTGACCCCTTGGCGCCATTACGGCAACCCTAGCACCGATGTCCTTCGGGTGTTGTATGTTGTAACAGCAATGGATCCACAATACCTAAAGGTCACACAAATCAGGGAACAGCTGTGACCACTTCTGCAATTACGCCTAATACAGCCCCAAACCTATCCAGCTTTCCATAATGGAAGAATCTTGTTTATGCCATCTCATCCAAAACACATCATCCTTTTAGTTGTCCTCTTTGCGGACTCGAGGACATGCTGTAATGCCGGCCCGCGGATTGTGTATGTTTACATTAGTGCGTAAAAGCTTTTTCTGGGGCGAGTTGTGTCTACAGTGGAAGATGACCTGCGAGTCGTAGATCGTTATCTTTCCACGGTGGGCAAACTGGCGCAGGGAAACTTTTCTCACAAGTGCACGTCGCCGTTTCAGATAGCTTAACGATCTCAAAATGCATTTCGGTTTGTCTTTTACAGAAATCTAATGGCACGGCTTTTGGCCCTGAAGGCATACAATAAATAGAAAGTTATAATTATCAGGTTTTTTTTTTTCAAATTGCTTACACGAAATTTTAGGCAATAAAACGTTTTTCTAAAAGCATTCTAAAGTGGCAGGTATCGAGTCGTTTGTTAGAAAGGTCTCATTTTAAAAGTGGCATTTGAAGATAATAAAATTAGGAAATTCTTCTAGAAGCATTGATAAAATAATAATAAAAATGAACCCAAAAAAAAATACCGCCCAATAAATTGTCCATAAAATACCAAAGAAAATTTAGAGGAAAGAGTTAAGGGAGAATACATTATATCTTAACTTTTATGTCTTCAATATTACAGCATTATAAAATCATGTGTGAGGCTAAAATATAGATATGATGCCATCATATTTTTTTCAATTTTAGTAGAAATAATAAAAAAATTAAAAAAAATAAAAATAGTTTATCCAAACGGCTGCTTTGTGAAGTACATGGAAAAAAACAGTTTATACCATTCAGCGATATACCATTTTTGTGAGCAAGTCTTATAAATTTAAATGTTTATAAATTTAAAGTTGAAAATCAGAAATCTCTACTTCAAAATAGTACTAGAATGAGTTACTCAAGATAACAGTAAATATCATTGACTAAATGACTAATTATTTTTCAATTACAAAAAGAAGTAATGTATGGGTCTCTGATAGTTCAGTAGAGAAAAATTTCGCTCTATTTTCAACCGCATTTTTAAGTATTAATATTCAAATATAATATTGTTGTTCATTATGAAAAGCACTGGTCTGTAACGAAACGTAGTATGCTGTATGGAATAATTAAAAGCACAATATAAACTAATGTTTACAACTGTATTCTTAACACTATTAGAACACTGCTTAACCAATTTTAAAAATGCTTCTAAAATTCTGACAAATGATAATATTCATAAAAATTTTGTAATAAAAATAATTTCTAGAAAATGTAGAAGATGGAAAAACTATGTATGTAAACATTAGGATCATAAGAAAATTACTGAGAAATTATGATTATTTAAAAATGTAGAGATTATGATTCAAGATTATTTAAAAATTGTGATATTATTTTGAAAAACTCCAAAACATTATATTTAAAAACAATTTGATGTTACCATTAGAACATGTAAAACTAAAGGACTTTTTTTTTTAAACTCTGTGAAGGAGGCAAAACGTTTACAAACATCTAATAAAATCTAAATGATTTTAAAAAAAAGTTAATAAAGAATTAAAAGACAAAGCCCATCAATCGCACTTTTTTCGTAAGAAATTTTTAATCACATTTTTTCCTTCCCTCTGAAATTTCATTATTAACTAGAGTTTAGCTAAAGCCTGTAAGACCGCTTCAAGGTTAAAAATATATGTTTATAGTTTTCGTTTATAGAAAATGCAAAAGAAAAATATATTTACCAATTTAAAAATATATATATATATATATTAAGCAATTCAGTTAAAATAATAAATATGAATGAGTATAATAAAATAATACAAACATTAATTACTAAAACGCGCGTTTTTTAAATAAACTTATATGAATCTAATGTAAATATCATTGATAAATATGTAAATAAATGCTTAAAATAATATCAAATACTTTTTTTGAGCCTTCAGTGTATTATATTTTTTTATCCAATTTTGTTTCTTTAAAATATATATATATGTGTTTATTTTTAAGATACATATTTATATTTTAAGAGACATTTTATTTTCAGAGATTTATTTATTTATTATCAATTTCTGTTTTTTAAACAACCATTATTAATAAAATTATTAGTTCATTTTTAAATAATGAATGTCTTTTTGAAAAAGACATTTATTATTTAAAAGTGAACTAAAACGAATAAAATAATAATAAAACGAATATTACCACATTAAAAACATCTACAACTCATTCCACTAAAACATGAACGGCGCCGCAACCGCTAAATCATTTCCCGCAATGAAAAGTTCGAAAGGTCCGGCAGAAGCTAATCCGGAAACGCGTACATTAGGCTTAGTTCGGCCGCCAAAAAGAGACGCGCGATTTTTAACGTATTTACTTCAATAATGGTTGAAATTTCACTTATAAACGATACCTAATAAATAAATATTATCTTAAATAATGAAATTTAAATATTATATTATAATTGAAAATGAATTTATTATTTTATATTTATAGTGGATTATTAATATTAATTAAATGGTTAATAAAAATGTTCTTAAAAATAGTTTTAAATAATTTTGTTGAAATTATATTTAAGAAATTACTTTAAATTAAATTAAAAACAAGCCATTTGTCAATTAATATTAAAAATTAATTCATGTTTATTATAAAAATAATTTAATTTATTATTTTATCTTTCCTTTAGAATGCTCTTTTTACTCAGAAAATTCAGTTTAATCATATTTTTATCAGGAATCATTGAAATTCAATACCAAAGTGAAGGAAGCATGATTAAATATATAATCATAATGCTCTAAATATAAAATGATTGTTTGTAAATTTATAAAATGATACATTTATTTAGGTAAATGATGAATTGATATCAAAATACAAATATTGTGATCATAATTCTACAGATTATCTTATTACACGTGTATCATATTTAATATTGGTTGTAAAGTTAGAAATGCTTTTTAGATATTGATGAATTAATATACACAAAAAAGATTATTCAGTAGTAATATAAAAAAACATACATATTTAAATACTTCACAAAGCCAACACAGAAAGCTATTAAAAACTGGTACTTTTAAATTACTTAGTATTATTACTCAAGAAATTATTATAAAAAATAGTAATTTTAAATTATTTTGCATTCTAAATTTTTAAGCCATATATATACCTTAGAATATAACAGCTCTATAAAAATAATACAAAAATGTGGGAAAACCTTATAAAAATAAAAACAAAGCATTCTTTATTGAAACAAAGGTTTATCTTATATTACAAAATTATTTGATGCTAATTTAAACATAAAAGAAATTTATATTATAATTTAAATAAGATATTATCAATTATAACAACATTTTTTGTTGTTATTTAGGAGAGATTAAACATTACAAGTCTTAATTGGTTATTTAATTAATGTATGCTTACATAATTAAAAAAGAAAAGGATTTAAATAATAAAGTCAAGGAAAAAAAAACTCAGAATGCACGAAATAATTAATAAATTGTGTTTAAAAAATTATTTTTATTATTTTATAAAAAATTAAATTGTGCAAATCTTGATATATATTTATTGTAATATTTTGAAAATAATTTTTTTTGCTGTATGTGAATTTACCGATCTATTGCGCAACATGTAACCGAGTGTTGCAACACATATCAATGCTAGTACACTTGCTGCCATCTATAGGGAATATATTGCATTATCATTTTTTTTCTCCACTCCCTACTATTTTAATTTTTAACAAAATATCAATCAGCATTTAACTACTGCATACAACTCAGCAAATTAACGTGAAAAAGACTGGTTTGATCATGTGATAATTTTTATTTAGAAAAATTGATGAAAGAGAAATAATAAATTAATTATTCATTAATATTATAAACACTATATTTAATTTTTACGAAAATTATTAATATAACAAGTTAAAATGTTTTTATAATATTTAATACAAAGAATGAAGGTATAAATATAATTAATAAAAAATAGTAAATTAAAAAGAAAATTCAAAAGTGTGGTTTGTGAAAATGATTTAAAAATATAAATCAGTTGAGAAGGAATGTAATTATGGTAGTTGGTTATGATTAACTATTCAAAGGTTTCTATACAACTTATTGCGTTAATTATTTTTTTTTACTAAAAAGGACATTAAAGAAATTTAGAAAATAAATAGTTCAACAAATTATAATGCCAGAAAGTTTTAAAATTATTTTTATGGATACGCAAATGAAAATATAAAATTATTGACTGATGTATTAATTTAGAAACTAAACAAAAAATAAATATTCCATTATTAATAAAATACTCCATTGTTAAGGAAAATTACATTAATAATAAAATAACCAAGTCATTAATGAATGAATCCTTTCTAAATTAGACTTTTGACTAGAAAACTTGCAAGAATCTTAAAGATGATTTATGTATATCGAAAAAACATGGCGTACATATGTCTGCTGTAGAACATCATTCTAGCAAGGAATTACGAACATGTGTTTTTCCATACATACAAGCAATTCATTGTTTGTTTGGATATTTTTTCCTAAAGCATTGCTATATATATATTTTTTTTTTATTTCAAACCCAGAAAAGCCGGAACCTTTTCACGAAGAAATGAACTTGTCAACGAACTTTTGACAAATAGCCTCATATAAAAGAAATAAATATATTTTGAAATCCAAGGGGGGTTAAAAAATGGAAAAAAACGAAAAAGTAAAAAAAAAAATATATTCTTTTTCTAGCAAGAGGGATCTTTCACTTCTAAGTCGTTTTCGTCACCCACTGTTATTTTTTTCTTCTTCTTTATTCCATTTTGCTGAAAGCAGCAGAAAAATTTCTCAACTCAACTCAACTGAGCGTCGGTGGCACAGAGGAAGGAAAGAACTGGGTAGAAAAAAACCGAATGAGAAATGGAAACAAAAAAAAAAAAAGTTCTTTTTCCTGAGAAGTAATTGTGTGTCTGACAAGGGGGTTGTGGAATTTATGAGGGGTGAGCCCTTCCTAAATCATGGGGCGTTCGAATCGGGGCTTTCGGGACCGGGGCGGAATGTGGGAATTATTCAAAGAGCAATCGTCCCCGGTTGACGCCACCGCATGCTTATCTGATACGGAGCCTGTCTAGAGGGATGCGTTTGTCATGCAGACGAGAAAAAGAAAATTCTTTTTCTTTTTTTTTAAAAGGAAGGGGATGGGGGAATTTTTCCATCTATCCCCGGGATTGATCTTAGTCTTCTGGGATTTCGACCTATTACATGTTAAAGGGACTCTCTGCTAATTTTGATTCGAAAAGAGCCAACGAATGTAAATGTAATTTTACCCTTGGGGGCAAGACAGTCATCGAATCCAGACTCGTTTGTTCGAAATCGTTCTTAGTGGTGTCAGTTAATTAAGAAAGTATACTTCTTGAGTCTAGTCTATATATTTATCTTCTGTATATTCCTGGATCTAGTGTAAGAATCTCATGCATTTGTCTTGTACTTTTTCAAATTTATTACTGTTTATTATAAATTAAGAATCCAAACTTGATTCAATATTTTATGTCTCCATTTTTTTGTTTGTTTACAATAAAATGTTTCAGTAAATTGTTTACTTAAAAATTAGATAATTTTCTTATCCTATTTGCAACAACTTTTTCAACAAAAAATATTCTAAAATTAACATCATTATATCATAATTAGTGTTGTTTGCAATTCTTTATTAAACAAAATTTTATTGCATTTAATTTGGCGCATTTTCATGTCAAATTTCATGAGTCTATTCATTGTAAAAATTTGAACCCTGCTAATAATACATATCATTACATCTAATTTAGAATTTTAATCCATAGCTTTATTTACAAAAGACTATTATTGATAACGGAATTAACCTTTTATTAACAATCAAATTTTTTATTTTGGCGATAAATTTCCCGATTTTGGCGAAATACTGTTTATTGCATTTAAATTGGTGCCTTTTTGATGTCAAATTTCAGGAGGTTGTTCACTGTAAAAACATGATTCTTGCTAATAGTATTTATCATTATTAAACAAAAGTTTAAATAAATGAATTACACTAAAAGCTACACTCTTTCTAAATGAATATGGCTCGAATATATTAAATGTGTTTTAAGTATATTTTTTGACCGAAGTAACTTTACAAATGAAATATGATGTTAAAATTTTTAAAAATTTCAAATTACTCCTATTATCTAATAAAATTGATAATATTGTCTTCAAAAATTACAAATGAAAATAAAATATAAAAAATAAAAAAAAATTGCAAAAATTATTTTGATCATGCTTAATCATATTATTTAAATACTTTCATCGATAAAGAATTAATTTTAAAAAAAGAAATCATTTACGAATGAATAAGAAATTTCTAAAAATTCATGAATGATTAAGTGTTAATAATTAAGTGCGAAATATGTTATTTAATTTCCAAAAATATTCATCTTTGGCCTATAAAAGGTGCAGCCACAGCGCCTCCTATATCAACTTATTATTTGCGCAAATTTGCTAAACTATAATACATGAAACATATTGTTTCAGTGAGTCTAATCCAAAAAATCGCATCTTATTTATGTTTCTAAATACTTTTATGCACTCATAAGCATATCATAGATTTGGCCATAAATAATTTGTAGATTTCAAAGTAAATTCTTGATTGCATTGTTTATTTAGCGTAATAATAATAATCCAATTATTCCTAACGTTAAATAGACTAAACCTCCGCCAATTTTTTTTTTTTGGCGATAAATTTCTCGATTTTGGCGAACATTTAATTTGGCGCATTTTCGTGTCGAATTTCAAGAGTCTATTTTTATTGTAAAAACATGAACATTGCTAATAGTATATTTCATTACATCTAATTTAGAATTTTAATCAACAGCTTTATTTACAAAATACAATTATTGATAATTGATTTAATCTTCAATTAACCGTCAATTTTTTTATTTTGGCGATAAATTTCTCGATGTTGGCGAAAGATTCTTAATTGCATTTAATTTGGCGCATTTTCAAGTCGGATTTCAGGAGGATGTTCACGGTAAGAACATGATCCACGCTAATAATATTTAATATAACATCAAATTTTAATCCATAGCTTTGTTTACTATTATCCACAGCTTTTACACTGTCATTGATAAAATAATTAATCGTTTATTAATCGTCAAATTTTTTACTTTGGCGAGAAATTTTCTGAGACTGGCGAAAACCTGTCTATTGCATTTAATTTGGCGCATTTTCATGTCAAATTTCAGGAGGATATTCACGGTAAAAACATGATCCATGCTAATAGCATTTATCACTGCATCTAATTTGGAATTTTAATTTACTACCTTATTTACAAAACACTATTATTGGTAAAAGAATCAATCTTTTGCTACATTCTAACAATTTTGATTTTTAAGTGATGTAACAACAATAGGAAATAACAACTTAAACGTTTTGAAGGAGAAACAAAATAAGAAAAAGAGAAAGACTTATCAACATTTATCCACTTAAGAATATTGTTGAGGAAAATTCATATCAATGGAATGTTATCATGAACAGGTACCAGTTGTGAATAGATGAGTTGAATGTGATACAGAAAATATTATTCAACATCTCAAACCACAATCAGATTTGATGAGATGGAGGAGTATTTCAATCATCAGATCAAGACAACATTCTTGCATTAAAATCAGAATTGAATCAATGATAGTGAATCCTTTTTTGGAAGAATTGGGTATTTTTCTAAATTTATTTATTCATTTCTTTTTGTAAAAAATACATTATTAAAATATATAGATTTCTTCACACTATTTCGATTTTTTCTTCCATTATTTGTTATTTTATTTTGCATAACAGCAGAGCATCTAAAATTTCAAGAAATTATTTTACTAATTTTTGAATTTATGAAGTTTTTTTTATTCATATATATTTATTGTATAAATACAGATAGACTAAAAATATTAACTACTGAAATTCTTTTTCAGTTTTATTCATTTTTATGCCGCAGAACGTTTATTTCAACTATCAATAAATTCAGGAACTTTTTAACCGTTTACTAATTTAAAAAATATGTATTCAACACAAATAAAGTCTCTTTGTTCCTTACTATTAGAAGTTTTTATTTTTATACTTTATAAACATGCAATATCTACATATATTTGAGTGAAGTATTATTATATGATATTTTCTATCCATCTCATTATTTTCGTCATCAAATTAACTAACTTTCTGGCACTACAGTTCACTTCCTGCCATACAGTTGGACCATGGCCATCTGCCTACTGGTAGATTCCGAAACAGGAGATGTTTTCTTTTTAGGTTAGGGTTGCAGCTCTTCCAAAGCTCTTTTGTCATATGCGACCGGGAGATATAGTTTACAGTAGATTCCAACAACTGCAAACATCCATGGCAACGAGTTCCAAAGCGCTAGTAGAATTTTCTAGCCAACCCAATAAATTTTGTTCTTTTTCAAAGGTTGTTTCCAGTGTTATTTTAGTGGTGTTTCAAATTAAAGATCTTATTTATTTCGTACAAATAAAAAAATAAAACGATTGATTGATTGTCATTTAAGCATTTGAACAAAACCTCAAGTTCCTCGATCCAATTCCTTCAAGACATTGAGATTGAACATTTTTTATATTTTAACAATTAATCGAAACTGATACTATATTTACATTGATTTTAGGTAGTATTTCGTTTTATCATAAAATATAGCGAATTATGAAGAGAAAAAAAATGTTTCTTTGAGATATTGTTTTCAAATTCAAATGATATATTCTGCATTAATCTATGTTTGTCTTACAGGTTAATATACTTAAGAGCTTGACTTAATGAATGGAGGATTAACAAAACAATATAATGGGTAATTTATACAACAAATGAAATCCTCGAAGCCCAAATGTTTAATAATAAAACTAAGGACATCAATGCTAATTCACAATTTTAAAGCAAATACTTAACTTTTATTCAGTAATTACTTTCAATTAAGGGTTAGATGTTAGTAATATATCGTAATTGACATCTTTTCCTGAACATAATAAAAAATAGTGCACATTGTAATTAAAAGGTATGAAATCCAACATAGAGGCTAGGAAAGAAGGGGGAAAAACAGTTCCTCAAAGTTGAAATACTGATTTACTATATCTAATATTGTTCGAAATTATATATTTATAGAAAAATGTTAATTAAATGGTAATGAAAGGGTATAAAATCAATTAAAAAGCTGAAATTATAACGGATGCTGTAGGATCATTTGGTATGTAGCTACATCATTTACAGATACAAGAAGTGAAAAATGAGCATAAGTAGTGATGTTACATGAAGTAATGATGAACATAAGTAGAGAATATAAGTGGTTAACATAAGTGACTATGTTTATGAATTACCCTCATACATTTTTGACTAAACTTCCAGCAAATCGACTGCGATTAACCAATCTTAATCTTCTAAATTGTAACTAATATCCCTGTCTTGTTTATTGACTTAGATGTTAGAAATTCATTTAGTTTATTAATGTAAGCATCACGATTTTAATTTTATTATAAAACACGCTTTTTTTTTTTATCAATAAAATATTTTGTTGTTTTCAGCGTTGTCTTATTTTACTATCCTTATTTATTTAAATCTTTTCTTTTTTTTTTTTGTATTGTTTCCCATTGGTTCTCATTTGCTATTGTCATGAATATGTCATTTGTCAAAAATAATTCAATTAGTTTTAAAGCAGAAAGATGAATTTACATCATTTTTGAAAGACGAATTTTGAATAAATTTGCTAATGAATTTTCGAGTATAACTTTTTGATTTAAATCTGTCATGTCTAAAATCAATCTCAAAAATAACAAACTGATCATACTATGTTTTCCAGGTTATCAATGTTATATATATAAATCACACCAATTTTATTTTTCGTATCACTTTGATTTCGCTCTATTCAGCACTTATGTAAACAATACGAAATTTTAATTCTTGTTCTACAACAATTCTGAAGCCTTCATTTAAATCACATCTTTCCACTACCAAGCAAGAAGCAATTTTGCATGTTCCCCGACCATAGAAAGGGTTACGCGCCAGCGGACTAGGTAAGCAGCGGTCCTTTCAGAATTGTCCTCAGCAGCCCTAGTTCCGCCTGGCCTATGATGAAGTCATTCACATGCAGAAATGCTCGCTTTGCCGCCTCCCCTAATTGGTTGCCTAAAGTTGCCAGCCCAAATATAATTAGGGAAGGGGGCACAAAGGGGTCTCCACGTGGGAAGACATATGTCCCCAAACGCCATAAATGTCAACTACTCTTGTCGAATGCGCCTTTTCAGGCTTTATGTTCCCAATACTTTGAATGAGAAAAGGAATTATTGATGAGGTCGGAAAAAGAATGGAAATTTTAAGGGCTGAAGTTTTTGAAGATCTAGAAGTGTCCTATGCAAAGTCTGAAAATGGTAGGTAGACCCAATTATCGCAAAAATGTCTTAGACAAGTTGTTAGTTTTGTGGTAACATTTTGTATAAACACAATTGCATTTTCCTATGTTGTAGTATAATTTAAACAAAAAATTATTGCGTGTATATAGTTATGTTACAATTAAGTAAACTTACACACATGCATACGTATATATTATTAATAGTCAATAAGATTAAAGGACATTAGATAGGACTTAAATTGTTACATTAGATAAAGAAGTCTGTAAAAATTAAACAACTTCTATTAAATTTTTTTATTTAGCTTTTTCTTGTATTTTTGCACAATTGTATGACCATCTGCAATTTTGGGAGTGTTTTTATTATGGAGATCTATTAGTTTATTATGGTAGATATCTTATGGTGATTACCTATCCATTAATGTTTTATATGTGAGCATAATTTAATTCCTTTTATAACTAACTGTGGAGTAATAAACTAATTTTCAATTAATTTCAATATTTTTAATGGATAAAGGTAATTTATTAGTTATGGCGGGTTTCTACGATTATCTCTTCATACCTGGATAATCTTTAGTTAATGTTTTGTTTGAGGGTTTTATTTCAAATATGGCAAGTTTGTAGGCAAGAATAATTTATTCTACTTGAAATATTACATAAATGATGAAAAAGTTAAACGATTCAAATTATTAACATGAAAAGTGGTGCTACATCAATTCAATATTTAACTATTAGATTTATGTGCCTGACATTTCTGCTTATTAAATGATATGTTTAATACTTATTAACGACACGTTATTAAATGACTTTAACATATTTAAAAAATGCCATGTTTTCTCACGTAATTCAATACCAATAATGAAAATGAAGAACAATTCATAGAACATTTTACAATTCTGGCTAGGTAAAAAAGTTTAACAAACAAAATAACATTATTTATTAAAATAATAGTAGCACAAAATTAATGTTTTCTGACTGATTAATTTATTTTTGAATTCAGGCATAAAATAATTGCAAGTAAAGGAACTGAAAAAGCAATTAAAAATATTAATTATGTTCTTAAACTATAAAGTTTAGAATAAGAAAAACATAATAATGTAATAATTGGCATGATAAAAAAAATAATAAATAAATAAATGAATAAGAAGAAATAATCATCAATAAAAAAAAATTTCAAATAAAAATAATTGCCAATAATTTTTACTCAAATAGTATGAAAAGCAAGGTGAATTGCATTTCATAATGCAGAAAATAATTATAAAATAACTTTTAACAAAGAATAGGTTTCTTCAAACTAAAAAACTGTTACTAAATGACAAATACTACATACTTAACTCAGAACCTTGTAACAACCTTGCCATTAGTTATAAATGTATATCGATCGCTTTACAAAGATGTTAATATATGTAGATATATTGTAAAAAAATCCTCGATTAACAATTTCACATTTATTGAAGAATAAAAATTATTAATACATTTTTTAATTTTTTGTTTGAACAAATAAGCAGAAAATAGTTTTTAAAAAAACGTTAAAAAAACACTTGATTTAAAAATTATTATTTCCCTTGATTGTAGACCACGAAAAAAAAGGAAAAATATGAACTCGGCTCAATACTTGATTAGTGGATTATTTGTTAAAAAAATAAATTAAAATTTAAAGAAAAAAAATTTAGACTTAAAAAAAAAAAAGAATTAATATGAACTGTGATAATGCAAAAAATAAGAAAAAGAAAGTATTTAAAAAATATTATTAAAAATTTGGTTAAACTATTCACTAAAAAGTTCACCTATTACAAAAAAATTGTTCAAGACATTCAAGTTTCACATTGGGAATTACGAATGTTGACGTTACAAAATATCCATTTCTTGATTTTATATTTGAAATTGGATAACTACAAAAATTTATGCATTTTCAATCATTTAAATCTAATAAAAACCTAATTTTTGAAACTTCGAAAACAGAAATTAAATAAATCAAGAATCGAGTAAAGTTGTCGATTTTCACTAGAATAAATAAGAGATGAATTTTTGTATAAAACTCTCTGACAAATTTAAAATTATTTAAATTGATCTAGATTATGGCATCTTCTAAGAATATAATAACGTTAATATTATTATAAAATTATTTCCCCCTGTATCAATAGGATGACGACAAAATTTGAAAACAAATTTTTACAAATACGATGTTAAAATACTACTGTTGTATTTTATTTCGTTATAAATATTTCATTCAAATATTCGTATATATATTTCATTCATAAATTTATCAATGTATTAATCTGAAAAAAAAATTTGCAAGCAAAGCATAGAATATTTTACAAAGATAATAATAAAGTATTTAATGAATGATAACACAAATCGAACAGGTGCAATATGCATTGAAAGATGTCTCAAATTGGTATTAAATCAAGGTATAAAACAAAGAAGATGTTAAGCTAAAAAAGGTTCTAAAAATATATTTTGCTCACCAAGATATTTTACATTTTTAGCGTAGCAATGTAGGTGAGCACTTAATGCAAAATTAACAGGCATAATTTTTGAATAGTAATTTATGCTGACTTAAAGCTATATTTTTTAAAAAATTTTACAACTGCTGTTACATGTCTAGACTTAACCATTATCTTTCACGAAAACATGTTTTCGTTACTAAAAATGTGCTTCTATTATTTAACAGCAACTTACATTAATTTACGAAAAAAAGGTGAAAAATAAATAAAATTGATGGCCCTGTTTTAAAGATCTAAAAAGCATTAGCGAAAAGAAGTTTTCGTCCAAATGGGTTTTAGAATTTATGAGAAATTTATTAGAATTTATGAGAAATACATCTAAATATGTTAAATGGTTATACGTATGTTATTTTTAAAGTCATACTTTTTATATTTTGTTATGATGTGTTAAAAGAAATAAGTAAAACAAAAATTGTCAGAAAAGGTTTTAAGGGGAACGTAGAACTGAAATGGGAAAAATGAATTTTATTTTATAAACACAGAAATGATAAACTTACCGAAATTCATTTATGCAACGACTTCTCAAAAAAGTTGATGAAGTATAAAAGGTTTAATTTAAAAAAAAACCTTTAAATTTAAGAAAGGAAAATTATAATCGATAAAATGGCTTCTTTTGATTTTCAGTTGATACTTTAGTAGTTGAGTTGGATATTTATTTTTAATAAATATAATGATATTTATTTAAAGAATTATATAATTCTCAAACGCCAAAAACATGAGCTTTGGGGAGTCAAGATAGTACTCAAAGCAAAAAAAAAAAATAAATAAATAAAGTTATAAAAAACCGGTTGTGACAAGTTTTGTATCTGTCGAAGTAAGTTTCTGTTAACAGTTAATTACTATGTGAGCAAGCATTTGGAAATGAATTGCATTACTTTTTTTGGCAGTCGTGATACATTTATGAAAACTATATGAATGAAGACTATATGATTAATATAATTGAAACTATATAAACTAATTATGAAAACGCTTCGTTTTTTTAAGAACCTTATTTATTTTTTATATAAATAATTTATTGTTAAATTATATTTATTAAAAATAACTAGCTTTTTGGTTGTAATTGCATGCTAAGAGTTTGAAATAAACTGCAATTAAGAACGTTTGTTAAATAAGTTGGTAACATTTATGCCATAAGTTGATTTAAAAAGTAAAATTTTCCAATTAAACAATAGTTTATTTTTTATGTGAATTATTTTATACTTATATTAGAATTATTTATTTTGTAGATTATTATACTAAACTTTCTTTAATGTAAATTACATGAAAAAAGGCATTATTTTCAATCTAATTTTATATTTTTTCTTTTATTAATGTCACAATAGCACATAAATCTTTTCAGTAATTTATTTATTTAGTTTTATTAGTTATTTAGTTTAAAGTAATTTCATTTAATATATTATATTATTTATTTTTTATATAAGATAATTTTAATTTTTTTGCACTTTTTTTTTTTTTTTCGATATTCAATAAATCTGATTTTCTGTACCAAAGTATCAGTAGGTAATATGGTAATATCGATAGTTTCACTTGTAAAACTATAATTGTTACATAAAACTTGCCCAAAAACTAGCGTTTACATAACTATGAATGATGAATTCGCTGATGCTGTTGTTTCTTGATGTAAAACAATGTTTCGTCCGTCTTGGAGATTTGGATTCAAGCCAACATTTTTTTTTTTAAGATTGCGACCTTCAACTTAACATGTGAGACTTTGGTCGATTATGTTTTTGAAATTATGTCTAGAAGTAGCTTCCTTAATTCCTACCTAATTATGATGGATGATGATTTAATCAAGGAAATGTATTTCGATGACAGTTTTTATCTTAAGAAAGAAAAATGTGAAATACAATATCGTACAAGTGTTGCATATCGTACAAGTGTTCTAAAAATACTATTGTGCAAGCATACTTTTGAATCAAATTAATTCAGTTTGTATTAATAAGTAATTTAATTTAGCATCTATTAAAATATCTCAAAATGGACCTAGTTTTTTCTTTAGGTTTACTGGAATAGCTGAATCATTTAAGTTGTGAAAATGATTCATATTTTAATGCATACGTACTTATTATATATAAAAGATAAATACGTAGGAATTTTGAGAACATAGCATTTTTAAATTAAGAATTTTTAGTCATGATAATTAAAAAATAAATAGTGCACAACTTCTTCACCTTCTTTCATTAAACATTTCAAGATCAATGAAATAATTTAATAGATTTTGTTTTAGATGTTTACAGAAATCTGAAATTGTGCAAGGATTTCAATTAATTGTACTTATACGCATAAATATATAGGCATCAAGAAGAATACGTAGTTTAATAAGAAGTAAACTTAAGTAAGCTATGTATTCATCCTTGACGCTTATATAGTTTACAGCAATAACAATTTTTATTTCAAATTAATGAGCAGAATGATAACAAAAATTTGATGAAATACTAAATGCTTTGTTTCTACAAAACCTTTCAATATATTATCAAACTGTGTTGCTTTATAAAGAGTGACATTATAAATGCATATTTTTTCAGTTTGGTTTTATAGAGGTTGGCCGTATAAATAAGCATAATATTGCTATTCATAAGTCTGACCATTTAAATTAAATTTGAAGACGTTTTGTATTTATACACCACAAATATCAATTCTGATTTCGCACTATAATACTTCTGCCGACGACTTAACGTTTACATTTATATACATTTATTTTAGAAATATATCATGTAGCATTAAAAATCGATAGAAAGAACAAATAGAAAATAGTTTTTAAAAATCCTTTCAAATAAATTATCAAATATATGTATATATAAAAGAATATATACCAGCATTAAGAATATATTCACATGATCGAGAGAGATCCATTGAAGAAATATTGAAAATTCCTATCATATATATATATATGTGTGTGTATCATTATTAAACTAGTAAATTATACTTAATAAAACATATTTATAACATTTAAGCATTTGAAATGTTATAAATATTTTTAATAAGAATATCGAAGAATATAAAAAATTTACTGAAAAGATCTACTATTTAAGACACTAATGAACAATTAAAACTTTATAAAGTTGAATGTAGTATTTATTTAAAATTATAATAGCAGAAAAATAATATTATAAAATGTATCCCAGTAAATTGTCATATTTTATAAAGGAGTTCTTTGTAGGCTTTTTACTATTTATTTTTTCTAAAAGAGGAATAACATCTCAGAATGTTCCCACATTTCCAACATGGCATGATTGCAATTTTTTATTTTTACTCAACGAAACAAATTATTTAAATTCGTAAAATATTAATTTTAAAAGGCATGTTCAATTAGCATCGGTTTGTATAACTGGCTTATTTTATTTAGAATTTTATTATTTATTTAAAATACATGAAAGCAAATCTATAGATTTTTGTTTATATAGGAAATTTAATAAATATTTGTCAAACAAAACTAAACAACAAATATTTATCGAAATATATTTTTACAACAAATCTATTCCAAGATTCCTTAAAACTTTTAAAAATCATATATAAAATTATGACCATAGTTGAATTGTAAGCACTAGTAATTTTTCTAAATCAATTTAAAAAAAAAAAAAAAAAATCATTCCATAGTGCATTATTGCCTGAATTATAAAACATTTTTATAGTCAAACAATGCAATTTTTAATTGTATAGCTCAATACAAAGATGTGTGCATTTATTAATTTTGAAGTATCTTGCAAAAATATTATTTTAATTTACATACATATCACCAAAATCAAAAAAGTTTCCTCAAATAAATTGAAAAAAAAGTAAAAGGTTAAAAAGATGACATTAAAGGATAGATATTGGCATTGAGTAGGTATTTACTAAAAATTATAAATTCAAATTTATATTTGATGAAATATTCATAATTCTTTAGTCAATCGATTAGAATCAAATCGTATATTAAAATGTTAATATTATAGTTTAGAAAATAAATAATTTTAGACAGAATTAGATAATGAAGTTTTACAACTAAATGTGATATGTTCTATTAACAAACATCCTTTGTTTATAAGGAAGAAAGGGGGAAATACCTACATCTTTAACTTTATTCCTCTTATTAAAAATTTACTTTTATGTAACAACAAAAAATAAATGTCAAGTATGCGTTAATGCATTAACTTATTCGAGCCGCTTTTTAAAATGGTGAGAACATGCTTGAGAATTTTTATAAATCAAATTTTAAATTTTAAAAATTACCTGCCAAAATTGTAATTCATTTACAATGCAATTCAAACATATAAATTCACAACGAATATATCTAAATCTGAAAATATTATTGCGATTTCTTATATTTCGCAAGAAAACATCAAATCAATTCTACAATGTCACATTAAATGCACCACTGTTATGGTTAACCCTACTGCGCAAAAATAGATACGGAAATTTAAAATTCACTTTACGTACTAAAAACATATCAGGCGTACGAGCCAGTACGCCAATAAAAAAAAATTGCATGACGTCACTGCTGGTGTCATTTTCATGCCTTCATTCATTAAATCACACATAGAATTTGTAAATTATCCTACACCAACGCATATCGCAAGAGAGGCGGTCTCTCATTGGACAGGAATCTATTATGACCTGTGCATTGCCAAAGATTGACGGGTTGAGAACCAATGGCCTGCAAGCAGAGACATGAAGCTAAAAGCTATAAACAACAGGTTATCTCCGGATGGCGACTACAGAAGCGAGTTCGTCTTTTATTTAATGGACAGAAGAAACATCAAAATGCTTTAAAACCTAGACTGGGTAAATTCCATCGTAATGGTTGAACAGAACAGCCCGTAGTGTCTTGTTTGCTCTGAGGGACTAAAGGCGCAACTCTAAACCCTATCCCATCCGTTAGGCCTAACTTTCTTCTAGCATTTCGATACTCTAATCAATAATTTCTGCACAAAAAGCTAAAAACTGATTGAAAATATGTTGTGAATGACTCGATTCGCTTAAAATCTTTAAACATTCGATGTTTTGAATGGTGCATCGGAACGCTCGATCGATCGATTTGCGTTAGGCCTAATTGTTTGGAACTGTCCAGAACGCCTTTTTGGAATTCTGGAAGAGGGGCGGTACATCCACAGCGGGGTTTCTGTCTCCAACCATTGCGAATGGACTTGGGAGCTCTTGCTTCTGGTGGAAAAATTCAATAAGGTAACATCATCATAATGTATATCTTAGAATTGCATTATCCTCCCCCTCTCTGACCCCCCAGTGCCTACAGTGGTGTTCATATTTCTAGAAATAGAATTTTTCGATATGCATCCGTTGGTATAATAAAGCAAAAGCAGTTGCTTAAGATTTGGCTGCATTAGGTATTTAGTGCGTTTATTTAAAACGATGCAACTTTCTCATACAAATAGCATGAACATTGCTGTATTTATATGTACATTTCATCACTGAAATTATAAATATAGAATACCACTGGAAAAATATTAATTTATTATAAATTCATTCGTAATATTGAATTCTTAAATTATAGTATATTTTCTGTATTTTGCATTCTAGTATGAGAATCTCTGCAATGAAAAAAAAATTTATTTGTTTTCAAAATTTAGAGAATGTAGTCTAGTCCTAGAAGCAGTTAAATGTAGTGTAGATCTTTAACTAATCAAATGTAGTCTAGTTTTATTCTAGTATTACGATCGTAGTTTCATACATTTTTGTGCCATCGGTCAGAAATAATTTGCCTATTCAATACAATATACTATTGAATAATAATAAATTAAATCAAAAGCCATCGTCATAAGTTTGTATTATATTAAAATAACATTTAGAATACATCTAGAAATGTCATAAAATTATATTATCTTATTTTAAACATCCCCTTCTCAATATAAATGAGAATTTTAATAAATTTTCATTCAGCAGTAGATGCTTTGTTATTTTTATAAGAAATAATTTAATATGTTTTGTATGAAAAAGTAAATTCTTATTTGATATGATAAATATAATAATATGCTGTCAAATTTAAGATCTTGTTGTTTTCTAACATATTTCTTTAAAAAATATACTTTTAATGGTTTTTATTTTTGTGTTATAATTCGTTCAGGCAGTAATGTCTATAAATATGCTCAGTAGCATGTATAGAAAAAAAGATAAAGAATATCGAAATTCTTCAAATTGTGGAGATGAAAAGAATGAAGTTCAATTATGAAAAATAAGCAGAGATACAAATATTTTTTAGCAATCACAACATATCTTCTTCCAGACAAAAATTTGCTCATAAATCATATTTTTAAGACAGTAAAATTAATATAATTGAATACCTATATATCTAATGCATAAAATTTTTAGAAGAATTTAATAAATATTTGCACTATTATTGACCTTTCCATACATTCCATTCAAATTTCTTGCAACGATACGAACAATCATGATAATTATTGAAAAGTCAAAACATACAAAAATAAATGGCAAATTACAAAAAATTAGAAAAGAATACTTAGTAAAATGAAACATTGTTCGAAGAAAGGGAAAAAATTTAATAATTATTATGATACATTTGATAAATAATTACCATGATTCCTATGTTCATAAAATTTTCAATGTGATAATTTTCATAAATTAATAACAATGAAATACTCTATGCAGATGATGATAAAAGAATTAAAAGTGTTTCGATACCGCAATTCATTAAACTTTCAATTTATAATTAATTTTCAGCAAATAAAATGAGTTGCTAAGAAGAAAAAAAAAATTTCTGACATTGAAATTTATTCATAATTCCATAAATTTAATGAGTGCAATAATAGATTGATGAAAAATTCTGTTAAGTTCAAAAAGAGAAGCAATTTAAATCATGTTTATAAATTTAACTGTTTAAATTAATCATGATTTGTAAGTGAAAGTGTGGCAGAAAAAAATTGGTTGTAAGTATAGGGAATCTCATGGGAAAAAAAATTATTTAAAATAAAACAATACGAATTTTTTTAAATAAAAATATTTTTAGATTTTAAATGTAAACGGAGAATAAAGTTAATTGAGGAACAATAAAATAGAAGAAATTCATTTTATATTTCTTCAATTTTGAAAATGCTGCAATAATATTTCAAAAAACTTCAGAGATAGTAGAAATGATTTCTCCCACTCAAACAATAATAATCAACCCAAAATAATTTAATTTTCATATAATTTTTAAAAAATATGCTAATATGATCTGAAATATTTTTAGTAAAAATAGCATTTTTAAAGCTGCTCTATTATCAAATTTAATAGAAATAATAAGATTCGCCATTTAATTTTTAAAGTTTTACGAAATATATATTCAATAATAAAAGTTATCAAATTCGATTAATTATTTCCATATACATATTTAATTCGTGTTTTACGTGAATTAATTTTTGGTATTTATTCAGTTTTCAAACTTCAATTGAATAGTTGTATCTGTTAAATAATAATAATAATAAAAGTTTGTAATGAAGGAACTCAGCAATGTATATTGTTAAATTCATAAGTATATATATCAGCAAAGTATGAATTAGTGGAGAAAAATAAAACTGAAATTAACATCAGATATTGTCAAAGTCAGCATTATTTCCTGGTTTGGAATACAAAACATGGCATTTCAAAACGATATGTTTTATATAAAAAAATTGAACAAAAAATTTCGATAGAAAATCAAATAATAACATTTTAGATAATTCAAAACCTATGGTGAAATTGAGATATTAAATCAGTAAATAAAAGTAGATTACACACTAAAGAATATAAAAAATTTCAATATGTATATGCATATATAAATACAGTCGATGAATTAGTAAAAATGAATATTTGACATTTTATATCAATATTTTTATACTTAACAATAAACATTTAGAGAAAAATGGAAATTCAATGAAATACATACCTAAATATTAGTGATGAAGTGTAAATCCGAATTTCTCTTGACAATTTAAACTTTTTCAAACCTGAAGAATTGAAGATATATAAAATTAATCTTTGTAACTTCCATCCATTTATAAGTGATAGTTAACATTACATTATTGTGTAATAATTTCATCAAAAAGGACCTTAAATAAACTAAAAAGTATAAGTTTTATTTCTTATTCGCTTTAATTCCGTATCGATAAGCTTATTCCATTTAGTAAACTATTAGCCAAAAGATTTATTTTAAAATAGGTCAAATAAAATATTAAATTTTAAAAAATCATTCGTGGAAACTTCACTATAAAATGTAAAGTAACAATTTAGTTTAATATAAATTGGAATAAAAATCACGTCAAAAAATTGGAATGTTATATATATATATATAACAAAACTTTATTTGAAACAAAACAAACTTAAAAGAGGATGATATTGATCGGCAGATTGAAATAGTTCATTTTTAATTGATGAAATAATAATTGCATTAATAATAAACGAGATATAAAAAATATATTTCCATATTTTAGTATAAGATCATTGTTTAAAATACAATTGTTTATTTTTAAGTTATTGTGTACATTACGAATGCAAGGCTTTAAGTGACAGTCGGAGATAAGTACAGTTTTTCTCTTGTGCTATTAACAGCTCTATTGATACTAGTTTTAGCAATATGCAACATTAAAGAAATAAGGAATTATAATCAAGGAAGGCATGCTACTAAACAAATTAATTAATCTGTTATTTTACATTAATTCTTCATGTTATTTTATTCCAATCTTATTTGATGAAAAAAAAAACGTCTCAACTAAATTAATTCATAAAATTATTTTGTGCAATCAAAATGATGATGAATTGATTGCGATAAAATTTATTTATTGCCATTACACATAATTTTGACAAAAATTTATAAGTTCCAGCCACTTAAGGCGATTCAGTTGGATGCCAACATCTCAAGGTCAAATTTTATTAACGCTTTTAAATAAAACTAAATTATCTTTTCATATGCCAGGATTTCGAAAAAAAATAATAATAGAAAAAAAAAAAAAAAAAAAAAAAAAAAACTCGATATTCATAAAAACATTAATTTTACTTAATCTAGTTGAAAATAAACTACTGAATAATTTTGATACATTATTTCTGAAGTTAATATCACATAATTTATTCAATTATTACTGCTAACTGAAGAAGCATGTTGCATAAGATTAATTGAAATTGATATCTTCTAAGCAACAAAACGTCATTGATAAATAATCCTCTGGAGATTTCCACATAAACACACCCAAATGTTACAGAATTTTTTTTTAAAGATATAATAATATAGAATGCAAATATGTGAATTTACATAAATATACATATTTAAATAAATTCATGTTATTGTAAATAAATTGAATTTTGAAGAAAGTAGTAGTAAGAATAACAATAAAATTGTTTTAATGCTATTAATATTAGAACATTTAATTTATCACTGACACTATTCATTCTTGACAAACTCAATCAGTGTAATGAAATTTTAAAGTTATTACTTTAAATTGTTTTAGATTGACTGTATCAATTTGTATGATATACATTTTGAGCACTTTTTTTTATAAAAGTAATTTTGATTATAAATTAAAAAGATGTCCTATTTCTATTTTTTTCAGCACCAGTTAAAATGAACATTAATTTTTTACTTGATAAGTAATGTAAAATTTTGTTGGTTAACATTTAAAAAAATTTTAGAATTTTGAAACAAACCTTTTCTTTTTTTATATATATAATCAGTTTACTCGCTGCAGTTAAAGAAATTTAATTAACTCTTATTGTTTGAATATTTCATTGGCTTTAGGTTACATTTAGCTAATTAGGCCAATTTAAAAAAAAATAAAAACGTAGTATTTCTTACATTTTTATTATATTAATATGCTAATAAAGATTTTAAATTTATTTTAACCAGTAGACAATTTTTCGTGCTGTAAATTAAAATTATATTATTTTAAAAAAAATCATAATTATTAATTTAAAAAAATAATTCCACACAAAATAAATATCAAAAATATTTTCTTATCTAAGACCAAAGATATAAATTGCTGGAAAAAAACTTATAGATAAAAATATCTAAATATAACTTACATATATAAAATTTTTTGTTGGTAGATCCAATAGTTTCACCATGGCAACATATCTAAGCATAACTAACTCACATCAACAAGATATTTGCTCTGACCACCCGTGTCTAGCTTATCTGCAGTGTCCATGCAAATGGTCATCGAGGAAAGTATATCCCCCCGCCGCTCTTGATCTGTCAATCACCATTAAAATGCTGACATTTAAAGATGGCGTCAGCGAATTTGGTCCAGCCACTGGATGGACTGCCAATGGACCATGTGTGGAGGAGTTTTATGGACACTAACGTTTAACTGGAAAACCCCTGGGTCAAAAAAAGCCCTCATCTCCATATCTGTCTCTCATCAATGGAAAAGTTTAGATTTATGGGCCCAGTTAGAAATAGCATTAGGACATAAATTGTTCACCTATTGAAACCTACTTTTGTTATTGATGATATTAAATTTTATGGCTGGTATCCTTTTTTCATGAAAGGATTTTTTTTTTTTTTTTTTTTATCGTTACATGTTATAAAGTAATTTTGCCAGAAATGATACTTTTGTTGTAAGCATTTGGCATAACTTACTAGTATATTTAAGTATTTTTACTTACTATTTTTTTTTTTTTTTTTGTGTACAGATGAAGTTATGAAATATATTTATAGTTAGTAACAATGCAATAATAATTTTTGTATTTGTACAAATTTGTACAAGATTAACAAAAAAAAAAAAGTTATTTGATAGGTAGTGAATATTCTATAGCTAAGTCAGAATTTGGATAAGATTTCATTAAACGCACGACATAATCGAATTTGAAAACATTAATTCTATTACTGTCCTTTGATTAATTAATTTTATTTCGTGATAAATATACGAAAAAGTTTAAATTTATTTTTAATAAAGTTTTATTGTATAAAAATATAATACAATTAAATATATGTGTTGAGTGGTATTATTTTAAGAGTTATGTTTATTAGTGTTCTACTAATTTACCTTATATTTCTACGGGTTCGTGGACTTAGTCTAGATGTCTACCAAGTGGGATAAGAAACAAAAACAACAACAACGTTATATCTAATCAGTATCATATAGTTAATTTATACCTACTTCTATACTAATATTCTAACAATATCATATCGCTTATAAGATAAGAATAAAATAAGAAAATTGTCACCACATAAAGCAATAAAGTTCACTTCTTCGAAATGTAGTTATAAATCTTCCATTATCACATATAATTGCAGAATTCTTTTTGATAACCTAAAAAGAATCAATATTAGTATATATATATATATTGCTATTGTGCAGTATGTAAAACAAAATTTACTTTATGAAGCAAAATAATATATTTTTTTCTCATTTAGTTGAATAAAATAAATAAAATCTAACACTATGTTTTTTTTTTTTTTTATTGTAACAAAATTTATTTTTAAAGATAGATTTCTAACATGAAAATTTCGATTGCATTTGAATCTTAAGTTTAATGAAATAAGAATTATATAAAACAAAAAAGTTGGCGAAAATTCTGATATATTCATTATCATCAAAATTAACTAAAATATGGAGAAAAATTTTTTTTTTTTCTTTTTTTTTTTCTTCTGCATAGTTTGAATAAAAATTTCATTTATAATTAATGAAAAAAATAAATAAAAATATCGAAACTTCATTTCACATAGAATCTGCATTAATACTGATATATATATAGCTTTATTATATATCGTATTATATACTATATCATTAAAGCTAAATTTTTAAATATTATAAGACAGGGCTGTTTCTTTTTCTATTTCTTCAGAATTATCATTACTATTTCTATTTCTACTTCTTTCCACAAATTATAACATATTTAATAATACAAAAATTAAAAATATCGTTTTTTAAAGCGTGCCGACATGCGAAATTTGTAGTTATTTTTGTTAAAATGGTTGGTACTTCACAGATCGTTGTGAAAATACAAAACGCTTTGCTAAGCTCAAAGAGAGTGGCAGATAGTTTGGGAATCAAATATCTACGTCTACACTAGACTTTGCTCTTGCGCAGACATAACATATCGCTTTTTGTCTCGCTATCTCTATAATGTCATGTTCAGTATAGATAAAAGAGAGGCATGGAAGGGAATCAGGAAATCGTGATACTGAAAGCGCATTTTGATGTATAAAAAAAATATTCATTGCCCATTTGCTCTTTGTGTTTGGAAAACTGCTATTTGATTCATTTTCATATTCTTGTGAAATTTAGATATTTACTGAAAAATGCGTATTTAGAAACATGGAATAGAAAAATGTGCAGTGGCTGGTTGGCTAAAACTCCCTGCATTTGCCATGTTCTCGTAAAGAGCACTGTAGACTGAAAAAAATATTTGAAATTGTCATATTTATTATTGAAAAGTATGTAATGCACAATAACAAATTATAATTGTTTTACATATAGGCATATATTGTATAGATTGTTTGCAAGAATTCATTATACGTTTTAATGGATAAAGGATTCACTATATATTTTAAGAAATAAAGAATATTAACATAAAATAACTAGAATTTAACTGCGATCGCTGCCAGGTATTATAATAAGAGGCGCAGGCTTGTTTTGATCAATATATCTTTACGAGAAAAAAATTCCAGACTTTAAATTACAGTCAATTCAGTACTATCCGTATAATAATAGTAGTAATCGCCTGAATAGTGGTAACTTGCATTGCTACAATAAAGTAAAGTTATGATTCGAATCCACTGGTGCAGTCATTTCTTTCAGAAAGCAGAATACTCATGTATAAGATCTCGCATCGACAATGAGACTGCCTGGTAGTTTTCCGGATTTCCATCCATACAACACGCAAATAAAGAGAATTTCCTCAAAAAGTCCTATATCACCAATGGGTGGATTGTTCGTAGTAAATATAAGCGAAATCCGAGAAACACACATAAAAGACACAACTGAAATTTTTTTTTTGATAAATATATATTAACCAAATCATACTTGCACATCTTTTTATAATACATGGCAGCTATCACAGTTAATATTTTTTATTCTTTATTTCTTAAAAGTCCTTAAAATATATAATGAATCCTTTATCCTTTAAAAAATAACGAATTCTTGCAAACAAGCTAGCCAATATTTGCCAATAGCTTAAATATTTTGCCGATAAATAAATAAATTATTATTTATTGTTTTTTTGTTAAACTAGAGCGTGTTCCAGGACTTTTCCATCAATTTTTAAAATCCCCACCCCTTTTTTAAAATCCTATCTAAAATTGTTATTTGTTGACAATGACAATACAATAATAGACAATGACATAGTAATGCTAGCCGCAAGGAAAGCAATGAAAAGAAGACCATTGTCCTTGTGACTCAGTTAGGAATCATTACATTTAATAAAATCTATTGATACATTTTTATATAGATTTCAAGTATTATATTTTTACCAGCATCATACAATTTTTTTGGAAAGGAAAGAGTGAATTATTATGCACAACGTAGAGCTATTTCTATATAGCTATTTAAAATATTTAAAAAATATGCTTTACATGTATTTCGGCTAAATATTTTTTATTACATACACAATAAGATTGTTTAGTATAAAATTAGAAGTATTATTTTTAGAAATATATTGAAATCCGGAAGTATTAATTATAATTAAGTAGGATTTGTTATAATTTAACTGTTTATTAAAATCTTTTATTGTTAAAAATTATTTAATTCAATCATAAATGAAATTTTACCTTCAGCAATAACTTGCATTTAATGGCTTATTATTATTATGTTATTCTTATTTTAACAAAATGAATAGCATGTTTTAAGGTAGTTTAATTTTAAAGCATGATGTAAATTAGATATAAAATGTCGATTTTGTAATAAAAGAAATGTACCATTTATTTTAAACCTATACAACATAGAATTAAATAATAAATTAAGTGATAAATTTCAAGTAAATTTCATATTGATTTATATTGCAATTAACGTTTCAAAGCATAATGATTGATCAGGGTTATTAATTCGTTGAAATTTCAAAATTCTTTAACTCACAAATATCTTAATTGGTCCAAGTCATTTTGGTCTTCAATTTTCAATAGAACAAAACATACATTGTTGCGTAATGTGGATAAAATAGCTGACAAATCTCATATTTATAAACAAAACAGACAGAGATATATATAAACAATTTAGAAAGATTTGCATAAGAAATTTTAAAATTATTTCAATGTTAACTATAAACTTATTTTCACTATCACAACTAGTGTCAAGTGTAATAATTTTGTTTGGGAATCGACTTAATATGATGGCTAAATTCATTGTATTTTTTTTAAATATTTTGTGATGATGCTTTAGTAATAAATACAATATCATTGCTCAGAAAATATATAGCACAAACAATATATTACACTACATAGCACATAATTATTAATCATTCAATGTATAGAAAATACCGAAATAAATTAATTAAAAATATTTTTAAACAAATAAGGGTAAAGGAATTTATTAAAAAAATAATTGAACGGGATTATTGTTTATTTATATAAATGCATTGACATCAGATGCTGATTATTTATATAAATGCATTGCTTTAAATTTAATTAACTGAATTATATGCATGTTATCTGTCAGAAAGACACGTATTTTAAATAATCGAATATCATGGTATTTTGAGAATATGCCAAGGTTTTATAAAACGGTTGAATTTCTTAATTTTTTGTGATAAATTTATCATTTATTTTGATTAAGTTTAAATTCTAAACGTTAGTATTTTAATATCTCATGCAAAAACAATTTTTTTAATTTTAAAATAAGTCTTTACTTTAGCATCTCGTTTTATTTTCCTTTGATGGAGGTAAGTGAAATTTCAAAATATCTGTAAATGTAGCATGCTCATTAAGAAAAAGAATATTAACATTATTGTCCATGTCAATTCAAATACGATTATAATTTCTTCATAAAAAGAGCAAAAATGCTAAAAAAAAAAATGTTAAAATAATTACGATTTTTAGTAAAACATCAGATTCGTATTAGATATGGAAATCAGTTTTTAATTTAAATTATCTTTACAAGAAAATTTGTCTGATTAATTTATTTTAAAATATTTAAAATTTCTAACTGTAACCGAAACTTATAAGAATCAATTGAATTACTGTAAAGTAAATTTTAATTTAATTTTTTAATCTAGCAAAATATTAATAAATAATCAAACTGTTAATAATTTTCTATATTTGTCAAAACAAACAGTTAAAAGAGTTCAAATTAAGTTAAGCTTTTCTTTCTGAATAAACTTAAAACTGGAGAGCAAATACATTTGTTTCTCAAATCTTCAGAAAAAAGTTGTTGTTGTTATCTTATGTTGTCTTGACATATATTATATTATATGAAAATTATATTGTTTAAAATATATATTGGAACAAAACTTGCAAAGTAAACAAAAAAATTTGCATTAAAAATTTTAAATTTGAGTATTATTCATTTATTTACATCAAATAAATTTTGTTCTTAAATTAAAATGTATTGAAATTGTTTAACATGATGTATTATATCTATTCATTATTTAAAAAAGTGCTTATGAGTCATGGTTTATTAGAAAAATTAAAATTTTAAAAAATTAAATTCGCTGAACATGTTTCATTACATACATTTTAATCATAGCAGTTTAATAAACTGTAACTATAGTAATTACATCATAATAGTAACTCAGTTGTTAAAGAAGGATATTTTTAATTATAAAATAACAACAGAAAATTATTTGAGCTTCAAGTAAATTTTAATTAAAATATGATAAATTACTAATTCGCAAAAAAGCTGCCTGATGGCCAATTGGCTTGGTACCACGGGCATCAGGTTCGTATCCTGGCAATGTTTTGGATGCTTGTGAGTAGTTCAGAATCCGCGTTAAACTGTCTAGGGGGAAAAAAACAATGTCCGAATTATTTTTGTACTTGTTCACAATCAAATAATATTATATGATGTTTTAAACTGAAGAAGGAACTCTTTTAGACATCAGTTCAATCGTTCAGTCATAATTGCAAGAGATTTTTTTTAAACAGTTTATGAACTTTTTGATTATTTTTTAAAAATGTTGTTGAATAATTAAAGTCATAATTTATTTTTTGCTTATAGAATTTATGTGTTCACTTATCACATCGTAAGAAAAAATATTACATTTTCAACACATTTTTTTTTCTTTGTTTTGATTTGTCTTATCTTGCCAAGGCGCAATTAAGCAGGGGGAAAAAAAATGGGTACCCTTGAAATAAGCACTTGTTCGTCCATCATGAATCCAAACATCAAGATAAAAGATAAATTTATCTACAATATACTTCTAGTTCATAATGTAGTCTGCATTAAAAATTATTCCAAGAAATAAAATATTTGAAATATTTAAAAGTGGCGGATTAAAATATAAGAAAAACAGAAAAAGATCAGAAACAATAAATAATTTTTATGTTTCTAACATATTTTTTTTTGCTGTCACATGAAAGAAAAGCTCTTTTAGATTCAAATAAATTTTAATTACTACGTCGGAACAATTGCATCCACCAATTGTAGTAGGTCACACACACAAAAAAAAGCCCTTTTAAAAAATCGATACTACATAGACTATAAAAACTTATTCCATTTCTTTATGTATAATAAGCAAATAATTATTGTATTATAAAAAAGTAACTACAAATATTTGATGCGAATTATTACATTAATTAAATTTTTAATGTTTCTTCAATATTTGTACTAATTAACAGTAAAAATTTTGAGTTAAATGATTTTGATATTGATGCTTAAAAATATTCGTTCATAAATATAGAGTGATCTTTACAAACTTACGCATTTTAAAAATATGGGTACCTTTAAAATAAGCTCTTGCTCGTCCATCATGAATCCAAACATCAATATAAATGATAAATTTATCTGAAATATACTTCGACTTCATAATGTAATGTACATTAAAAGTTTTTTAAAAAAATATTACAGGGGTATATTAAAAAAAAAAAAAAACGATTTCAAAAGCAATAAATAATTTTTATGTTTCTAGAATATATATATATTTTTTTATTGATTTCATCATATAAAAGAAAAGTTCTTTTAAATTGAAATAAATTTTAATTTCTACTTTACTACTGCAGACCAATCGTATTCATTGCCACTTGGTAGTAAGCCACACAAAAAAGGGCACTGAAAAAATCGATACTTTCATGTGACTAGAAAAACATATTACATTTCTTTATGTATAATAAAGAAATAAATTATATTATAATAAAAATAAATAAAGAATTTGGTGCCAGTTATTAAATTATTTTAATTTTTTAAAGTTTGTTCGATATTTGCAGTAACCAACTGAGAAAGCTTTCAGTTAAATTATTTTTATTAATCAACTTTTTTGATATTCATGCGTAAAAGTGTTTGTTCATAAATAGATATTGATCTCTACAAACATGCGCATTTTAAAATTATTATCTAGAAATGTCACATATATTTTGTTAAAAATAATTTTAAAATGTAATATATCTTTGGCAATAAACATTCTAGTGATAAAAAAATTTCATGCACTGGAATCCTGAATTCAGGCTAGAATGTATTGAAAAAGAATATTTTCTTTCGATCTCCAATAAAATAAAAGCATTGAATAGAATATTTGCTTATTTATTGCTTGCCTTTTTTTAATTAAATTAAGGCTGAATCGAGTTTTTTATTGTAATATAATATTTCCTTCAAAATCTTAAAATATTTTTAAAAATTAGAATTTAAACTATCTGTGATCTTCATTGAAAAGAAATGATAAAGCATGTCATGCAAATCAATGCTTCGTAATAAAAGAACAGCATGAAATTATTACATGAGCTTTAAATATAACTAAATCCCTGGTTGGCACTACAGTCAATGTTCGACCATGGTTATCTACCTACTGGGAGATTCCGAAACAAGAGATGTTTTCTTTTTTTAGGGTGTAGGGTTGTCGGCCCTGCGTCCAACTCTCTACAGTCATATTAGACAAGGACCTGGGGTTTAAAGTGAATTCCGAACCACTACAAACAGCCATGACACCTCCAGCACTCGAACACGAAATCTGTGGCACCAAGTGCCAGAGCGCTAATCACTCGGCTATCATGGCTTCTAACCACAACACGAAATGAAAACTATGTATACTCTGACTGCTTAAAACATCAATGACCAAACACACATATACAAAACGCAGTTAAAAGAATCTTTCAACTCAGATGGCTAATTTCTCTACCACATTATCATTTTTATGTACATCACATTATCCTTGAATCAAGCAATGAAATAAATAACAACATATATTTCTTAAAAGTCAAGACAAAATATTAAAATTTCAATTTTTTTAACAAAACAAAAACATTGCTCTTGTATTCTGGGCAGAAGAAACATTTGTCTATTTTATTTCATATGATTTTGCAATATGATTCATGCTTACTGCATAAAACTAAACTTTATAACATTCTAGCGATAAAGCGTTGTAGAGCATTCAGTGCATCATTCAAAACAAAGACAAATAAATGTATGATAATGTCTGCAAGAAAAGTATCTCTGAGCCGTGATGTAAATTTTCGGATTACAAACCACAAGTCAAGAAATATTTGAAATATTTGCTTGTGACCGCGCATCAAAAGATTATCGAAGTCAAGATAAACAAGGTAACTATCAGCAAAAAAGAAAACAGAAACGCTCCAGTGATAAGCAAACTGAAGAAAATAAATTTACGATGTAAAGAACGAAGCAAACCAGAACTAGATAGTCAAGATAACCAATATCTGGCATGATGACAGGAAAGATGTTTGGTTATGCATGAGCTTTGACAAGTGTCTTTCTATTTGCATGTGTTTTTTAAGCTAAATTCATTGCTATTGATAAATTGGACACGCAAATCTTTTTTTATTATTATTATTATTATTATTTTTCATTATTAAATATTATTTTGGAAAAGATTCAAAATTACTTTTTTATTTATTTTTTCCTTTTAAAACAAAAGATCGCCAAACGTTTTGGCCTAAAAGCCGAATTGGCTGTTTCACAAAGTCATAGTATACTATATCAGCATAACTTACCCATTTTAAGAAACGAAAAAAACATAAGCACCGAAAATAAAAATAATATTAAGTATTAAATAAGTCGATACGCATTTTGCATTAATATTACAAAGGAAGTAAATAGGCATTAGAACGGGGATAAAAAAATGATATGATAATAAAAAAAAAATTTCTTGCCTATAAAAAAGTACGTAACTAAAAATGTAATTACTTTTTTAATGTAAACTAAGAAATATTTGGCATTCAAATACCTTATAAAAATGCGGTATAATTGTAACCTGGAGGGGGAAAAAAAACAACTTAAATCAAAATATCCTTTTTTGACTAAAAATTAATGCACTTAAATATATATTTTTAATTTTATAGCTTATTTTTTTAGTTATTAACTACTAACAAGTGTTAACGGGAAAACTCAACTTATTGCAAATTAAATTTTATTTTAAAAGTATGAGTATCATTATATCTGGCAGTATTTTTTCTTAGTAAGTAAAAAAAACTTGATTACTAATTTATACTGAGAGTTGGATTTGAATGCTTTAATCTGGAGATCGATGGATTAGAATATAAAACAAAAAGCTGATAAAATAGATTATCTAAATATCTGGATAAGTTAAATCCTAATAAAACTTTAGTACTAAATTATATAATTAGATTAAAATTATGATTTATTAATGCTTTGATGTAGTTTAATATTTAAACCAGCTTTTGAATTCCAGACTGTTAATTATTATTAAGGTTTTATAGTGATTATCATACACTTGAAAAATATCAGTCAAATAGTTCAATAATAAGATATATTTAACTAAAGTTATTATCGTGATGTACTGCTACAAAGATATATGAGAAATAAATAATGTTTTAGATTATTTTCAAAAAGAAATTCAAACATCGGGAATCAATTTTTTTAAATAAATGAAGTAATTATTTTATCTAAATAAAAAGGGGAAAAATTATTTGAAATTTTAATCCATTTTTAAAACATATCATGAGATATTTTATAGGATGAATTTAAATTTTGAGTTTCACAGCAATTTGATATATATAAATTATTTCATAAATCTATTACACAAAATATTTTGATGCACAAAATTTTTTTCATTTATATTTCCCCTCATTAGCGTCCTAGTTAAATTTCAAGCCACAGAAACTTTTAGTGGTGTTAATAATTTTTTCAAGTAAAAATATTTGTAAAATGTGATAAAACAGTATAAATAAAATTTCAGACTAGTACTTATCGTAACTAGTTCAATAAATAGTTAGATTATTATCTAGACTAGTAATTAACTAACTCAGACTAGTAATAACTATTTCAGACTAAAAAGGTTGAGAATTTAATAGGAATAAATTATATTAAATAAAATTTTAAATATATCTAGCATTTGAACGCATCTAAATTATAATTAAAATTTAATGTCGAAATTCATGTCATAGATATTCTAAATTTTGAATTAATTTTTAAAATAATAATAAACAGTTTTAAAATAATAATAATATTCATTTACTAATTTTTTTAAAAATCCACAAAGATTTTTTTTTTTTTTTTCAGTTAGATATTTCAATTGATGTAGTTTTCAAGAAATATTACTTTTTGAAAATTGATTTATAAATTCAAGCTCAGTTTATTCAACTTTCATAGGGCCCAAACATAGCTCAGGAAAACAAAAAATAGTTTTTCAAAAGGTTCGTGGGAATGTGGAGAATATAGTAAAACAGTGTTTGATTCTTACAATTCATAGCATTGTGGTAGTTGTTTAAAAAAAAAAAAAAAAAAAATCTTTTCATTTCAGTTATGTTTCCAAAACTTACAAAAACTGAAAATCCGCCAAAAAACCTAGAATACTTCCTTCCTTTTTTTTTCATACATGAAAAAAATATATAGTGAACCTTTGGTGATGGTTCAAGACTTGGGAGATTTAGGCGAATCGAAAGTTCGTCGAGTCCCATAAATCCAGTGCAACAACAAAGCTGCTTTGAAACGTCATGTTTAAGTTACGAAACTTCCAAGTCCCACATCGGTTTAAGTCATATGTGTGAACTCAACTTGGACAGATCTGGAATTCTTGTCCATCTTTCTTTCATTCTTCTTCTAAAAAAAAAAAAAATGAACTTCAAACCAAAATGTGCATTTGTGCTTAACAGATTTTTTTTTCGTTTTTCCCTTACTTTTTACATTTGTACTTTTAAGAAAGAGACTGAACAAGTGCTAAATTGCGTAAAACGGGATACAAAACGTTAGCAGGTGTAGAAAAAAAAGTGAATAGACTAAAAAAAGAATACTTTGTTTTCGTGGAAATTTATGACCTTGCTGTGAACGGAAACAAGGACTAAGGATTACCTTTGGAAAAAGAAAAAAAAAAAAATTTCTGGAACATAACTTTGCCATCACTCGTTTGCAAATAAATGAGCAGGCGTGATTTTGAAACTTTGGTTCATTTCCAATGTTTACTTTTCTTCGATATTTCTTTATGTTAAATATTCTCATGCTGGCTGAATTTTTTCTTATTTATTTATCGAGTTTTTGCTGAATTGACTTCAATGCAACGCATACAGATGGTCTGGGATCTTTTCCTCTTGTTATGCTTAGTATTCATGGGATTCTGTTGGTACTACTTTCCGAAAGAACTCGATAAGATCTATATTTAGCTGAACATTTGAAAAAAATAGTTTACAAAACAAATAAAACTTATTTTTTTAAATTGTTTTATAATACTTCTGTTCAAAAATTTTTATGGAAAAAATAAAGAATTTATTTAAAAATTATATGTTGTATGAAAAAATACAATATTATTGTATCTTAAACAACAATAATTGTATTTTAAACAACAATATTATTGTATTTTGTACAATATTATTGTATTTTAAACAAATATTATTGTATTTTGTACAATATTATTACATAATAAATACAAAATATGCAACCCAATTACCTCCATTAGGGTTTTTTATTGAAATTTTACGTTTATGTATTTTCTAAAATCTTGTCAAAATTATTCAGTTTGTTTGTTCACTTTTATTTTATTTCACACACAGACATAACAAGTTAATTAATATATGACCCCTTAATCACATTATTTATAATTTTTTTAAAATAATAATATAAATTATATTTAAAAGGTAATAATTATTTAAAAATTATTTTCGAAAATTAGTAATGCCACTAAAAAACGAAGTAATAATAAACTTAAAAAAAAAATATCGATTTTTGTTCTAATAATCGGCTTTCTTTAAAATATATTATTATTGTTTTATTAGAACACCTTTACATTTCTGATCAACCAATACTATATAAATATTTAGGAATTATTAATAAAAAATTAATTAAATAAATTATAAGTTCATAATTTTATTTTGTTCAAAAATATTTTAATTTGAAATAATTAATTGAAAAGAAAATAATAAAAAAATATTTAGCCATTGAAAACTCTTGTTGGAGCATCACATCTCTGCGGACAAGCAATCATTCTTTGTTTACTACACTCAGTTTGATTTCTTCTTAAAAAGAATACTTGTTTACTTCCCTAGAAGAAAAAAAAAAAGAAATTATTTTAATATCTAATAATGAACATCACAACAAGAAAAATTTCAAATTCCTTGTTAAAATCTGAAGAATTTAAATACTTCAATTTTTAACAGGAAATATATAAAATCTTACACCAAGATCATTTTTTTTTAAAATTAGATGAAACATATTCAAAGGAAATTTTATTTAATTTTTTTATTTTGTTTAAAATAAACTTAAAGGAATATTTAAAACATATTTATACTTCAAAAGTGATTATATTACTTTAAACGAAAAATAATAATGAAACTATAAGAAAAAAAAATGAATTTGATTATTTTTAAAACTTCTTATAAATTATAAAAATATACACTCCAATGCTATATAAACAACTTAAAAAGTTATATTTTACGGAATAAACTAATTTCGCTATATTTAAAGATTTATCATTTTGATTTTATGCCTTAAATATTTTATGAAATGTTACTCCCTCTGTCCCACAAAGATAGTAGCGGTCGATGAATTTAATTTGAACCTTAATAATAGTAGTGAAAGAAAATATGGAAGGCAGCATTCATTATCAATGAACTAAATAAAATTAGTCATTAAATTAAAAATATTAATTATTATATTAGTGAGCGTTCAGATAGTTTCGGCAATAGTAGCAAAGGAAAATATAGATCGTAACATTTATTGTCACTAAGCTAAATTAAATTAAGCTCTAGATTAAAAATATTAGTTATTATATCAGTGAGGTTTCAGATACTTTCAATATTTCAATAATTTTATTATTGGATTTTAAACTTGCAAGTTGGATCCCTTAATTGCGAAGCTTTATTTCCCTAAATGCTTGAACTGAAGAGCCCTTGTTCTTCATTGAATCGAGCATAAATTGTTCAAGTGACAGAAAACAATGCAGATTTGGGAAGATTTGGTTTGGGTAGATTTTGACATTCAATAGCATGAGCTGCTGATCTAATGGTGCGTCTTCATCTACGAGGAATATATTCCAAGTTTTTCACCATAGTCTTTGCGGTTGTCCACAGTATCAACATTAGCATAAGATTCAACTTGACAATTATCGAAAGTATGTTTGTTTCTTTTTACTTGATTCAAATTCTCTTCATTCTATTACTCTTAAATTGTTTTGCATCTAACGCAACTGTATCTTTCTGCAATTTTTCGTTTTTCTTTTGATGCATCAAGAACAGGACAATCGCAATTCGATCTTTGCTTAAACACTCTCATTTTTTCATCTTACTTTTACAATGGGTAGATATTTAACTGAAATAAAACAATTGATGTCGGCTGATGAATTTAGAAAAAAAAAATTATAATTCGTAATAATTAGGTTAAACTAAAAATTGGAAGATGTGTCTAAACAAATGACAGATGTCACGAGGAGGATTTTGATTGAAGGTTTCACAATTTTGCACTACAACGTAGAAATATATATAGCAGCTACATAGCTGCATTCACCAATAATTCCCTTTGAAATATTCACTATTTATTCACTACTAATTCCCGTTGAAATATTCACTATTTCCGTTATAAATAGTGTTACCATTATTATGGGACAATACAAATATAATACTTACTGATTAAAACACTTTAGCAATTGTCAGATTATATAATTTGTATACTGCTATTATATTGTTTAAACAATCGACATTTCTATGCAGTCTTTTAAATAAAAATTTTTATTAAATATAATATTCTAAAATAAAAGAAATTTATAAACATTTTGGTAAAAAAACATGATAAATTATGACATTATTCCTAAAATTATAGTATTCTTTTGATTGCATTTATTATTTTTTTTTTCTGTGTCAATCATGGTTGAAGGTGCAGAACTATTTTAACAATAACTTTCCGAGACCACATTGCTAAATTTAATGTTAAACTTGAGGCTATCGAATGAAAAAAAAATCATTTACTCTACGCATCATATTTCAAAACTTATTTCTTATTGTTTACAATTAAAATTTTTCCACTGTAACACATAATTAAATGTTATTTACAGAAGAGAAAAAAAAGGGATTCGCCTTTTTGATAAACAGTAACAGAATATGTCCTCAGTTTATATTATGTGGACCTCATGGTGATTGGTAGCTAAGAAATCTTTCATTCGATACACATTATCTCATAATTAAGTCGAGTTCGAAAGCTACGCAGAATAGAACACTTTATTTCATAAATCGTTTGTTTACTTTCTACGTTGAGCTAAAGATTGGAACGTCTAAACATAAACATTTGTCCTATGCAATAGTAATCAATGGATTTCTTTGTTAGCGAGTTTATGTGTTTTGATGACCTCATAAATGAATAAATACCTGAAGTAGGGTTGCAATTACCGTTTCCTGTTTCACCATATATTAAAAAAATAACCGAAAATGTTTTTTGAAAGTTGAAACATTTAAACTATAAACTAGATGAAGCATATTAAATCAGATACAGTGGCTCCCAAAATTCTAAGTCCAATATTTTTTCATGTCATTTTTAAAATTTCATTTCATGAGATTCTGAATAAACAGAGGCAAGCTAAAAAAAATAAAAATTGACTAGCTTTTTCTATATTTAAATAATATATATGTATATATTTGAATAAATTCATACATAAAATTATAGCTTATAGCTTTTTATTCTTGCATTTTGGTGACATTTAAAAAATCGTTTGGTTTTAATCTTTGCTTGTTTATTTTGTTCTATTCTATTTATTATATAAAAATGATTCATAATCGAAAGAGAAAAACTAACAGGTTGGATTAAAGGTCCTAACTTTGAAATCTTGGTTAAAGTTAAAAAGTTAGCAAGGTCAACCTTGCTAAATTTTATATTTTTACACCCTTGTAACTTTTTTTTCTATTTTTACAATATTTATTGCGAAAAACATTTCCTCTTTAACATTGCACTAAACTGGTTGTTGCTAAATAATATATATAATTAGCAAATAAAATAAGCTTTAAAATAAGCAAGCTTTTGCATGTCATGTGTATCCACACATGTTTGGGAAAAATACTTTTAAGTATAAATATATATTAAAAAAAAATCGTTATAAATATCATTTAATTAAAATACATATATCAAATACTTATTAATATATAATAAAGTATTTATTAAATTAACTTAATAATCTCATAAATTATTTGCTTTTATTATATTTTATTCTTCTTCATTGGTGCAACAGTCCCATGGTCGGCCAAGACCATCTGCCTACTGGCAGATTTCTAGACAGGAGATGTTTACTTTTTACAGAGTAGCAAAACTCTGTAGCCAGATTAGACCGAAATCTACGGTTTAAACTGGATGCCGAACCACTACAAAAATCCATGGCACTGAGTGCCAGGGCACTAGTATGCAATATATATATATATATATATATATATATATGTATGTATATACAGTGTATTCATGTGGCCATCATTGCATGCCTCACTAATGCTATGAAAATCATATATATATAATGTTAAAACACTACTCACCTTTACATTTTCAATTAAATACTTTTACAAAAATAAAAGTAAAAAAAAAATATATAAAAAAAAATTGACTATAAAAAGAAAATTTGTAGAAAATATTACTTATGTTTATTTACGATTTTTTATTTTGTTTCTTACTAAAATGTGCAATAAAGTTAATATTCTTCTTTAATGTGTATGACAAATTTATATGAAATTTTGTTTTGTAATTTCATTCGGAAATATGTCTTTGCGTTCGATAAATATCATAGCTCGGCTTTCATCAGTTTTGTTAAAAAATAATTATCAGTGCAGATTGCAATATTAGAAATAATTTCAGCACATTCTGTATTTATATTGTCCTTTTATGAATTTATGCAACTATAGCAGAGGTGTACAGAATTCTGAAGTCTCTACAGTACTTACAGTAACTTGAAAAAACTAGAATGGTATTTTCTCTCTATGTATAAATGATATATAATTACATATATAATTACTTATATATAACTTATTCAATGACGTGACAGTCCCATGGTAGTTCAAGACCTTCTGCTAGTTTCCGAAACATAAGATGTTTATTTATTTATTTTTTTACTAGGTAGGGTTGTCAGCCCGACGACCAAAATTCTACAATCATATTAGACCGGGACCTACGGTTTATAAAGTGGATTCCGAACCACTACAAACATCCGTGCCCCCTCCAAGACTCAAACCCAAAACCTGTGGCACCCAGCGCCAGTCACTCGTCCATATATATATATATATATAGATATAGATATTAATTAACATATTTAAGTCTCAGTTTCGGTTTTCGTAGAAATCGGTCATAAAAGGTGAATCAAATGGTTAGTATTTATATGTCTTTTAATAGTCATGCATGAAAATACAGTTTTATTAATTTGTTGCAGGTACTTTTTGAGTACAAAATGAGTGCATGAGATATATTTTAGATACATGAGACAGGCATAGCATTCATTAAACGTTATAAGTTGTCATAATAATCAGGGCCGGATTTAAATGAAAAGAGGCCCTAGGCTATTCCACTTATGAGGCCCTTTCACCTCCCATTTTTAAGTTTGTAAATTACATGAGAGATAATAAAATACATCATTATTGTGATATATAACAATATGTTAAATGAAACGTGTTGATTAGTACTAATCTTTATAAAAAATGTGGCACTGATAATAAATATAAAAAAAAGTCGAGAACACATTTATTCTCAGCACCCTATATAGTACTTGTAACAATAACTAATCAAACATAACACACAACATTTACAAAGAAACAAAATTCAAATAATAAAAATATTTGACTACGAAAATAAAATATGCAATAAAATGTATCATATTTTCTTTCAAATTTAATTAAATATATTCAATACATTGAAGATTAAAGCAAATTCAATTCAGATAAATTTATTTCATATGATCGATGATAGATGAATTTATTTCATATGAATCAAATGATCGTGTACGCAATCCTAAAATAAGAATCTTTTCTAATAACATTAACACGTATTTCATATTATCGAAGTAATACGAATATAACCGAACGTCGGGATATCAATAGGTCTGTTCGTTTGTCTGTTCTACACCAATCTGCACTTTATTTATGCAAGAACAAACCAGAGCTTAATAGCATAAGGCACGTCAATATTTGGCGTAGTAATCAGTGGACGTATGAACTATACTTTGGTGCTATCTAGTATATACAAACGAACAGACCCAGTGAGCCGAATGCGTTGATCTTAACAAATACATTTTTATGTTTGTTTATTAGTCATATGCGTAGAATTTCTTCTTATTTTCGATTCAATGTTTTAGTATTTACTGTTTTTAGAATAGCATAATTCTAGTTTTGCTAACAATTTGAATGTAGGCCTTTCTTGATCTGGAGGCCCTAGGCTGAAGCCTAGTTAGCCTATAGGAAAATCCGACCCTGATTATAATCACGTAAAATACGGGAGAAATTCTTGAAACAAACTACAGTACAGATACAGTAATTCTAGAATCTCAACTGTGTTTTTTATCTTTGATAATATTTACATACCTTACATACCTTTGCTTATCTTTGATAAACAACATAGTTGAGATTCTAGAATTATGGTAAATACGTAATTAAGAAATAAATGTGGACTTGAAATATGTATAGCATCCAGGCAACAGCATTATCGACTAAAGCTCTAAATTTTTAATTTACAGTAAACCATAAAACATTGAGTAAATTATTTCTGTAATATTTGAATGCCTACTTTTTTTAATTGTTAGAAAAACAATGGTGTTTTTAGAAGTCTAGAAAGTCTATCGGTTTAGTTACAGGATAAATATTTGCAAAAAAATTAACATCGAAATAATTTTAAAACGAAAATAAATTATAAGATTTCATCACCTCTTATCTACCCACAATGTTTGTAAATCACCAAAGTAATTGACGGGAAATTCAAATTTCAAGCAAAAATTTTAATCAATTTTATTTTGTCTCAAATTTGATACAAAGAAATTGTTGTTTTGTTTTATTAAAAAGAACCATTTAGAATTGTCTCATAATTTTTAGAAAATAAGAAGCATTTGAGAGGAAAATAATTGAATTTCTTAGTAGTATTAAATTTTTAAAAATTCAAAAAGCATTTTAATTTATACATATTTTAATAAGACTACCTCAGTTTATTAGAATTTAAGAGTCAAACAATTTTTTGTTTATTGTATTGTTATTCATCCTGTCATCAGTTACGCTATGTAAAGTGAATCATTTTGGCTTATATATCTGATTGTTGAGTGAATCATTTTGGCTTATATATCTGATTGTTGAGTGAATCATTTTGGTTTATTGTCATGTTGTAGAGTTTATCAAAAAGCTTATCAACCAATTTTCCTGCTTATGCTTAGTTAAGTTACATTTACATATCGCTTTCTAAGGTCACGAATATTAAAAAGAAGGTGTATTCTCGTTGTTAATGAAAAGAAAAGAAAGCACATTTGACAATTAGATTGAAAAAAATTAACTTTTAAGAATTTTAAAATCTCAACTTTTTCAGATTTATTAACATTTAAGAGTTAAATAATTGTTTGTATATTTTATTGTTATTCATCCTTTCATCAGTTACGCTAAGCAAAGTGAATTATTTTGGCCTACATGTCTGATTTAAACCATGTTATAGAGTTTATCAATGAGCCTATCATCCAATTTTTCTGCTTATGCTTAGTTAGTTAAATTTACATATAGCTTCCCAAGGTCACGAACATTACAGTGAAGATGTATTCTCGTTGTTAATGAAAAGAAAAGAAAAAGCATTTGTCACATTTTTATATTACAAAAAAATAATAATAACAATAACAAATTAATTAATTAATTAACTTTGTAAATTTAAAATTTTAACTTTTTCAGATTTATTAGAATTTAAGAGTCAAACAGTTGTCTGTTTATTGTATTGTTATTCATCCTTTCATCCGTTACGCTATGTAAAGTGAATTATTTATTACTTACATGTCTGATATAAATGATGTAGAATTTAACAAAAAGCCTATCAACCAATTTTTCTGCTTATGCTTAGTTAGTTAAATTTACATATCGCTTTCCAAGGACACGAACATAACAGCGAAGATGTGTTTACGTTGTTAATGAAAAAAAAAGAAAGCGTATTTGACAATTATTATATTGCAAGAAAATGTTAACTTTGTAAGACTTTTTTGGTGGTGTTGTAGTTGTATTTAGTCAGAAAAATGATAATAAAAAAGTTGGCAGGCATCCATTTTTTAATTTTTATGCACATTTAGTTGCTATTATTATTTGAATAAATATATTTTTTGAATGAATAAAAGTAAGGGATTAATTTAATCGTTTTAACAATGAAGGATTCATTCGAATTTTTCTATTAATGGCTTAATAGAAAGACCAAAAATTACAATGAATAAATAAATCCCGATTTTTTTTTTTTTTTTTGGTGCATAACATTAGATATTTCATCGCTATTTAAGAATTTCAGGAAATTAATGTAAGAAAATAGCCAATTTTGTAATTCAAATAAATAAATAAATAATGAAACAATATTATTGCAGGCAACGACTGATAACGACTTGCATTTATAATTTAATTCATTTGTAAGCATTTATGAAATACCAAAATATGTAACTCAATTTAATTCATATTTTTAAAGTACTATTTTTCGGATTTACTTAATTATTTATTGAATATTCTGTAGTAAAAATTCTCATATTTATTAAAAAAATTGTACAGTTATTCAATTTTAATAAATACATTGTCCTAACTTCAGGATCTAATGTTATTTTTCATGCAAGTTAGATTTACGAATCGTATAATTTATGAAGTTTTTTAAAATAGATATTTCACAAGAATTGTACATGACATTACTATTGAATACATGTGTAAATAAAAAAAAGAATATAAATTTTGTTGTGTAATACATACTTTAAAGCATACCTAAAATTTTATCCTTTGCATCATTTCACATATAGATGACAATTTATTGCTTCAATAAAATTCATGATTGACAAGATTGATACAGGATAGCAAATAAAAATGTTTATTTATCAAAGAATTTATATCAAAACGCAAAAGGCGAAATTTTTAAATGTTTCGGATGTGTGTAATGAAAACGTTTCCGGGAAAATCTTAACTTAGTTTCTTAATCTAGATATTTCACACGAATTGTACGTACAATGTTGATGAATACAAAACATCAATCTAAATTTTGTTGCGTACTTTAAAAGCATACTTAAAATTTTATCATTTGCAGTACCAATGAGTAAATTTATGACTTAAATGAATTTTCTATTGACAGGATCGTTACAGGACAACTATTAAAAATTTTTCATTAATCAAGGAATTTATAATATAAACCCAAAAGGTGAAATTTTTAAATTTTTCGAATGTATGTAATGAAGACGATTTCGGGAATTTAATATTTCAAGTTGTGTCTAAAATTTAATGAATAGCGTTATTTCAGGATAATAATAATTTTTGTTTAAGATGAAATTTAATTTTTCGCATCGGAACCAACTTTGACGACATCAATTTTGATATATAATATTACAATGACCAGAAAATTAAATATGCAAGTGAACAAATGCGTGAAATGCAATGAATTTCTGTAAATTTAAATATTTCGATTAAATAAATGCTTCTAAGTCATGTCCATAGTATGATTTCAGTCGTTCTAGTAGATTCTGCTTTTCTTAATTAACTATTCAATATTCCGCAGCGAAAATCGCCATATTAAATAAATAAATTGTACAGTTATTCAACTTTATTAAATACATTGTCTTAATTTCAGGATTTTAATGTTATTTCTCATGCAGGTTATAGTGGCGTGATGGTCAATTGGCTAGGTCTCTAGCATTTGGTACCACAGGCTTTCAGTTTCTAAACCTGGCGGTGACATGGATGTATGTTAGTGGTTCGGATTCCACGTGAAACTGTAGGTCCCTGTCTAATTAGGCTAAGACGTGCAAAAAATTACATACTAAACCAAACATACAAGTCAGATTTACCAATGGCGTAATTTATGATGTTCTTAATGTTGATATTTCACAAGAATTGTACATACATTTGTTGTGTAATTAAAGCAACAATATAAATATTGTTGTAATAGGTACTTTAAAAAAGTACCTAAAATTTCATCATTTGCATTACTTCACATCAATTTGATGATTTGTGACTTAAATGAAATTTTTGATTGGCAGAATCGTTGTGAATCATTTGAATTGTGTAATAATTTTGTTTGTTTGTAGCTCTAAGGTAATTTTGTGCGTGGAATCCGAACCACTAAAACCACTAAAAACCACGTGGCAAACATCCATGCCATCGCCAAGATTCAAACCTGAAGCCTATGATACCAAAGGCCAGAACGCTAGTCAATTGGCCATCAGGCCACTGTGTGTAATGAAAACGATTACGGGAATTTAATATTTCAAGCTGTGTCAAAAATTTTACGAATCGCATCGAAGCTAATTTGGCGACAGCAATTTTGATATATAATATTACGATAACCAGAAAGTTAAATATATAAGGAAATTTAATGCAAAATATTTCTATGAATTTAAATATATTTTGATTAAATAACTACTATTAAATCATGTCCAAAACTTGCATGATTTAAGTCATTCTAGTAGATTCTGTTCGAACGTTTTCTCACATGAGAATATTAATGTAGGGCAGCAATAAATAACTTTTTGATAAATAAACCAATTTATCGTAACACCCAGAAGGTCAAATATTCAGACGGATCGAATAGGCTTAATTAAGACGAATCACATCCACCATTAAAACAAGAAGTTACTCTTCAAGAAACACGATGATAACTTATTGCAGATTCTGCTGTAGCTTCTTCGTGTAACGCTACCGCACCAGAGCTCGTGTTTGACCCTCTTTCGCTGTCCAATGCACTTGACTCAAATTTCTGGCGTTACTTGAGTGATGATTCACTTGTGTTTTTGGATGCCTGCCAAGCTATTTTCGAAGCCTCTTACGCGGTGTAGTGTCTGTTCCAAGAATGTTTACGAAAGAAAGAAAAAAGGGTCGACCAGAAGAAACGAAAATGAAATGATGATGTCAGGAGAAGAATTGAGAGAGTGCGAAAATCTCGTTGCCAACCGTCTCTCTGCCAACTCGCAAAAGAATCAGTAAGTTGCCATTCATTTAATTTGTTTTGGAAAATGGAGAACAATAGGGCTGTAAAACATTTAGAGAAAGAAAAAAGAAAGAGCTTACTTTGCCGTGCTACATTTTTTGATTAGTTAAATGTGCTGGAAATATATCCTAATGTTCAAGTCTTTTTAATATTTTTGATGGATTAAAAATGAAGTCGTTTTTTAATTATTTATTAAGTTTTGTTTGGAATATGATGGTAATTTTAGTTTATTTTCTCTACAAAGAAGCAACTGTGCACAACAAGAAGATTGCAAAATTGCATTTTGTGTTTTTTTATAAACATTTTCATTTTAACTTCAGTAAGAATAGAAGAACTTTGAATAAATCACAATATTAATTAATATAGAATTAATCATGTAAAACTGAACATTTTAATATCGTGTAGAACTAAGCATCTTTATACAACAGGAAAATTACAAAATTTCATTTTATGGTTTTTTAATAAACATTTTCGTCTTATGCTCGTCATATTATTATCGTTTCATTTTCGTCATATTATGTTAAGAATAGAAGAACTTCGAATTAATCAGAATCTTAATTAATATAGGATTAACTTCTAGAATTAAACATTTTAAAAATATATACTGAATATTTTTAAATTAATGTATAATATCTTAGTAAATGTTCTCTCTGTTATTAATAGAGATGATTATACATTAATTTAAGATTATCTATATATTTTTAAAATTTTTAGTTCTACAAGATTAATATTAAATTTGATTTGAGAAATGCTTAACTCAGTAGTGATGGTTTCTATTGAATAAATTGATAGCTGTATTAATAATTTAATTTTGTACTTTAATGAAGCAATAACAAAAAAATAAAAGAGCTTACTTTGCTGTGCTAAATTTTTTTGGTTAGTAAAATGTGGTGGAAATTTATCCTAATGTCGAGTCTTTTAATATTTTTGATGGATTAAAAATGAAAATATCTATCACAGAGTCGTTTTTTAATTATTTATAAGGTTTTGTTTGGAATATGATGGTAATTTTATTTTATTTGCGTGATAAAGAAGCTTCTGTACACAGCAAGAAGATTTCAAAATTGCATTTTAAATTTTTTTTAACAAATGTTTTCGACTTAACTTTTTAACATATTATGCTAATAATCGAAGAACTTAGAATTAATCAGAATCTTAATTAATATAGAATTAATCTTGTAGAAATAAACATTTTAAAAATATATATTGAATAATTTTAAATTAATGTATAATAGTTGTTTTTTATTAATAGAGAGAACATTTACCAAAATCATATACATTAGTTCAAAATTATTCAATATATATTTTCAAAATGTTTAGTTCTACAAGGTTAATGCTAAGTTTGAGAACTTAGCTAAGCGTTGATGAATTTTATTGAATAAATTGATAGCTGTATTAGTAAATAAATTTTGTATTTTAAGGAGAATAAAGCTATTGATCTTTTTTAAGTTTTAATTATGATTAACGTTATTTTTTTCAAAAGAAACATATTAATCTAAGTCCAATAAAACAAATATTTTTAATTGCTTTCATTTGATGCTATCATTATATTTATTTTGCATTTGAAAACTGTTTTGAATACCGATTTGTTTTTGAATATTGCTTTTATAACTAGATACGTTAAATACTTTTCGGTCTTATATTTGAAAAGAATATTTAATAAAATAAATAAAGTTTCCATTTTTTAAAGATCTTTAAAGCAAAGTTAGGAGCAAGAAATACAGCCGCCCCTAAGTTATGTGTAAGAATAAATATTTAATGGAATTAATGCATTATTTTATTAACTTGATAATTATTTCAATAAAATTTGTGTGATAGGTGAACTTTGAAAAACGAAAAATTCCCATGAAATATTAATTTAAAGCTAATATCTAAAGAAATATTGTAATCTAAAGCAAGTTATTTTATATATATTCTAAAGAAATAATCTAAAGAATAATACTAAAGAAAGTTATCTGATAAACGTTAAATATATCTAAAGAAAATTATGTAATGAAAGTTATATACATCTAAAGAAAGTTATATGTATCTAAAGAAAGTTATATATATCTAAAGACAGTTATCTAACGAAAGTTATATGTATGTAAAGAAAGTTATATGTATCTAAAGAAAGTTATATGTATCTAAAGACAGTTATCTAACGAAAGTTATATACATCTAAAGAAAGTTATATGTATGTAAAGAAAGTTATATGTATCTAAAGAAAGTTATATGTAACTAAAGACAGTTATCTAACGAATGATATATACAACTAAAGAAATTTATATGTATCTAAAGACAGTTATCTAATGAAAGTTATATACATCTAAAGAAAGTTATATGTATCTAAAGAAAGTTATATACATCTAAAGAAAGTTATATGTATCTAAAGACAGTTATCTAACGAAAGTTATATATATTCTAAAGAAAGTTATTTTGTAAAAATTATATATTTTTGTTACTTTGAAACATTTACTTAGAATTATCTCTTATATTGCATTGCAATTTTTTTACTGTTACATTCTGTTAATACTATTAACTTGGCCATTATGTTTACTTAACATCTATCTATTATGCTGATTTGTTTTTAATTTTCTAAAATCACTATCATTAAACGAAAAATTAATGCAATTATATTCAGTTGAATACAGTTTTTATTTCATTTGCTATTTTCCTAGAAGGTCAGGTTTATCTGATATTTTATTAAATTTTCACAATTACTCCAGAGAAAAATTAAAACTGATGTTACATGAAATATTTAGTCATTTAGTTTATGAAACGCGTTTACCAATATATTTTTTTATTTCAATCATAGTTTCATTATATCATTTTAATTGTTAATCTGAAAATCAGCTGAAAGTTATTTTAATTGATTATATAATGTCTTAGTGGTCATTTTCCTTTATTAGTCATTATTGCAGTTTTTGTTGAATTGGAAAACTACATCTTAAGTATTATCGTCCAGATATTACAAGAATGATGGAAAAAAGATATAATTTACGATTTAAAATTTTTAATGCAAATACAAAGAAATTTACATTGTTTATTATTGATAACATTATTACATATAATATAATTATATGATTTATAAAGTAACGATGATAATAATAATAATGAGACATAAAAAACGCATAAATAACAATTATATTATGCTTATAGTATAGTTTTATTATAATTACATATCTATAATGCTTATATGATTACATTATAATTGCATCTATCTAATGCCAAGTATGCTTGTGTGTTAATTAAATCAGTAATTATATATCATCATTGCTTATTTTTAATATTAGTAATTTATACAGCAGATATCAGATATCATATATCGGTATATATTATATCAGATATAACAATGATAAAAACATAAAAATTATATTGAAATAGTTTAAATATTTCTCTCATTTCTCTATTATTATTATTAGTTTTAAAATGACATTGAGCGGTATTTGAATTTTCTGTTTTTTGACCATAGCTATTTTACAAACATATAATTTGTTAATGTCATTAAAATAATATCATTAAATGATATTTGGGCAATATTTATATACATAATTATTATCTATGTAGCCAAAACGGGTCTATGTGATACGGAAATTAAAAAGACTGTTTAGTTTTTTTAATGTAAGCATAATTTTTTTATATATATCGTAAAACAGAAGAAAAATCTAGATAGGAACTTTATTGAGTGTTCTTTACTAATGGAAAATGGTAATAAATATCTGTAATCGTTTCAGATACGAAACCTCTGACACTTAAATGTCTTATCGGTTTTTTTTCCCTCAGCTACAAGAAGGATAAAAATGTTAAAGATAGCTAAAATAAACATGGAAAATAAAATATAGTGCTAACATACGGTTTAAATGTAAACTATATTTAACGCATAAAATATAAATAGCACTAGAATTTTATATCATCTTAGATATGCGAACTATTTAAAAATTTATTACACTTTAAATACATTTCATTCGTAGAATATTAAATAACTTGTCTACTCTTTTCACTTTCGCTATTTGGTTATATAATGTAAAAAAGTTTTTAAATATTATTGTTCTTTTTTTTTAACGAAATTTTAAATATTATTTTGCGTGTATTATTTATGTGTTCCAAACAATGTCTGCGGGAAATAAATGTTTTTTAAAACGATCTATCACTCTAGAAATAAAAATACAGATTTTAAATCTTAAAAAGTTTGATGGCAATTAGTAATTAAGATGAAATAAAAGGCTTAATAAATGTGAAATAAACCATTTAATAAATGTGAAGTAAGCCATTTAATAAAAGTGAAGTAAACGACTTAATAAATGTGAAGTAAACGATTTAATAATGTGAAACAAACGATGTAATAAATGTGAAGTAAACGATTTAATAAATGTGAAGTAAAAGATTTAATAAATGTGAAGTAAAACGATTTAATAAATGTGAAGTAAAAGATTTAATAAATGTGAAGCAAACAATTTAATAAATGTGAAGTAAACGTTAAACCGATATTAGTTATGTTATATGTATGAATTACTTTTAATAATTTTTGTTTTATCTGTAAAACATACACACACAAATAACACGCAATAATATAAAACAAAAATCTTAATTGATAGAAAGATTCTAAATTAAGATATATTGTAAAAGCCAATTTTGTTTTTTGAATTGCGTGTTTTAAAAATTATACTTTTTAAGTTCCGATTTGTATTAAATTATAGTTGTTGTACTGCTTATATTTCAGCAGTACAACAGCAGTGCCGGTTACAGCATTTAAGTACTGGTGATTAAATTTGCAATTTTGATTTAAGAACTTGAAATAATAACTTGAATCGAAACAGCAAAATTTAATTTTATCTTATATTTTTATATTTTATTGTTTAAAAATAAATTGGAATTAAAAAATTCAGGAAAGAATAAAAATAACGGATAAAGTAATAACTTTAGGAAACTGGAAATATTTTAAAATAGTACTTAGAAAAATTTTTTTTTTTAAATATGATTGTTAAATATGATAAAATTATCATAAAATCTTTTGTAACTTATATTGTAATAACAATACCATGCGTTTATTATATAAATTATATTTTTTTGAAATGGTCAAATTTACAACAATATAGTTTGCTAATTATCTAACAATATATATGAGAAAACCAGTTTTGTTGCTACAGAAAGAAAAAATTTTAACATTTGTGTTATAAATTAATAAAAAAAAAACTTATTATTACAAGTGCCTTTTTTGTTTTGTTATTAAAAAGGTTTTAAAGTATTACTATAACAGAAAGGAAAAAAAAATTATCTTTTAATTCAATGATTAAAGTTACTTTAAAGATAGATTACTGTATTTTAGTAATTTCCTAATTAACAATCTTTGTTATATTGTTGTTTTATATAAAATAATTTTCTACTTATTATAAATTTACATTTCGTCACATTTCAAAACAACGTCATAATAACATAATTTTGTACTATAATATACGATGCAGCAATGATAAAAAAATAAATTCGTGATTATTTTTTTTAAATTTCCTGAAAATTTTAAACTCTTTACCAAAACTTGTTAAATTTACAACAATACAGTTCCTTCCTAAAATTTACATTATATTTGAGAAAGCCAGTTTTGTTGCGACCGAAAATAATAATAATATCTAATAATAATAATAGTAATCAATAATTGCATTTTAGTAATTTCTTAATTAAAAATCTGTAATATGATTTTATATGAAATAATTTTCTACTTGTTATAAATTTATATTTTGAAACATTTCAATACAAGATCGTAATAACATAATTTTGTAGTATACAATGCAGCAATGATAAAAAAACAAATTCGCGTTTATTTCTTTGAACTGATATTTCGCCGTCTTTTCGAAAACCGTATTGTTAAATTAATTGCTTTTGCAAATCAGTAAGTGGCAATTTCGGTATTTTCTATCATCAGATTAATTTACAATGGACCCCTGCCATGACATAATTCTCATGTAATACCATCTTGTCAGAAAGGCTTTAAATGTAATTCTCTTTTACATCAGAAATGCTTTAATGAGCCCATTTGTATTCCAGGTCTGACAAAGGAGGAAGCCATCAGGTCTGGAACACCTCTTGCCTCTTGACAGCCACATTTTGAAAAAAAAAGAAGAATGAACACTCTAAATCAGGCCACAAATGTGGCCATTTATAACACCTGCCAACTGGCCTGAAGAACATATTGCTGGCCATTGGAATACCTCATCCCTGGCTATTAATTTCAGGGAAGACATTGCCCAAGAGTGACTTTTATGTTCTGCTTAGCATTTGCAGAGACTGCCTTCTCACCAGTTTAGGGGGCGGGTTGCATTCCTGAAGTCTTAAATTGGAAATCCTGTAGGGGGACACTGTAGGTGCCTGTTTAAGTGCTTTGCTGATTGGACCTGGCTATCTTAACCTTTGACCAATGAAGGAAAACTAAGAAGGTGCAATCTTGCTTTTGTATCAGTGTGGAATGCTTTTCTGAAGGGATATGCAACACCCTTACGTGAGCCCACAACCCTGCTTGCCTGGCGTGCCCATCTGGGCAGACAATATCAAGAAGTATTATGACATGTTATGGCTAGAGAGTTACTATGCATCCCAATATGTGCAAGGTAAGGCATTTTCTGTTTTAATTTTATTAATTTCTATTTCAGGATCTTATAGTTTAGGTAGGTTCCGAGTTGAAATGCGTTCATTGGAGAATACTGTATTATTAATTCAAAGGAATGAAATTAAAAAGAATAAGAAACATTTAAAAAAATCGATTTTTTAAAAAATAAATTGAATAATAAATATAAAGCTAAAAAGCCATTATTAATGATCAGAAGAAAAAAAAAAAGGTCTGACATGATCAGTTGCCATGAGTAGAAACAAAGGACGACATCTTTAGATATTTAATTCAATATATACAATGATCAATGTATTGAAATCTAAATATTAATAAACTTAAAATTTCATTTTCTTTTTATACGTAAAGGATTATTTAATATTTACACATATTATTGAAGAGTCTTTTGTAAAATAAACGTATAGATATATATACAATGAAATTTGTTAATCAAACGTAATATAGACGCATGCCGTAAAAAAACTCTTGAATATAAATTTCTTGCAGAATATTTGGTGTTAAATTAAACTAATGATTAAAATTAAAGAAATTTAAAATTTATTAATCGAGATGTTTTCATAGTCAAAATATTTTAATCTTTAACCTATTCTTACATAACTTCTTAATAGTATTAATAGATATTTCTAAAAAATTTTGTTGAATGAATTGATTTAATAATAAAGGTATTAGTAAGATACGATAAAATTAATCTTACTTTTATGAATTAGCTTTGATGAATTAACAAATTTAGCATAATAATGTTATTTATTTAGCTGTAAAAATTCATATTTATTTCAAGAAAGCTAAAATAATTTAACAATAGAATTCTATTTAGTTTTCTACTAATTTACCAATTCAATTTAATTGAATTTTATTCAGTTATATTACAAATACAAGTAAGTTACTGCAATTTGTTTAATGAAACAAAAATTCAAAATTCTTAAATGTCTTATTTATGAGAGATTTATCACATCATCTTAAATATTTATGTGATAAAGAGTTTTGTGTGAAAATTTCATTCTTTAGGCAATACTGGGAATTAAATTGAATATTTAAGCAAATCTATAATTCTACTGATTTATTTTTAATTGATTAATAATGATAGTTAAAAAGTAATTAAAGAGTTATTAATTATTATTTTTTCATATGTAGTTTTTCTCAGCTTCAATTTGTGATTTCCTTTATGTATGATGCACCTTCATTTATTTTTTTTATCTTTAAAAAAACTTAACTAAAATTGAAAGTTATTATTATTAGCATATATTTTAATAAATAATGTACTAAATTATTGGGGAAAATCACCTATTTATTATAACTATATCATCGGTCACCGATTGATATGACATTTGTTCAAAGAAACGAAATGTTACGAACTTGTTCAATTTTAATTTGTATTATTATTTTTTATAAGAATAAAAATGTGGAATAATGAAGGACTGCATTGAATAATGTAATAAATACTGTGTTAAATAACATATATATATAGTTAAAATATAATTTTAACTACTAGTGTATCTGAAACAATTTTTTTTTTAAAATTTACGTTATGCTGTATTTTTGTAATAAAATAATATATATATATGCTAAATTATAAATGATGATATTAAATTTACACGGCTATTATAAAATTTTTGCTGAAAATTAGCTTGAAAAAAAATTTGTTAAAATGATTAGTTCGAGTTTCTTTTTCAAAGAAGAATTTATAAAACATGTCTTAGTAGGTAACTCAAAACAATAAATGTACGTTTTAAAACATGTGTTCTAAAAAATTTCTTACTTAAAGATTTTTTGAAAGATTTAACTAGAATAAATTAAGAAAAATTAAAAGAATATTGTGGTAAGAAGGATATGGAATAATCCGACGACGAATTCGAATTTTTAGAATATTAGGTTTCATTTTGTCAAGCTATGACTTTCATATGTTCTTTCCATTTAGAAAGCTTCAGGTTAAAATTATTACCTGAAGCTTTTATACCAAGGTTAAAAACACAAAACATTTGTAAATTTTTTTGAAACTTTTTAGTATTTTATAAAAACGAAAATAATTTTGGTTTTGCTGATAAAAATAATATAATTTCTATATAAAAGCTTTAAAAATTAAGAACTTGATAAATTTCTTATGAGATTGTCTATCCTGGACTAAGAAATTAATTTGATCTTTTCTTTATTTTTAATCAACTTTTTCTTTATTTTTAATCGTAAAATTCAACTTAAATTCTTAGTTGCCATTCATATGAAAAACTAATTAGTGTTACATATTGTTTTGACTTTTAAATTTATTCTGTATAATTTTTTAATAAATTAAAATGCAACTGAGTAGGACTTTTTTTTTTCCTTTTTTTGTATTAGAGTGATCTTTTTAATCTTAAAGAGAATCAATTGTATATCGATAAAGAAAAATGTCCAAAATTCAAATGCTGTGTATGAATACTAGAACATACTAAAACATAAACATACGTATTGAACGAGAAATGTGATAAACATATAAAACGTATATTTAAAGGTTTTTATTTCCTTGAATTGAAATGAAATTTAATAAAAACTATTCGGATATTCTTCGCACAGAACTCTATTACACTTCAAATGAACATAGTTATAAATCTTATTCAAACACTGTGTTTTAAATTCAAAGCAGTGGCTATTTCCACTTCAACAACGACAGAATTAATGCCTGCTGTTTTCATATCATTACATTCTCCATTTCAAATTCGTAATATATGTTCTTGATTAAAGATATTTTTCTTTCAATGTCGGTAATAAAATTTGGTTATTCTAGCTAATTCTGTATGTTCTAATTAAAAATTTATAATAAAAATTTAAATCTATATTAACTTTACATTCAACTTCATGAGAAGCTATATTAAGAACTAATGTCTAAATCTGTGAGTACAGAAATCTTCGAGAAATATAAACCTAAAAGAGTGGATTCATGTTTTTAAAAATGAAAATTACATTAATACCAAAAGAAGATTCATCTTTTTAAAAATAGAAATAACTTTAAAACCAAAAGAAGATTCATCTTTTTAAAAATGAAAATAACATTAATACCAAAAGAAGATTCATGTTTTTAAAAATGAAAATAACTTTAAAACCAAAAGAAGATTCATGAAAATAAAATTTTCAGACGGAGACTAAATAGATAAACAATGACTAAAAGGGTCTGTTGAATGCTATACCAAATACAAACAGTATAAACAACTTAATGCTGCATACAATTAAAAAAAAATAGGAAAATATAAAGAAATTTTTAAGAAAATTTTATTCTAATTAATAATTATTTAATAAGATTATAGCCAAAAAAATATTTAATTTAAAAATTCAGAGTAATATTTGAAAAAAACTTTGAAAATATGAATTTCTTTTACTGTCTTTTTTAACATTAGTGTTTTGTAAGAACCATTAGTAGAAACATTCTTTATCCTCCAGAAAAATTAATCACAGAAATATTAAAATATTAATTATACTAATTATTATATATAAAAAATTATTAATTTTGTATTAGTAGCGTGCTTTCTTTTTACAAAGAAAAGAATTTCTTTTATAGAAATATAATTATTAAATATCGATAATATTTATAAAGTATTACTTATAAACATTATAAAGTTCTAATTTAATTTAAAACGAATTAAATAAGATGGATCAATTTGAATGAAACTGTGTATAACATTTTTTAGATTACCCATGCATCAAATACATCATGCAATATACATGTGCTCTGTACAATGCATGCAACACACAAATCTTTCGATATAAGAAATTCTTTTCTTAGAAAGATTTATTTCATGTTTCTGTCAGCAGATTTATTTATTTTTCTATTTCGCAAAAAAGCATATCGCAATTTATAAAAAAAGTTTTCTGTTTCGTTATTATTCAATAAAATACAGGCATACTTACACCAATTATTTTCTGTTAAACTATGGTTGAGTTTAAATATTTACAATTAAGCGAATTCATGCAAACCTAACATTGTTTTTATAATTTAAATTTGTTTGTTATTATTTTGTCTACAAAAATTGTTGAGTTTCGAAATCAATTACTCAGTGATTAAATTCTGTCAACTCTCTGTGCTTATGAAAATAAACATTTGTGATCACGTGCTTATGTTTCTTTTTAATTAAAAACTGAGTCACTGAAAGTTAGTTTTGCTGTGATTAAATTATATCTCTTCTGTCTGTTCATATAAAAATAAACATTCAAGCGTCTGTGTTTTTTTTTTAATTAAAAGCTACAACACTTGAAATTCATTTTGTATATATGTTTCTTAACGTTTTATAAATAGTAGCGATTCACAAGAGGTCACTGACCTCTAATTTAATGTAGCGATTCTTACATGCATGCATACATTACATAATAGTAGAGTAGTAACTGTATCTGTAATTACCAATAGATTATTTTATATCAAATTATTATTATTCTAATAAAAAAAATAACAGAATCGTATTGACAATTTTTTAATTATTAAATTTGAAACATTACTTACATTTTTTTATTGCCTTAAAGTAATGCCGTGTATAATTTTTGATAGTTTTTAATAAAGCTGATTTACGTTTGATTTTATTGTGTTTAAAAACGTTATTCTGAGAAAATCTCATCGTTTTAATCAACAATGGAAGCATATTTTAGTACAGCATAGTATATTTTTGTATTACTTATGTATTTATTACAGCATAGTAGATTTTCGTATTACGTATGTAATTCTTACAGCATAGTAGATTTTCGTATTACGTATGTATTTATTACAGCATAGTAGATTTTCTGATTTATTGTTTGGCCAATTATCTTTTACGAATGAAAATATTTGCAAGCCCAAAATGCATGCTCTGCAGTCTTGGAGAGGGCATGGATTCATCCCACCTTCCTGTCTGCGCTGCACTTGTTTCCTCTACTGTGTAGGGTCGTTACTGGGAGGCTAGGGCCCTTATGGGCTAAACATCTCACTATGTGATTTCCTTCGATTCTCGTTGTTGTTTTCATGTTCCTTGTGTTCTATTTATTTTATTACTTACCTGCCATTGGAAATAAAAAAAAAAAATAAAAAAAATTCTGATTTAACAATGTAAATAAATCCCACGTCAATTGCACAAAAATTTTGCAAATATTTAATATTATTTTTTATAGTTATCAGACTTTTTTTTATGGCAGAAAGAAAAAATATTAACTCATAAATTTTCTTCAAATTCAGTTCATGTAGGTCTTAATAATGACTGTTCTAAATGTTTTTTCTCTGACTCTAATTGCTTCCAAAAACGAGGAGCTTCGATAGAGAATATGCATTAGAGATTATCTCGCATCGATAGTTAGGCTGTCATGTTGGGGCTTATCGGAGATTCTCGTTTACGACATTCAACATCAAAATGCATACGTATATAGAGATGGGTACAACAATTAAGGATAAAGTTGCTATTATGGGTGATAATGATGACGAAGTTATACAAGATAACCCTGATTTTACAATTTTAGTCCAGGCTTAAAAATGTATGTCTCATAGTACAGTAGAAACTCGATCTATCATCGATCATAGCGCATCATTGCTCATCTCGATACATCGTTTATCATCACGATTGTTTAAAAATCTTGCAAACTTTGAGAATTTGTGAGAAGAAAAATTATAAAATGTTATAAATTCATTATTTGGTTTTATAACCTCGAAATGTTCAAACTGAAATTATCGAATTTTAAATGATAAATTAAAACTCGATAATTGTTTGTAAAATGATAGTAGTAAGTATCCATATCTATGTTGGGATTGTATCATTTAATCGATTAAGCTATCATCGATCATCGCGCATCAACGCTTGAATCGTTACATCGTTTATCATCACGTATCAATTGTTCTAAAATTTTGCAAACTTTGAGCTCAAACATTTTGCTCGTGAAATTTAAAAAAAAAAAAAAAAATTTATAAAATGTTATAAATTCATTATTTGACTTTTAACACTGAAATGTTCAAAATTGAAATTATCGAATTTAAATTGGTTAGTAAAATGGTAGTAAGTATCTTATCTATGTTGGGATAGCATCGTTTAATCGATTAAACCATCATCGATCATCACACATCATCGTTCATCTCGATACAGCTTTCATGAAGCATCAATTGATCAGAAACATTCTTTAAAACTTTGAGAATTTGTGAGAAATTTTTTATGCTCATGACACTCTTACAAAGATTTAACAAAAAATTTTATAAATTCACTATTTGGTTTTATAACCCCCAAAATGTTCAAACTGAAGTATGGAATTTTAATTGGTTAGTAGAATGGTAGTAAGTATTCATATCTATGTTTGGATAATATCATTTAAACGATTAATTTTTTTTTAATGGTCTACTATCTTTGTTCTTCTGAACATTCCCGTGAGAAAATAAATGTTTGGTTTTGATTATTTTCTTTTATTTATTTATTAATTTTTTTTTCAGTTAAGAATTAAATAAATGAGTTATTTGTTTAACTTATAATTATGATTATTTTTGAAAAACAAAAACAAAAAGTTTTTTTCACAAAAGGTTTTTGAAAAAATTATTTATATAAAAAATATTTGCGTAATTCAATGCGTTATACAAAGTCAATGACGGAATTTTCATGCTCTCAATGAAAAACATTCTCTGTTAAAATAAATAAAAAAAATGATGCGGATAAAATGTTTAAATTTACTTTAATTAAAAAAAATCCAATTAAAATTTCCAATTAGTTACTTGAAAATAAGTTAAACGTATTCTTAACGCTAAATATAACGAAATAGAAAAATAAAACATTATTCGATAGAAATATGAATCTTTTAAAAATAAACGAGTTATTATTATTTAACTCATAAAATAAATAAAATTTTCAAATACATATTTAAATGTTTTAAAAGACATTAAAAAATGTTAATAAAATTTATTCCAAATTATTCTTAAATAAAATTTATTCCAAATGAAACAAATAAATAAATAAAATAAAATCATATTTACATTATATCTTATTTAAATCTGTATAATCTTATTAAGCTGAACTCTTTATAAAAAGCTACAAATACTATGTATAAAAAGATATTAATAATTTGCATTAAAAGATATTTATCTCGTAATCTTTTTTATTATTTATTTTCCATTTGTATTTCAGAAATTTCAGAAAAAAACGATCAGACTATTTTGCCCGTGTTACAGAAAAAAAATTAAGAAATAGTACAGTGCCAAACATCTTAGAAAAGCTTAAATTAAATAATTATTCTTCACGTTAATTTTAAATTAGAATTGGAGAATTATTTAATGTCGCTCAACAATAACAACAACAATAAAAAAAATCAGCACTGCATTCTAGGACTAGTTTCGTTGTATACAATAACTTTGCTTTGAAATATTAGCTGGATAACAATCTTAAAACAATGGAAAACAAAAAACTCTCCAATAAAAAAAAATATATATATATTTTCCATTATCATTATCATTATCCATTCATTTGTGACTATCATACAATTAGTTTTTTTTCTTTTTCCCTCGTTATTTTTCTAGCATCAGTATCATTTTTTTAAGCAAACGACCAACAATTTTTTAACGTTTTTCAGATTTTGTTCCAAGATAAAAACCTGAAACCACTCGAAATTGAATAAAAAAGAAACTCTTGAATATTAGAAAAATATTTTATTAGTGTTTTCTAATTAAATTGAAATTAAGAGATATAAACGTCTATCAATAATATCGTGTATCAATAATATAAACGTATATCAATAAAAATATCTATCAATAATAAGCGTATATCAATAATATATGCAAGGTTTCTATCTGCGTGAATTATTATTATTTTTTTAAGTTAACACAAGAGTGTCAATTCTTTCATATAAATCAAAACAATAGCCATTGACAAATATTTTATTCTAGAATTCATTACCTGCTTTATTCCCATAAAGTACATAATGAAAATAACGCCAAAAATATTTATACGATTTAAAATTGCGTTGAACAAAATGCTGCGGTTGAATCCGAAATACTTATAAAAAGAAATTAATGTCATGTATCAAAAATATTTGTTTATCTCTTAATCGATTATATTATTTATTTTTCATTATATGCGTCTTTTAGAAATAAAATTAAGAAGTACTATAGTGCCAGACATAACATCTTAGAAAAGCTTAAATTAAATAAGTATTCTTAAAGTAAATTTTAAATTAAAAAGATTGTAAATCGTCTATAATTCTTTTGTTTAAGCCAGATAAAGGTTTGTTAGAACACTGAAAATTCAGCTTTCTAATTTGTATCTCTCTGTATAGTTATTATAGTAGTAGTATTATAGTGCTAAGTTATATTTGGCACTATAGTACTAATAGTACTATAGTGCCAAACATAACATCTTAGAAAAGCTTAAATTAAATTATTCTTAATGTAAATTTTAAATTAAAAGGATTGTAAATCTTCTATAATTGCTTTGTTTAAACCTGATAAAGAGATTTTAGAACACTAAAAATTCAGCTTTGTAACTTGTAACTCTCTCTCCTAAATTTTAATACAGTGTTTCAATGATATATTACATATATATATATATAGTTTTCGTGTATGTGTGGTTTACTATCATGTTATACACTGAAGTGACAAAAGTCATGGGATACCTCTTAATATCGTGTCGACCCTCCTTTCGCCCGGCGAAGCGCAGCAACTCGACGTGGCATGGACTCAACAAGTCGTTGGAAGTCTTCTGCAGGAATATTGAGCCATGCTGTCTCGATAGACGTCCATAATTGTGAAAGCGTTGATGGTGCAGGATTTTGGACACGAACAGACCTCTCGATGATGTCCCATAAATGCTCGATGGGATTCATGTCGAGCGATCTAGGTGGCCAGATCATTCGTTGGAATTGTCCAGAATGTGCTTCAAACCAATCGCGAACAGTGGTGGCCCGGTGACATGGCGCATTGTCATCCATAAAAATCCCATCGTTGTTTGGGTACATGAAGTCCATGAATGGCTGCAAGTGATCTCCAAGTAGCTGAACATAAGCATTTCCAGTCAATGTTCGGTCCAGTCGCACCAGAGGACCAAGTCCATGCCATGAAAAACAGCCCACACCATTGCGGAGCCACCACCAGCTTGAACAGTGCCTTGCTGACAGTTTGGGTCCATGGCTTCGTGGGGTCTGCGCCACACTCGAACCCTACCATCAGCTCTTACCAACTGAAATCGTGACTCATCGGACCAGGCCACAGTTTTCCATTCATCTAGGGATCAACCGATATGCTCACGTGCCCACGAGAGTCGCTGCAAGCGATGTCGTTCTGTCAGTAAAGGCACTCGAGTCGGTCTTCTGCTGGAATAGCCCAAGAAAGCCAAATTTCTCCGCACAGTTCTAACAGACAAGCCCCTTGTACGTCCCACATTGATTTCTGTCGTTATTTGACGCAGTGTTGCTTGTCTGTTAGAATTTACGACTCTTTGCAGACGTCGCCGGTCTCGGTCGTTAATGCAGGCGGTCGACCACTGCGCTGTCCATGGTGGGATGTTATGCTTGAAATTTCATACTCTCGGCACACTCTTGACACAGTGGATCTGGGAATGTTGAATTCCCTAACAATTTCCGAAATGGCATGACCCATGCGTCTAGCTCCAACTAACATTCCGCGTTCAAAGTCTGTTAATTCCCGTCGTGCGGTCATCATCACGTCAAAACCTCTTCACATGAATAACTTGAACAGAAATGAAAGCTCTGCGAAAGCACTGCGCATTTATACCTGTTCTACGCGATGCTACTGCCATCTGAAAATTTGCATATTGCTATCCCATGACTTTTGTCACTTCAGTGTATGTTATATAGTGAATGTATATGGAACCTGCAGCCTTCAAAAATCAATGATCATCTCTGATTTAGGGCACAATCTTTTTATATATCGTTGAATTTTGGCCACTATACAAGAATTCCTTCTCTTTAAACAATGCATGCCAGGAAACAGCAAGTCAGAAACGATCTCATCACAAAACGTTCATATATGCTAGTCATCAATAGTAATAGTTATTACTAGTAATCTGTTATTACTTGCTTTATGGTATCAAAATTTCCTGCTTTATAATCTCATAATTCGTCATTCTTTGTTGACTACATCTACATATATATATAATTAGTTGAAGAAGAGCTATACACGAATTTTTCATAATAAGCAAATTGAAAAAGATTTGTTTATTTCTTAATCTGTTATACTATTTATTTTTAAATAATTATTCTTAACGTAAATTTTAAATTAAAAGGATAAATTGTTTATAATTGTTTTGTTTAAGCCTGATAAAGACCATTTAGAACATTGAAAATTCAGCTTTGCAGTTTGTAAGTGTCTCTCCTAAATTTTAATATATAGTAGGCTTTCGATTATATAATATATATAGTTTTCGTGTATGTGCGGTTTGCTATTATGTTATATGTTATATAGTGAATATATATGGTACCTGCGGCCTTCAAAAAACAATGATCATCTTTGATTTAGTACACAATCTTCAAACAATGCATGTGAGGAAACAACAAGTTAGAAATGATCTCATCACAAAACATGCTAGTCATCAATCTATCATTATTAGTAGAGCTTTATGTTATCAAAATTTCCTGCTTTATAATTATTCTTCTTTGTTGACTACATTTACATATATATAAGATAGTTGAAAAAACGAGATATACACGAATTTTTTATAATAACAAAATTTAAAATGTGGTTAAAAATCATGCGAAATCTATCATTATTCATATGTACTAGTTATCAATCTATTATTACTTGTAGAGCTTTATGTTATTAAAATTTCCTGCTTTATAATGTTATAATTCATGATTCTTTATTGACTATCACAGAAAATGTGAAGAAACGAGATATAACACAAATTTTCCATAATAACAAAACTGAAAACGTCAATACAAAGCAAAAGCGAATCTTAAATATAAAAAAGGTCTTTTAGTAGTATAGCAGAGAACGTTTTTAAATTACAAGAATCAGGCTAACAATACATTACAATAAATAAAATGATTAAAACTAAAAATATATATATATATACTTCTGTTAAAATGTGCAATAGGGAATATTTTAGTTGTGCATTTTTGTGCGCGTTTGTAACAGAAAATGAGTAGTTCTAGATAGCGAATCGGTCGCCTACCCGTAGCGATCAATGATCATCTCTGAATTAGTAAACAATCTTTTTTTGAATTGTTGAATTTTTGTGTATATAAAAGAATTTAAATTAATTCATGCTAGGAAACAAGTCAGAAATGATCTCATCACAAAACGTTCATATGTGCTAGTTATCAATCTATTATTGCTTGTTTAGTTAGCTTTATGTTATAAAAATTTCCCTGCTTTATAATCTTATAATTCATCATTTTTGGTTAATTACAGCTACCTATATCTTAGATTAGTTGAATTGACCTATACACGATTTTACCATAATAACAAAACTGAAAATGTTAATACAAAGAAAAAGCTAATCTTAAATATAAAAAAGATCTTTTAGTATAGCAGAGAACATTTTTAAAATACAAGAATCAGGCTGACAATACATTACAATAAATAAAATGATTAAAGCTAAAAAAATATATACTTTTGTTAAAATGTGCATTAGGGAATACTTTAGTTCAGCATTTTTTGCGCATTAGTAGCAGAAAATGAGTGGTTCTCATATATAAAAATATCTTTTAATAGTATAGCATGGAACGTTATCAAATTATAAAAATCAGGTGAACCTTATACTACAATAATTATGATGATTACAACTAAAATTATTCTTGGATTAAAATGTGCATTAGGGAATGCTTCAATTGTGCATTTTTCTGCGCATTAGTAACAGAAAATGAGTGGTTCTAGAATATCCGTCGCCTACCCGTAGCGAATTGCAAGCAACGCCCCTGCAAATGGCTGTAAAGTCGTCGCGAGTGCATGGGCGGTGCCAGAATCCGCCTTTGAAGACGCCCCTCTAGGGAGTATGCTTTAAATAAACAATCGTAATTTTTCGATATAATACTTTAAGATGGAAACGAGGGGGTTTTGCTTAAATTTAAATTGTTAATGAAATTTAAAATTAAAATGAACTTTAATCGTAGAATTTTCAAAGAATTCTTATTCTTAATTAATCTTAATCTTCTTTGATTAGTTTTAGTAAAAATCTATGAATATGAAGATGGAAATGAGGGGTTTTTGCTTAAATTGTTAATGAAATTTAAAATTAAAATGAATTTTTAATCGTAGAATTTTCAAAGAATTCATATTCTTAATTAATCTTAATCTTCTTTGATTAGTTTTGGTAAAAATCTATGAATATGAAGATGGAAATGAGGGGTTTTTGCTTAAATTGTTAATGAAATTTAAAATTAAAATGAATTTTTAATCGTAGAATTTTCAAAGAATTCTTAATCTTAATCTTCTTTTATTAGTTTTAGTAAAATATTACAAAATTTAAGATTTCTATAAAAAATCTAAGCGTTTAAAGATTAACTCTAAGCTATTAAACTGACTTAACTATACTAATATGACAAATGTCTTATAAATCTATTGCATTAGTTAAAACTTTAGAATTTTAAAATGCAAATGCAATTCAACATTTGCATATCAATTAGTTGCTTTGTGGAATATGATTAAAAATGATTAATTGCTCTGCGATGATATCATTTCATTTTTTCAACTTGGTTCTTGCATTCAATTTCTCATTTTTTTTATTTGTTTTAGATAAAAATAATTTTCATTTGCATTAATTTACATTAATCATACGGTTTGAACTAAATTGTACAAATATTCTAGAAGTTATATTACTTTCAAGAAGGTACAATCATTTCACAAGGCATGTTCTATTTTTAAATTAACTTCTTGAATATTATTTAGATTTGATTTAATAAACCAAATAACATGCTGCATCAATAGAAAATATATTATCACAGATAGATAATCGAAAATAACAGTTGAAAAATTTAGTTTTAACAGTAAAATATATTATAGATAGTAATAAAATAACAGTTAAAAATTTAGTTTTCGACAATACATTTTTTTTTGTGCAATTTAAAAAGTTTTTTTAAAGTACTCATATATTCTTCTTTATATAAAAATTAGTTTATGAGCAGTCAATTCATTGTCTTATGTATTAAAAAACATATTTTATTAGGATGCATTTTTTTCTAACCGGTGATTTTATTTCGTAATATTATATTATTCTATACATTCGTACGGCTATAATTATATTATAAAATATTTAAACACAACTGTTGAGGAATTCAATCCAAAAAATTGAATAAATTAAAAGCTAAGGCGATTTAATTTATTTTATTTTTATAAATTAAAAGCTAAGGCGATTTAATTTATTTACTATAAAAAATATAAAATTAAAGTAAAAAAGTATTTAAAAATAATTATTTCTAATTAAATTATGAAGAAAATTCTGCATTCATGAAAAATTCTGCAGAAAGTATTTTAAGCTCTTTTATAATATAAATTTTATTGATCCTATAGTTTTACAAACTCTTATGGTATCAGCTCCATCTAGGAGGTAAAAGGAAAAACTTTTAACTATATACGAGCTGTATGATTTTTATATCTTCCGACAGATGGCGCCATTGTTTAATAATAATAGGAATAGTTTACATAGGATGAATAAAATATAAATAAATAGGAAAAACTTTTTGGTAAATTCATACTGTAATAACAGCAAATATGAATGACTGTGTTAAATAAATTTTGATGTGAAAAATATTATGGAAAGTAATTTTAAATAAATAGTTAAATATCACCATAGATAAATTATAGCAATTTTTTTCTCTGCCATAAATAAATCAACATACATTTTGTTTCTATTATTTATATCTATATCATTTATTTATATTATTTATATCTATATCATTTATTTGTATTATATATATCTATATCATTTGTTTAAATTATTTATGGTTATATTGCTAAAATTTTAACTTATGTATCTTAAATATAAATAATTACAAAAGTTTTACATATATTATAATAATAATAATATATGCATTTGCACTGATTAAATAAATATATATTAATATGAATTTGCAATTATTTATTTGATTTAATATATTTTTTAAACAAAAAAATTTTATAGCTTTTTATGTGCATGAGTAAGATTTCCTTTAAACGAATTTAATCAAATCAAATCAAATCAAATATGCATTAAGATTTTTAATAGTTTCAGAAATTAGCATTATTTAACTTTAATTTAATATTATTTTACAAATATATTTAGATAATAATAATAACACAATTTGCATATTATAAAATACATATAAAACAAATATCACAATTTGAATATTTGGTAAAAAATTACTTGCGATAAAGATAAATTATTAAGGGAAAACCTTATAATCATTAATAATTATAATATCATCACGTACCTTTGAATAGTTTCTGCAACATTTTATTTTAAACGTACATAGGAAAATTACTCTTTCAAAGTAAAAACTGAAAACTATAAGGATCTTTTATCCTAAAACATATAAATTATTTGTAGATTATTAAAACTTTAATAAAACTCAATAGATAAATAAATTAAATTAGATATAAGAAAAATAATTATTAAGAAAAAAGAAGTGATTAAATTTTTATTAATTATGTTAATAAATATTCTATACAAAAAAATAAAAATAATTTTCAAAAATGAAAATTATTGAATTTTACATTGATATTTTACTTATTTGTCTTATTTATCTTTATTTCATTTAAATATTAATATGCACTGCATAATATACATTTACCGTTATTTTACATAAAAAATTAATAAAAGACTAAGATTTAAATATATATATATATAAGTAACAAATCTGGCTAATATTTTTTATTCCTTTTTTCAAAATTCTTTTCTTGATGTATTATTTATATTAAATAAAGATCCACGATGCTATAATTAATAGAAAAAGAAAAGTAAATGGTATTTATGGGTTAAATAAATTTTACTTTAAAATATACAATAATTATAATGCGTTATTTCAGAATATAAATTAAATAAAAATGATACGAAAAAATAAACCACTCTGTTGATGCATCCAGTGAAACTCCTCTCGCCATCTATCGACCATTTGAAGAAGCTTTATTTAGTGTTCATAAAAATTTGCAATTTTCTCTGAAAAAAAAGAATATAAATTTGCTTAATAAACATTAATAACCATATCTAAATATTTATGAAATCATATGACCGTATAACAACGTATAGCCCTATAATGCATAATTAAATTGATCAAAAAAATTTTGAGGAAGAACTCTGTTAAATATTTAAAGGGGAATGAAAAAATGAAAACATTACTAATTAATTATTGAAGAGTTTATTTCATCTTCAAAATAGGTGAATAAATCTTTGCAAAAACCCTAACTGAATTTATCAAAATTACTAAGAATCATTATATATTTTAAAAAAATCATAATATAATGAATATGAAATATCTTATAATTGTCATTCCCAATTAAAACAGAAAAAAATATGATACTTTTTCAAAATAATCTTAAGTAATTTTTATTATATATTTTTAAACAAAGAATTTTTTTTAACATTTTCATACTCATTTGTATAATATTGAACATGTGTTTATTTTTATTTAAAAGGAATATTAAAAAGCTGAATTTTTCGAAGTGCATTCATTAGAGAAAAAAATGTTAAAATGTTATATGAAGAAAATTTAATCTTAAAAACATTTGATTTTTTTTTTTTTTTTTTTTTTTTACAAAACATTTAATTTATTTTGCTTAAATGTTTATTAACATTTTTAAAGTATGCAATTAATTAGTTTTCAAAATAGGGCTAAATACATAATTTTTCAATTTTCAAAATTTGATTCTTGATTAAATATTTGAGTACAGTATTTTCTATAAGAAAAAATTATTTGTTGAAGTAAATAAAAAAAATTATCAACGTGTGTCAATAAATATTGTCATGTGGTGTTATTGTTGCAATTAATGTTTTTACATAAAAATTTACTATAGTTATTATTTATATTATTTGTTAAATTGTAAAATATTAACAAAAAATAAAAGTGAATGAATTGAATATATTATAAATTGAAATGCTTGAATCAAACTGATAGATTATGTTTTATTTTTAAAAATTTGCAAACTATAAAATATTTGATTTAAACAATTATTTGCAAATTATTAATATTATGCAAATTTTTCAATGCAAATTTGTCATTGAAAAAATTTATTTGTAAATGAATTTCTTATTACTTATTTAAAATACATAGAAAATTTACAATTATACTATTGGATGCATGAATTATTTTTTGAAAACGCTTTTTACAACGCAGATAAACTAATTTCATGTTTTTTAAATATTAGAGAGTTTTTGCATACCGTACGTTAGTTACCGGAGGACGTCCGTTAACTTTTTCTCCTTAGCGCGCATGCTCAGTTTCCTACGAGCATGCGCGCTAGGGAGAAAAAGCTAACGGACGTCTTACGGTAACTAACGTACGGTATGCAAAAACTCTCTAATGTTAATCAGATTAACTTAAGCAATTTAAAAAAAAATGTAAAAATTCATAATTTCTTTTCCTTTGACAATATGTATTCTTCCTTGTAAATTTTACGAATAAAAAAAATTATGTATTTTTAACTAAAAACTGTTTTATCATGTAACAAAATAATTTTAAAAAAGGAATGAAATTAAAAATAAATTTTCATTTATAACGTATATTTTATCAATTAAATTAAAATTAAATTTATTATGCTAAAATTATGTATTATTTTTGAAATTGTGTGCACTAGAAATTCAGTGTTAAAACTTCTAAAAATTCTTTAAAATTAAAAAAATATATATAATTAATAATTGTTCTAGCATTGTACAATTTATTATTTTATCTCATTCGCACTTTCAGGTTGAAAACTTTCAATATATATGATACACAATAGATGGCAGCACCATATTGAAACAATTCTTGGAAATCGATCGTGCAAGTGCAAAGTTGTGTTAGAGCCATACTGATTCAAGTTTGACGTTCTTGATTCAATAACTCGTTCTTGATTCAATAACTCGTTCTTACAATTCAATCATCAATCTGTTTGCTTATAACCAGATACGCTTTTTCAAATGCGGAATTTTATCATAGTTATTTTTTTAAATATAATTAATATCAAAATTGTTAAATTATATTAATTTTTTTTGTTATAACTTAAATTTATTTAGATTTTATATAGATAAAAAATAATAATAATAAATTAAATAATTAAAATAAAGATCCTTAAACAAACTATAATATATGCATGTTAAACATGAAATTTGTATAAAAAAATTAAAAGTTCAAAAATAAAAAAAAATTTACGATATCACTTACCTTGCTATATTATTATTGAGATGCTTTTAATCTACTTACATTTCAAACGCAGCATTTCTGGCATAAAACACTCAATAAACCACTTTTATCTTCAGTTTTAAATTTTCTTTTGAAGTTTCCTAAAAGGTCACAACGAATGGTTTAAATAAAGTCATAAAAGCTTTTATTAATTCATTATTAAAACAAACATATATAAAAACAAAAACTTATTTTTTCTTAGGAGAATTTATAATATAAATTTTAATATAGTGTAAATGCAAATAGAATCGAACTTTTGCGTAAAAATATCATTTTTAATTTAAAAAAAATTATTATTAATATTTAACATAATAAAGTTAAGTGATGAAAAATATTTCAGATATTTTAAGTAAATTAGATTTTTAATTCATTAAAAAATTATAAATAATTAAATTTGAAATTTTCTAGTTTGGAGCATGTGCATGCGAATAGGATTGACTGAATTACTGCTATAAAAAATAAGATGTTGGCGTTTCGGAAAATTTTAAAACATGTTATTATCTTTTTATTATTACTATTTTAAAAAATACAGTTCAGTTTTGTGTTAAAAATCTTAAATTTAAAAATAACAAGCAAAATTTTCGGTGAAAGTGTTCGATTTGTTGTTCAGTGGTAACATGCACAGTTAATTTTAAGAAAGAATTTCAGTTAATTTAAGAAATAAAAGAGAAAAACAGTTAATTTGAGAAATAAAAGAGAAAAACAGTTAATTTGAGAAATAAAAGAGAATAACAGTTAATTTGAGAAATAAAACAGAAAAACAGTTAATTTGAGAAATAAAAGAGAATTTCAGTTAATTTGTGAAATAAAAGAGAAAAAAACAGTTAATTTGAGAAATAAAAGAGAAAAAAACAGTTAATTTGAGAAATAAAAGAGAATAACAGTTAATTTGAGAAATAAAAGAGAAAAACAGTTAATTTGAGAAATAAAAGAGAATTTCAGTTAATTTGTGAAATAAAAGAGAAAAAAACAGTTAATTTGAGAAATAAAAGAGAATAACAGTTAATTTGAGAAATAAAACAGAAAAACAGTTAATTTGAGAAATAAAAGAGAATTTTAAAACAGAAAAACAGTTAATTTGAGAAATAAAAGAGAATTTCAGTTAATTTGTGAAATAAAAGAGAAAAAACAGTTAATTTGAGAAATAAAAGAGAAAAAAACAGTTAATTTGAGAAATAAAAGAGAATAACAGTTAATTTGAGAAATAAAAGAGAAAAACAGTTAATTTGAGAAATAAAAGAGAAAAAGAGAAATAAAAGAGAAAATAACAGTTAATTTGAGAAATAAAAGAGAATAACAGTTAATTTGAGAAATAAAAGAGAAAAACAGTTAATTTGAGAAATAAAAAGAGAATAATTTGTGAAATAGTTAATTTGAGAAAAGTTAATTTGAGAAATAAAAGAGAAAAACAGTTAATTTGAGAAATAAAAGAGAATAACAGTTAATTTGAGAAATAAAAGAAAATAACAGTTAATTTGTTCAAGAATTGAATTTTTAATTGAAATTTTTTTCTTTTAGAAATAAAGAAATTTGATGATAATTGAGACATCATATATCGACGGTTAAGTCGATCAAGCAGCCACATCGATAGTCAAGCAATCTGCTGGCAGTTTTTTGCCATATGAGACCCAAATGTGGGGCAATGATTTATCTTTATTGGCTGTTGGTGCATTATTTGGGATTGTAAAGTGTGAAACATGAGACTCACTGATGGTCAAATTAATAATAATAATAATTAACTGGGGCTATATACAGGTTATTCATAAAATTTAGAATTTGATGTAAGAATAAAATGCATGATAGCAGTCTTAAGAAGTAAAAAGTTATAAAATTCAACAAACAAAACAATTTTCTTTTCTTGAAAAATCTCATTTTCATTTTGTGATAAAATTGTCTTCGTTTTCGCCACATGATCTTTCTGAACAAATTCACATTATTTAATTATTTTATTACATAATTGTTAACTCGTCAAGAAATTTAAAAATTAAATTTTATGTATGAAAAGTTCAAAAGAAGAAAGAAATTCGAAACGTTGAAAGTGGTCAAGAACAAAAAAATGATGAAAGAAACGTGAACGTTTTTTTATTGATTGACTTATTTTAGGTTTTAACATTTCACAGAAGATGGCGCCACTATTTGCTTGAAATAAATATTTTCACTCAAATGATTGGTATATTTTTTTTTTTCTTCAGAGTTTATTTTCTGCTCAAATAGTTTTACACTGAGGTAATTAAAATTATGTAAATTCAATATTTAAAAAATTTTATATTAATTTAAAACCCACAAGTTTTGCAATTTTTTTCCCGGAGATTATTTATTTTATAGATTATTAACATCCATCAAAATTAATTATTTAATGTCGCATTTAAATTCATATATTCCAATATTCAATTTATTTTATTTTTTCCATAGTCAAAATTTTGTGCAAACTTTTTAGTAAACAGGTATAAGTAAAATTTATAACTTATCATCTTTATACATCAGTATATAAAATATAATGTCCCGATTAAATATTTAAAATATTATAAATTTTAATGATACTTATATAATTTCTAAAAATTTCATAGTGATTGTTTCATTTTACAAATTTAAGTTATGTATTATTGGAAAATTTAATCGTAAATTTGAAAAATCGCTTGAGAGATAAATTTTAAGTACATTAAATATATGGAATGAATTTTTTAGATATTGTTAGTCATTCAACACTGAAAATATTAATCAAAACTACAATGCTGTTAAATAAGTTTTTAATTAAATTATTTATTTTATACACATTTATCAGCAAAATTAAATTAATGAAATTCACTAAATTTACTGCATAGTTATTTGGAATAATTATTTTAATATTTATGAACCCAAACACACACAAACATATATATATATATATATATATGTTTGTGTGTGTAAACAACAAACACACAAAAAACACACAAACATATATATATATATATATATATATATATATGTTTGTGTGTTTTTTAAATTTTATTTCAATTTGTTAATGTTAATAATTACTTTAATAATATTTTAGAAAAATTTCTAAGCTTATTTCAAGCATATTTATTTATCAAAAAGATTTTCTTTTACTAATATAAAAGGAATAAGTAAATTAAGTGTATCTTTTGTTATTAAGTTTAAACTTTTCTTCCTTAAATTTTATTAATTAGAAGTAAATTATACTTTATTTAGAGTATTTGTTTCTTCCTGATAAATTAAATTGTTAAAGGTTTGCTACAAATATTTATTTTTAATTAGTAAAATGTATTTTTTTCAAATTAAATGTTGTTAAATTTTTATTATCTTCTGTGTGATAGAAAAATGACATTATATAAATAAGGAAAACATTAGCTTTTTAAGACATGCATATATAAGATTGAAAATAGAGATATTTTGTGGGGTCTTTAACTTTATTCAACAGGCGGTAGATGGCGCCACTACAGTAGACTTTCTGAAATATACCAATCGTTTTGAACGTTGTTCAAAATGACGAGGATGATGGTGACAGTTATTACGCCTCATAGTAAAATATGAATCAGTCTCAACTGTAGTCAAAATCTTGACTTTTCAAATGATTTATCAGCCCTATTTTTTTGTACTATTTTTGTTGCAACAGTTGATATATTTGCGAAACCTCACACACACACATATATATATTATATATATTCAGTTAATTTTATTTTATTTAAGTTTTTTAATGTTAATATTATAATTTATAAATTAATAATTACTTTAAAAATATTTTAGGAAAATAATTTGTTTAAATATTTTAACAAAGTGATTTGTAAAGTTTTTTTTTAAATTAATTTTTAGGCGTTTTAAATTTAGTTTTTATTTTCTTTGATTTTTATTTTATGTAGAAAATCCAATGTTTATATTTTTATAATGCCTGTAATTTTATTGTAAGGAAATATTTACATTTTGTGTAAATATATTAGATATTAAATCTTTTTTTAATTAATAAAAAAATATTGCAATTTATGACAGTAATTATATTTTGTAAACACTGTTTTTTTCACTCCAAAGTAATTTTTTTTAAATTTACAAATGTTAATATTTTATAAGTTTAAGCTTTATAAAAAAAGTTATTTTTATAACTGTTTTCATTTTTTTATTACTAAATAGAAAATATTAAATAACTCATTTCTGTAAAAATCGATCAATTACTCAATTGTTGTTTGTCTTTAATTATTCAAATAGGATGTGATTTTTTAAACCTGAATTTTAATATTGCATTCTCTATTGATATAATTTTTTAAATAATGTGCAACTAATAATGTATTTTTATTTATTAAGAAGTACTACAAGAATTAAGTCAATTTTGAAAAAAAATAACGTTATGATACGGTGAGTGTATTTAAAAACTCTTAAATATTTAAAATATATTTATTCTTGATATCACATTTATGGTTGAAATATTTTCATGTTACAATTGCAACATTTTACTAAACTAGACAGGTGTGCCGTTGTTTATCTGCGTTAAATTTTTACATAATAATTTTACTTTCGTAATAATTATACTTTCTGGAGAATTGTCTTTTGTGAATGACGTAAATATTTTATCATATATTATAGAAATATTTTTAAAAATTCCTGTGACTTAATATTTTTTTCCAAGTATTTAATATAATTTTAAATTTTCTTAAATAAATAGATTTCTCATTAAATTCTAAATCATAATTTATTTAAATTGCATGCAGTTATTAATAATGTACATGTGATAAAATATGAAATAAGCGTAGATAAAAATGACACCATATAATGAAATCTTTATTTTGGTTTGCGATGCATTTAATTTAACACAATAGATCACAATATTATTACAAAAAATACTAAAAAATAAAAATATATATAATTTAAATAAGTTTTCATGATACAAATTAAATTTTTTGAAAGCTAACTGCAGAAAATATAAAAATACTCACACACATAGAAGAATGAGAAATGTTTGGATATAGTATATATATTATAAAGATTGTGTTTACTACAAGCCTGATGGCCGAGTGAGTGGCACTCGGTGCTACAGATTTCGGGTTCGAATCCAGGCGGTGCCATGAATGTTTGTAGTGATTTGGAATTCATCTTTAAACCATAGGTACCAGTCTAATATGACCGTGGAGCGTTGGGCGTAGGGTTGTCAGCCCCTACCCTACAATACTTAAATTATTTATTTAATTATTTATTTAATATTTTAAATTTCTATTAATTAGAATTAAATTGTAATTTAATATTCAAGAGAAAATAATCATCACTAATAAATTATTATTTATCTATCAAGACACAAATATAAAAGAAATGAACACATATACGAGTATTTCCTAAGATCACTCTTAATGAAGCCAGCTTTCTTCATTTTCATGTGAAATAAGGTAAGCTTACGAAACTTACATTATTTCACATGAAAATTATTAGCTAATTGAAAGCTATTATTATTATTACATTTTCCAAGTTAAATGTACTTAACACATTTGAGAATTGGAGTTTATCATAAACACCAAATTCCCTTTAGTGAAATAAAGTTATTTATCCATTTCATTATTTGAAAGATTATCCATTTCATTAAAACATCCATTTCACTGTTGCATTCTATCAGTAAATCTGCCTGAAATTTTTTTGCGAAGGTGAAGGAAAACCATGAAAATATCCACCCAAAAATTTAGATCCTTGAACGAAAGTTTTATTAACACAATGCAAAATACCGCAACTAATTAATTAGCGAACAACATCAATTTACATATTATGCATTCTAAATTTGTAAATTTTCTTCTTTTTTTTTTCCATATCTAATAGTATATTTTTTAATTTATTTATTTCAAATCTCAATTAATTATGACGAATAAATATAGCAAATTTAATCTTTGCACAAATGTTTAAAAAGTAAAAGAGATACAAAATTTTTGAAGGAAATATATATTTTTATTTGCTGAAATAGATGTTATTGTATTTAACTTCCGTCGACTCTGATGATACAATGTTATTGTAACTATGTATGTGATTTACGAGCAATGCTCTGATAATTTTTTGTTGTCTGAATGAAGCGTTTAAACAAAGAATGTTGTGAATAACGGATGTCTTTTCATGGGAAAATGGCATATAAATTGTTTCAGACCAGGGATTAGCAAGACATTTAGAATTGCTTCATTGTTTATCATTTTCATACAAAATGAAAAATGTGATAAAATATTAGAAAACAGAGTAAAAGGCAGTTAAAATTACATCAAAATAATATATGAGAAGGGTTTTTGTTTATGAGGAAAATTTACATTTTCTTTCAGAAACAATTGTCTTTTTTTTTTCTGGTAAAAAGTATTAGAATTTTGTTTCTTAATTTTTTGACCATCATTTAATTGTTATGGAATGTTACTATATTTTTTTATGTCATTTAATTTAAAGTATTATATAACAGTCAGATCCAATTTGATCCTAAATTTTAAAGATGTTCCCAGATATGTCTCTTTTCCAGCCTCTTTCTTTTAAAATATCATTTTATTTTAAAAAAGGATCAAATTTCGATCAGGATTCCTGAATTGTCAGTCAGGAATGATATCACGCGTATCAGTAAGAGACGTTTTGAGAGAGATTTTTATAGAATGTTACTACACTTTTTTCCATTACATTTTAAAGTATTATTTAATAATCAGATTCAATTTGACCCTAAATTTTAAAAGTGCTCCCAAACATGACTATTCCAGCCTCTTTCTTTTAAAGATCAAGTGCATATCATGCTATTTCTTTTATATGTATTCTCATATAAGTATGTATGTATTATGCACCCAATTTTTGTTAACATGTATGTACAATGGTGGACCTAGTAATTTGTTCATGTATGCTTAAAACAGGCACCGACATGTGATGAGAGGACTGCCAATTCAATCGTTAATAAGAAAAGTTTAAAATGATTGAAGGACAAGTATTACAAACTATCTACCTGGATGTTTTTTGCAGGTGTAGCTCAAATATGGGTCTTTTGTAAAAGTAAAAAATAAGAACAATAACAACGATGCTTTTAATGGATTTTAGTTTGATTTTATTTCATAAATTATTACTGCACAGATCGCATTAATGTTTATTTATTTACAGTAACAAATAAGTAACTCAATCACAGTTTTATGTGACAGGATTTTTATTTTATGAATTATTACTGGATACGATCGCATGAAAGTTTTATTTATTTACAATACATATCAGCAATTCAATCGATTATGTTTAAATAATAACGGCACATCGAAAACCAATGGAATACGAGTGGTATAAAGTGTAATAGTAAATGATGGTGAATTGGAAACCAATGAAATAAAGTGTCATGATAGATAATGGTACATGGAGAACCGATGGAATAAAGTGCAATGATGGATAATGGTTCTTGGGGAATCAATGAACTATGGGTGGTATAAATGTAATGGTAGCAAAACAGTACATTAGGAACCAATGAAATAACGAGTGGTATGCGAATAATAGTAACATAATGGTGCATTGGGAACCAATGAGTGATGCAATTGGTATAGAAGTAATAGTAACATAACTAATGAAATACAAGTAGAGTTCTAGTAGCATAATCAATGAAACACAAGTGGTATAAAGTGTAAAGGTACATAATGTTGCAATGGGAACTATTGATATACGACTTTCAAGTGACGTCATAAAGTACTATAACCAAATGTTAAAAGTCAGTTTGGATTATTCGTGCCTGCTTTCGTTACCCGAAACAGGCTCTATCCTGCAGACTCCCTTCTCCTAAGTAATCATTACACACAGTTGGAAAGCTATAAAACGTGCAAAGGGCTTTTGTAAGGGATCACTTGTAAATGGTGTGGTTTTTGTTATTATAAGCGGTTATTGTTTATAATTAAATACAGTTTGATACACTACAAATTATTGTCGGTGTCGATGATTGAATACTTTTTTTTTTGTTAATATGTAACTAACTCTTTAATATTAATGAATTGGTAATTTTTAGGATTAATTTTAAAATAATTTATATTGTATGAGAGTTTGTATGTTTCTTTTATTTTGTACTAATAGTTCGATCATTTGCTATTCTGCAAAGTATCAAAACATCGTTAAATTTCGCAATAACCGTGACTACTTAAGTAACTAACATTTTTAATTTCATTTAATGCAGTATGGATTATATTACGTAATATTTTTTATGACTATTTTAAGAACGTTAATTTGCAAAAAACACTTTCGGGAATAAAAACCTTAATTGCTTTTTGGACATAGTTAATTATGGACTATATATATATATTCTAAAATGAAGATCATCTATCAGGGCATATATAGTGTTCAGTAATTTTAAAGCACTACTTGAAATACGTTTTTTAAACTATATTTTATTGATAAATCTGTCAAGTGGCAATCACCATGAAGTACATCAGATTTGACAAGTTACTGAATAAGATAAAGATTTTTTTCATGTTGTAAATAAGTTGTCATGTAGCCTTTTTTTTTTTAATGGACCAAATGTAATTGGATAATCTAGAAACAAAGAAGTCATGTTGAATGGAAGCAACCTCAGTTAGCTTTCTTCACCTTAAAATAAAAACGATTTTTTATGTTTGTGTACAACGGTTGACCTCGTAATTCTCTCATGTATACCACGAACAGCCCAACCACAAATGATGACGAGGGGACTTACAAGCTACATGGATGTTTTTTACGCATGTAACCAAATGTGGGTCATTTATAAAAATAAAGGGAACAATCATGCTTTTAACTGATTTAATTTCATGAATTATTACTGGATACGATCGTATTATTAATTACTTAATTACAGTGAGAATCAGCAATTCAGACAGTTTTAGATGACTGTGTGAAATATAATTGACTGGTAATTTTACAGACTAGCTAACTGAATGCTTTTTAGACATTGTTGCCCATATGTGGGTCATGTATAAAAATAAAAAGAACAATCATGCTTTTAATTGATTTAATATTATCAATTATTGCTGAATACGATCGTATTATTCATTACTTAATTACAGTGAGAATCAGCAATTCAGTCAATTATATTTCCCGCAGTTTTAGATAACTGTGTGAAATATAATTGACTGGTAATTTTACAGACTAGCTAATTGAATGCTTTTTAAACATGTTGCCCATATGTGGGTCATGTATAAAAATAAAAAGAACAATCATGCTTTCAATTGATTTAATATTTTGAATTATTGCTGAATACGATCGTATTATTCATTACTTAATTACAGTGAGAATCAGCAATTCAGTCAATAATATTTCACGCAGTTTTAGGTAACTGTGTGAAATATAATTGACTGGTAATTTTACAGACTAGCTAACTGAATGCTTTTTAAACATGTTGCCCATATGTGGGTCATGTATAAAAATAAAAAGAACAATCATGCTTTTAATTGATTTAATATTATGAATTATTGCTGAATACGATCGTATTATTCATTCTTAATTACAGTGAGAATCAGCAATTCAGTCAATTATATTTCACGCAGTCTTAGATGACTGTGTGAAATATAATTGACTGGTAATTTTGCAGACTAGCTAACTGAATGCTTTTTAGACATTGTTGCCCGTATGTGGGTCATGTATAAAAATAAAAAGAACAATCATGCTTTTAATTGATTTAATATTATGAATTATTGCTGAATACGATCGTATTATTCATTCTTAATTACAGTGAGAATCAGCAATTCAGTCAATTATATTTCACGCAGTCTTAGATGACTGTGTGAAATATAATTGACTGGTAATTTTACAGACTAGCTAACTGAATGCTTTTTAGACATTGTTGCCCATATGTGGGTCATGTATAAAAATAAAAAGAACAATCATGCTTTTAATTGATTTAATATTATGAATTATTGCTGAATACGATCGTATTATTCATTCTTAATTACAGTGAGAATCAGCAATTCAGTCAATTATATTTCACGCAGTCTTAGATGACTGTGTGAAATATAATTGACTGGTAATTTTGCAGACTAGCTAACTGAATGCTTTTTAGACATTGTTGCCCATATGTGGGTCATGTATAAAAATAAAAAGAACAATCATGCTTTTAATTGATTTAATATTATGAATTATTGCTGAATACGATCGTATTATTCATTCTTAATTACAGTGAGAATCAGCAGTTCAGTCAATTATATTTCACGCAGTCTTAGATGACTGTGTGAAATATAATTGACTGGTAATTTTACAGACTAGCTAACTGAATGCTTTTTTACACATGTTGATCAAATGTGGGTCATTTGTAGAAGTAAAATATTAATGTCGTTAAATTCTTAATATTTGTTTTAACTCAAATGTTAAATTCTTAATATTTGTAATAACTGAATTGTTAAATTCTTAATATTTGTAAAGCTTTTTTTTCCAACAAGGAGGCTAATAATTCAATTGTTAAATTCCTAATATTTGTAATTTATTATATTATCCATGAATTATTCTCTTGATATTTTATTTTGAATTCTAATTCAAAAATGTATTCTAAAATAAAGGATATATGTTCAGAATTACTCTGTTATTTCCGTCAGGGAATCTCGAGATCTTCCTTCCTTCGACCTGCTGTTGTATCTAAAACGCATCTAAAATTAATTGCCGCACCTACCCTCATGCCACCAGGAACGGGCCTTCTCGCTATCAACCGAACGACATAAATTGGAGAAAAACGCCCGTTTGGTGGAAGACGAAGAACCACCCCTCGTCTTTGTCGAAGCCGAAAAAAAAAAGGGGTACGCTCCTACCCGTAACTTATTCCACGACCGACCACTAGATTTATTTGGTGTAGCTTTTTCCACTGCAAGCACTCGTCTAATCCCGTTAACGTGTACTTCTTTTTTTTCTTTTTCTTCTTTTTTCACTTTTTTTTTTTCCTGTTTCAGGCATTCCCTTCTTTCTTTTCGGTGTTTTTTTTTCTGGAAATTTTCTGCCCCCTTTTTCTTCTTTTTTCTTTCCCCGTGGTTCCCAGAACTCATTATTCGATGGAGTTGAATTGTGACCAATCCAACATCCGCGAAGAATCCGGTTTCAGGTGAGAGAGAGAAAGAAGGAATTCGTCTGGAAATAAATCGACCCCAGTGGTTTTTTGAGCGATGAAAATGTTTTTAAGGAATTAATTTCGAGATTTTTCTGGATATTATTTTCAGTTTTTTGGGGGAAAATTTCATTTTGGGTACTTGATGTAATCTGATCAGTTAATCCACCACATTTGATCCACTTTAACCTATTTGTTACTAATACATTGAATAATTCATAACAATTTACGGGTGTCTATTTATTAACAGGCCTGAATGGCCGAGTGTCTGGCGCTCGGTGCCTCAGGTGTCGGGCTCAAGTCCCGGCGGTGCCATGGATGTTTGTAGTGGTTCGGAATTCACTTTAAAACATAGGTCTCTCTCCAATATGGCCGTAGAGCGTTGCTGAAACCCTACCCCCGTCAAAATAAAACATCTCTTGTTTCGACATCCGCCGGACGGCAGACGGCTTTGGCCCACCATGGAGTTATTACGCCACTGATGATCATGATGATATTTATTAACTGTAATATATTGTTTGTTCAGTTCAGAGAGAAGATCTGGCGATAAACTCCACAGCTAGCATGCAAGAAAGCTAAGGTTTGAATCCATTTACAATGATCACTGATTTGAGAAATGAGCAGACTCGATGACGGATGTGACAACATGTGTAGGCGTCTCACATCAGACTGCATGATGGGAGTTTTCTGGATTTCTCTCATATGATGTATGTTTTCCATTGCCAATCAGTAAAAGTACTCCCAGTAAGTTGTACTAAATCCCTACTAAACCGTGTGTAGAATGTTTGTGGTATACATAAGTGGCTCACCGAAGCATAGCAACTATGTATCAATATATATATGTATATATATATATTAATAACATAGTTAGCGTATGAAGGATTGAAGGCGAGGGAATGAACCTTCTATAATTCTTGGTAATATGAAATCTTTTCCACGCCATTTTCTGTAAGCTTCGAACTGCCAATTAATCTGTGAATGTTAGCTATGCCTTTATTTCTTTGTATATTTTAGTGGAGGCCGGATGGCCGAGTGGCTAGCGCTCTGGAGCACGGTACCACAGGTTTCGGGCTCAAGTTCCGGCAGTGAAATGAATGCTTGTAGTGGTTCGGAATCCACTTTAAGCCGTAGGTCTCATATGACCGTAGAGTGCACAGAACCCAATCAGACTTCTTCTCACTTACATCATACCCAAACTGTTAAGAGGCATCTGAGCCCTAGGCACTGTGGTGTGGGGCGGTGTAGTGCATTGAGTAATTGAACAATAAATATATAAGGTAATTTAAAAATAAGAAGGCATTAAGATAAACGTTTTTACTATCCCCATTTGTGGACTGATTAATTACAACGTCAATTGATTTTGATCCTGCTGTTATTATGAATTAGTTTAATTAAAGCCGTATAAAATGTTGCCATTTTAAATGTTTTTAACAAAGTATTTTTTAATGGCTTGTATTAAGTCGTAACTTTCTTTTTGGCACAATTCTTCTGTCCCATCTGCCTGGCGTCATATACCTTTTCCTAGTTTTTCTCAACTTAACATAAATTATAGTTAGTTACTTTAGATACTGCAAGAAGGCCTCTTCAGGAAAGCCTTCCGACACTTTTCTTACTTTAAGCATTCGTAATTCAATTTGGGTAACATTGAACTTCCTATAATATCTTATCAGTGGAAGATCTCAATCTCTTATCAGTAGCTAATGATCTCAATCTCTTATCAGTAGCTAATGATCTCAATCTCTTATCAGTAGTTAATGATCTCAATCTCTTATCAGTAGCTAATGATCTCAATCTCTTATCAGTAGAAAATGACCTCAATCTCTTATCAACAACTTAAACACTCCTATTAATAATTTAAAAGCATCAAAAGACACCAAGACAGCATATATAATCCCAGTTAGAAGCTCAGTTTTTTTTTTTTTTTTTTTTTTCGTTTTTTTTCCCCCTTTCATTGTTAAAAATGATCACAAATAAATAAAATAAAATAGAAAACTGGTATAAAATAATAAAAAAACATAAATAAAAATTCGAAACATTATAATTTTATTTCGTTGAAAGTCATATGAAATAGCAATAATGTATTTTAAAATAACATCTATAAAATGTCTTGTAAAATACATCACTAATAATATTTATCGTGACATTAGGAGAACCGCAGCGAATTGAGGAGATTGACACATTAGCCTGAACAATAATTAATTTCATTGCAACATTAATACCATCGATTCAGCCTTATTTTTATTCTCTAATTTTCCAAATTACTTTCCGTACTTGAAATGTAATAAGTTATATCATAGTGAACCTAAATTTAAACAATTTTTAATTTAACCTAAAATTGAATTTTTTTATTTGATAGAAGAAAAAATTGATCAGCAAAACTCAAATAGATAATATTTTTAAGAAAATTCATTTCAAGAAATTATTTTATCTTTAGGTCGAAATTAAAAATAAAATGAGTTTATGATCATTAGAATATTATGCAGTAATAGTAAATAAAATTTTCATTCTAAATAACTGTCCAACAAAAGTAACATTTTTTAAAAAATATTTATCTTTGATTGATTTTCTTTTTATTTTGATAACGACTTCGTGGCGGAACAACAGTAATACAAACATGAAAATGAAGACTTCAGTTTTAATAAAATACTACTATTTACACAGTCATATACTACTGTGTCCAAAAAGTAAGACCAGTTTTCAATTTAAAATTCCCGGGCATATGATATTTCAATTTTTTTTTCTTCTTTTTTAGGTTTCTAGCACTGTCCTTGACATCTGTATGAAATTTCACGTCAAAATATTCAGTGTTTCAGTTACGCTAAAAGTGATTCCGACGATTTTTGAAATATCTGAATTAATTTATCAAAGATCTTGCATTACATTTTGTTTGAATGAATATTCGTATGCGGAAACGTATAAAATGTTGAAGAAGGCATTCAGTGAGTATTCCTATATCGAAAGAAAATGTTTAGAAGTGGTATAAACAGTTCAAAGAAGGCAGAGAACGCGTTGAAGACGAAGAGCCGTCTAGCGACCACCAACGTCAACCGACGAAGCTCACTTCCAAAAATTCAAGGTTTGATGCTTGCAAACCGTCAATTTACAATTAGAGACCTTGCTGCTGATGTTGGAATTTCAAAATTCCATTTTAAAAGATGTTTTGGACCTCAAACGCGTACCTGGATTGGTACCAAAAACACTGAATGCGCCAGCTCACACTGCATTGATTCTTCGTGATTTTTTCGCCAAAAATGAAACCCTTCTACAACCACCGTATTCACCTGATTTAGCATCGTGGTATTTCTGGCTATTCCCTAAACTCAAAAGACCACTCTGGGGACAACGTTTTGAATCGATTGAAGAGACATTTCAAAAATCGCCGGAATCAGTTTTAGCATCTTACAAAGCCAAACGTAACTCAAACACTAATGAATATTTTGACGTAAAATTTCACACAGATGTCAAGGACACTGCCATCAACCTAAAAAAGAAAAAAAAATTGAAATACCATATGCCCAGGAAATTTAAATTGGAGAGCTGGTCTTACTTTTTGGACACAGTAGTAGTATGGTATTATATAGCTATGTTATAGTATTTTAAACAATATTAACAGAATTAATTAATTAATAACACAGATATATAGTATTTTAAAACGGTATGCATTAATCTTCTATATTTACAAATGAAAACCACATTTAAACGCTAATTCCCACTTTAAATACTTGTATTCCCTCGAAATACGTCTATTTCAATTGACGCAAAAAGTTGATGCTCAAATTTCAAACATTAAGCCCGTTGCCCGTCAATCACATGAAGATGTTTGTTCAAATTTACGGTGGGACTATGTATATACATTGTAGTAGATCTGCATAGTGTATCCTGGATAACACTGAATCTGCTACATATCTGTCCCTCTATATATCCCTCTAAATCAAAGTGGGCGGCATTTATAAATAACAATATAAGTTTCGTGATAATAGATAAATATCAATATGTCTTCTTCTTCATAGGCGCATCAGAACAATGCTAAGCAAAGGTCGTTTGCCTACTGGCAGATTTCGAGACAAGAGGTGTTTTTCTTTTTTTACTGGGTAGAGTTGTCAACCCTACACTCTACAGTCATATTAGATCTGAGGCATGATGGCTAGCTCTCTGTGCCACAGGTTTCTGGTTCTAGTCCCACTTAATGGTTCGGAACGGTTAAAGTGGTTCGGAATCCACTTTAAGCCGTAGGTCCCGGTCTCATATGACCGTAGAGCGTCACTGAGCCCAATCAGACTTCTTCTCACCCGCATCATTTCCAAACTGTAAAGTGGCAAATCAGCTTTAAGCACAGTGGTGTTGTTGTAGTAGTCATATTAGACTGGGACCTACGGTTTAAAGTGGATTCCGAGCCACTACAAACATTCATAGCGCCGCGTAGACTCGAATTCGACACATGTGCCACCGATCGCTAGTCATTCGGCCGCCAGACCCCTATCAAATTGTCGTATCAGTAATGTATTCCTGAAGCTTATTTATTTTAATAAGTAACAGTTGTAATGTTTTGAATCGATTCTAACATTAACAAATGTCCCAGGGCCGGACTTGTCGAGTGTCTAGCTCTCTAGTTTCACAGGTTTTAGGTTTGAGTCCCGGAGCTTCTATGTATGTTTGTTGTGGTTTGAAACCCACTTTAAGTCGTAGGTCCTGGTCTCATATATGAATGTAAGAGCGTCATAGAGCCAAGTCCACCACAACAGAAGTTGCACATTTTCTCTTCAACCATGAGTCCATACGGGTTCATGGGCTTGGTCTAGACCTCTACCAAGTGGGATAAGAAACAATACAACAACAAATGTCTCAGTTTTTTTTCCCTTCGCATTTAAATATTTTCCTTTCTGAATCTTTTTTCAACCCGGTTTATAACAGAATTGTATACAAGATAACTTTGAAGCATAAATAATTTATTCCAATTTGTTCTGAATCTCCCAGACCAAACACCGTAGAAATAAATTATAAGTTACTCTGCAGGGCCACTTCTGGTACAGGCTAATTCTGTGGTCAGAGGACGCGTGACTAGTGCTCTTAAATTTCCAGCCATGCCCTCTCCGACAAATCGCTTGGAGTGCTTCAATCACTGAAATGGGCAATTAGCACGAAAACCCACTTCAAGTTATGGAGAGGACCCCCTGTCGCCAACAATCCTGAGGGGGAGGGAGGGAACGGATGGGACCCCCTTCCCGTCTCAAAAATGTGAGAAAACATTCCTCCTCCAAAACCCTCTCTCCCCGCATTCAAATCGATGATGGTGGACAATGGGCAAATACTGTAACCGTTCCGAAAGGATTCTACTACATGGATGGAGAAACGTTGTATTGGTTTTTCGCCATGCACACATATCATTTGAAAGGTGCAGAAATGTAGACGTTGTTTGCTTGAATAAGCTCAACAGATGTTCTGGGGTTCTTTTCTGTAGATGCGAGTGTGTGGAAATCTCATGCTTTATAGTACAGTCGGATGTGAAGTGGACGACCGACTACATTCGCGGTTTGTTTGCTCCGTTCTGTTGTGAAAACGGTTGGTGAAATTGGCCAATGTTGTGGTTGAAAAAAATTTAATTTGCTTTTTTGTGAATTAAATTGTAAGAGGGGTAAACAGAGTTAACTCATGACAAATATAAACTGTAAGAAATAAACATCAGCTGAATGAAGTTCTTGTAGTTAAAAAACATTAATAAATTTTATTATCAAAAGTAATTATTTGAATCTGCTCTTAAAGCTGCTAATTTAAAACAATTTTGTTATTATAAATTGGATAGTTTGGTTTTTGTTGGAAAAAATTTATTATTTTTATAAATAAAATAAAATATGTAGTTGTTACCTGCTGTTTTGTTATAAAACGGTGGTGAAATTGGCCAATGATGTGGTTGAAAATTAATTTGCCTTTGTGAATTAAATTGTAAAAGGAGCAAATAGAGTTAACTCATGACAAATATAAACTGTAAGAAATATACATCAGTTGAATGAAATTCTTGTAGTTAAAGCTATTAATAAATTTTATTACCAAAAGTAACTATTGAAATCTGCTCATAAGTTGCCGATTTAAAAAGAAAAAACTCAATCAATTTTGTTTTTAATAATTGGATATTTTGATTTCTATTGAAAAATAATTATTAATGTATTTTATAAATAAAAAATACGAATATGTAGTTGCTGCATTATGATAAAAACTTTATGAAATGACCTATAAATATTAAAAAATAAAATCTGTTTTTATTGAAATCTCATTAAAATCGGACCAATTTGTTAATAATGGTTAGGTTTGTTTTTAATGATAGTTTTGACTGAATAATGCTAATAAATTTTGTCACCAAAAGTAATTATTGAAATCTTCCCACTAAAACTGGCGATTTAAAAATCGAACCAACTTTGTTGTTAATGATAGTTTTGACTACATACTATTTTCGTTTCAATTTGAAATTATATTTTACAAATAAAATATTAATATGTAGTTGCTGCCCTATAATAAATAAAACTTCTTGAAATGACCTATGAATATTTATAAATTACATCTGTTATTATTGAAATCTGTTTATTGAAACCGACGATTTAAAAACTCGATCAATTTTATTGTTAATAATAGTTATATTTTTGTTAATGATAGTTTTGACTGCACAGAATTTTTGTTTTAGTTTGAAATTATATTTGACAAATAAAATATGAATATGTAGTTGCTTATTTATAATAAATAGCAATTTTATGAAATGACTTATACTTTATATAAATAAAATACAAGAGTGTATCTTCTGGCCATAATAAATAAAAACTTCATAAAATAACCTACAAATATTAATAAATTAAATCTGTTATTATTGAAATCTTCGCATCAAAACTGGCGATTTTAAAACTCGATCAATTTTTGTTGTTAATAATGGTTGGATTTGTTGTTGATGATAGTTTTAACTGCATAATGTTTTCATTTTAGTTTGACATATTTCACAAATAAAATATGAGTATATAATTTCTGTCCCATAATGAATTAAAACTTCATGAAATGACCTATAAATATTAATAAATTAAATCTATTATCATTGAAATCTGCTCATTAATAATGGTTGGATTTGTTATTGATGATAGTTTTAACTACATAATGTTTTCATTTTAGTGTGACATTATATTTCACAAATAAAATACGTGTATAGAGTTTCTGTCCCATAATGAATTAAAACTTCATGAAATGAACTATAAATATTAATAAATTAAATCTGTTTTTATTGAAATTTGTATTGTATGCTTTTAAACAAACATATTTTATTTCAACTTCACAAAATTCAAACTCTCTTAAATTGTTCAATTTTCTAAAACTGAAATAAAATATGTTTGCTTCTGAAATCACTACACAGATGCACTAAAGCTTTTAAATAGAAATTCAAAATTTATACTGCAAGAATTTTGTAACTTCTATGTCGCTCAGAATAAAAGTATGAGCATCATCACATAGAACAAAATAAAATAATCCCAGCTTATGAAATAACCATACAACGAATTTTCATTTTGTTATTATTTTCTTTTTTTACAAAATACTTCTGTCCAGCCAGCTGCAATAGGAATTCATAACTAATTCTCACAAAAGGAGTTCTTGTTTTTTCCCCACTCGTTTCTTCATTTGGAAAGAGAATTGCGATGAGTCGCCTGTTTTTTGTTTGCAAACGGAAACGAACAACGTGACATTGTGTAAAGATTTCTGTGAGAGGACTCCCGTTGCGACGACCCTTGCAACAAAACACCTACCTGTCCATTTCCTCTTATGCTTGGTGAAGCAGAATATTTTTTTTTTAAATTATAAAATAATATTCACTCCACATCACAAATTTGACGAGATTTATTTATTAAGCAATCTGCTGTCTTGTTTTCTAGTTACTAGTTTATTACTTAACTTATAATGTCTTCATTTTCAGTAAAGTAATAATTACAGTTTATGAAATTACCATACAATTAATGCTCATTTTGTTATTTACAAAATACTTCTGTTCAACAAGCTGCAGTAAGAATTCATAATTAATTTAAAAATTAGAATTAAAACAGGAGAAATAATAAGAATTATAACAATAAATATTATTTATATAGACGATTTATCAGTGTAAATTGAAAGGTCCGAAAGAGATTTTGTATGATGTGGTCCACAAGATTTTCGTCTGTGTTAATCATTTTTGTTAATAATAATATTAAATAAAATTGTTTTTATATTTTAATTGGAATTTTGTATTAACTAAATAATAGTTTATATAATTTAGTTAATAATAATTTTAATATAATTTAGTTAATACTAAATTATGTTATTATATATGAGATTAATGAGGGTATGTAAATTCTTGCAACAGATATAATTCCTATCTATTAAATGATATATATTTTCTCCAATTTTAAACAATTTTTATTTGTTTAATGCTTTTGATAATATTAAATGAAATTTATTAATGCGTTATTATATATAATTAACTATATAATTTTTAAAAAAAAGCAATTGATTGTTTCGATATAACTTATTTGATTACAAGACAATTGGATGAATTTATTAAGTAAATTTTTTTTTGTAACTTAAACACATCAGATATAATTTTTTCATTTTTATTATTATTATTTATTCTTATAATAGGTAATTTGTATTTAATAAAAATATATATATATATATTTTTTTTCAATTTTAAATATATTTTTTTAATTTTTATTTGTTTAATGATTTTGATAACATTAAATGGAATTTATTAATGTATTATTATATGCAATTAATCCTATAATATTTTTTTTAAAGTAATGGCTTGTTTCAATATAAGTTATTTGATATCAGAATAATTGAATGAATTTATAAAGTATATATATATATATATATATATTTTGTAACTTAAGGACATCACATATAATTTTTTTACTCTTTTAATACAAATTTTTTTGCCGTATTACTTACCACTATCGAATTAAACAAAAAAAAAAAAAAATTTTCCTTTTTTCATAAAATGCAGCCCCTCATCAATTTATTTTGCAGAAATACTTCCATTTTTTGTTATTTTTATAGTACATTTTTAATTTACTTAATTAAAATCAATTTTTCATCCCTCTGAAGTGTGATATTTCACTAATTAAACATTTTTTTGCATTTGATCAATTTTTATTTTATAACAATCGTTTACACATTTTTTTTTATTTCATATGAAAAGAAAGTTGTGTTTATAAGTAAACGACAGATAATTATAGTTATTAATTTATAAATAAGATAACTACGAGTATGTGCAGTATTTATATGATCTTTATAAATTATACAAATATGTCATATTATTCACAAAAAACGTCTTTGTGTGGAGAAATAAGAATTATAATAATAAATATTTTTTATATAAAATATTTATCAGGGTAAATTGAAAGGTCTGAAGAGATTTTATAAGAATTATGTGGCCAGCAAGACTTTTGTCCATGTTTATTATTTTTGTAAATAGTAATAAAAATATTCTATGATATTTTATTAATAATTTAGTTAATACTAAATTATGGGTATACTCATAAAATTATGGCTATTGTTTTGGGAAGCATGATTTCTCGTGTCCTTGACCATTTTCAATTTTGGATTTTTTCACGAAATCTGTAATTTTTTTTTTTTTAATTTCTACCACTAGTTTTTTTCATGCATAACAATAATTTAAATTTCTTTCAGTAGTTAATAATTATATAATTTAAAATTATTCTAAAGGATTGTCTAGTGAAAGCAATTTCATTTCATTTTCAACTTCAAGTTGAAAATGAGATTTTTTAAGAAAAGAAAATCACCTGGAATTCTATAGTTTTTAGTATTTTTTTAAGATTGTTGTCATGTGTTTCGTTCGTACATTAAATTCTAAATATTATGAGTAACCTGAATATCAGCCAAGCCAATTATAATCTCTTTTTTTTTTTTTTTCCTTTCTCTCTTTGATTCACAGTCTTTTGATGGATAAATTGGAGTTTTACAGCTTTTTTGTGAAATTCGCCACAGGAACTGTGGAATGTTAACTAGCTATACCTAGAACCAACCTTTTAAATCAATATTATGTCATTGTCTGAACTTTGTACCGTGGAAGGCTGCCATGTTCATGCTTTGTTGGAGTTTTGGACTAATCCTTCACCCTCAGCTGTTTCCTAGGGTAGGGGTACCTGGGGTGAGGGAGATTTTGGTTGGTTCGTCTGCTGGGCAAGGATCGGGGGGTATAAATCATGCCCTAGGAGCTGAAAGCAATTGGTGGATGGGATGTGGTTGGGTGAATGGGTGCCCCGAATGGGGGGCTCTTGCCCCAGGTAACAGCTGCGCCCCTTTGGGTTGGAGGTCCTGAGAACATCCACGGATGGTAAGTCCCCCCTCCCCCTCCAAGAGAACACAAAGAACCGATTGCCGAAAGGAAGGGACATTCAAAAATGGCGTAATGTAATTGTAAAATGAATTACCTCTGCTGGAATTGGGGTCCTTTAAAACAAATATATGTCTGTGAAAAAAGTAATGGTGATAGTTATTGGACAGAAATTGCTAAAAAGTGTGTACTATTGAAGTATAAAATTGGATGTTTACTATAGTAGAGTAAGCATAGCTAAAAGTATCTAATTGAATAGCTATGTAGGTGTTTGAATAAGGTATATTTATGTGCAATGATAAGTTATTTAACTATGCTATTTTTTGTAAATTTTTAATATCAGTTATAATTTGATAAGAAATTAATATATTCAATAGAGTATTTTTATATGTAATAATTATGTTATTATGTATGATAATGTAATTTCGGTAATAAAAATTAAATAAAATCGGAAGGTTGAATGTTAAACAAAAAATTACACATTATAAAATTTGTCAATAAGTTGAAAAATATTTTTAAATGAGACAATTTAATTTAAAGAAAAACAAGAATATTGAATTGGTTATTTGATTAACTGGTTGTTTAACTGGCTCATTTGGTTGCTCGTAGTTCAACTTAAAAATTACACATTACGAAATTTGCTCATTACTTGAAAACTGTTTTTAAATTAACCAATTTTATTTAAAGAAAAACAAGAATATTGAATTGATTATTGGATGAACTGGTAGTTCCAACTTAAAAATTACACATTACGAAATTTGTCACTACTTGAAATCTGTTTTTAAGTTAAGCAATTTAATTTAAGGAAAAACAACATTATTGTATTGATTATTTGATAAACTGGTAGTTTTATATAGACGAAAAAATTAAAATGTAAATTTTTTTGATTCAAAAATATTTTAATAGTAATTTTATCAAATCATATAGGTTAGTAAATACAAGTTAATAAATTTAGAAAAGAAATTACAAAGCTTGAATGCTGATTTTTTCCATTGTAATGTATGAGAACATTACTAAGACTAATAAAATATTAATTTATATGGAAAAGTATTTTCTTTTTAAAAAACGTTTTATGATAATATTAATATTATTAGATAATTGTCTTCTTTTTAATTTAATCCCATTTCAGTAATAATGCCACATAAATAATCATTCGTTCAGACAAAACATTATAAAAAGAGTAATATATTATTTAAGAATGCAAATGAAATGGAAATATTTCTTTAAATGATCGCAGTTTGTTTACTCAAGTTTTTGATCTATGGTTTTGCTTTAATTGTAACGGTGTATTTTATGTAAATGTGCCATTACTATTTTATCCATTTTTCTTTTTTAATGATTCTTCAATATAAAAAAAAAATTATAAGGATAAATTTTATTGATGATTGTGTCTAAAAAAGAAATAATTTTACTAGTTGGAGTTGGATATCACAAACGAATCTTAACGTAATTTAAAGCTTTGATCTAACAAGAGCACGCTACTTTGGTAAATGATATATTATTCTTGTTTATTCGATTTCAAAAACACTTATTTAATAATTAATAGAGCTAAAAATTAATTAATAAAATATTTGAAAATCAAAATTTAAAATTATTATATATTATTAAATTATTAATTTGTTACACAAACTTAATAAATTTCATATTTTGATTTTAACAAATAATTTTATTATTTTTAACTGTTTATAAATATATTTTGTAGGATGAATATCTTCAAAATATTTTGTTTTAATAAAAATAAAAGTAATAATAATTTAATCACGTTATCGTAAATGATTGATTAATAACCACCACTACATATTTCCGATTAACTAACTCCATTTTGTTTTTCATTATTTTTTTATCACTCGCATCATTACCTAATATTTAAATTATGAAATTCTCAGGTATTTATAATTATTAATTTGCTACACAAACTTATTGTTTTCATATTTTAATTTTAACGATGAAATTTGTTATTTTAACTGTTTTTTAAACGTATTTTGTTGGACGAATATCCTCAAAATATATTTCTTATTGTTTAAAAAAAAAAAAAAGTTATAATTCAGTCATGTTACCGTAAATGAAATGATATGAATGAATAATAGCCAACATTGTATTGGATAGAATGAAAATTTTCACATGTTCCCGATTAAATAACTCCATTTTGTTTTTCATTATTTTTTTATCACTCGCATCGTTACCTAATATTTAAAATTATGAGATATTTATAATTATTAATTTATTACAAAAGTTATTAATTAATTAGATTATTTGTTTACAATTATTAATTTTTTCACATTTTGATTTTAACAAATAATTTTGCTATTTTAACTGTTTTTAAATATATTTTGTGGGACGAATATCCTCAAAATATTCCGCTTTATTTAAAAAAAAACCCAGTAATAATTTATTAATGCTACTCTAAATGAAATGATTGAATTGGATAGTATGAAAGTTTTCACATGTTCCCGATTAACTAACTCCATTTTGTTTTCCATTATTTTTTATCACTCGCATCGTTACATAATATAGCTTTTTTTTTTTCTGACATATGAATTATTTGAAATAATACAAACCATAAACCCTGGTTTATTTAATATTACACATTAATTTTAATAATATCTATGCAAAATCTTTCTTGTTTAAACAACGCGTACAGCAGATTGAAATCCCTCAGAAACTAAATAAATTAAACGAACAAGAAATAACCCATAATAGTGGACGATCTAAGCTTTCGTGTTACGTTTCTAGTTCTCCCACTTTCCCTTTACATCACCACTTAGAAAGAGAGAAAAAGCAAAAGGAAAAAAAAAGCAGAAAGAAAAGAGAAGGGAGAGAGAGAGAGAGAGAAAAAAAAGGATAAAAAGAGAAGAGGAGGGAGAGAAAAGAGGTTCCCCGTGAATGGCGGCAGGATACAACAACACCGAGGAAAAGAGTTCGGCGCGCTCTGATTGGCTGCCACCCGACCTTCCGGGGTTTAAGCCCAACCAGCTCTCTACTGGCGGTAGCCATGGACAAATTTAATCTAACACACCACTCGGGTAAAAAATAGCGGGTAGCCCCTCCGGTAAAAAAACACCCTTTGCCCTTGTACTGTCTTCTGTGGGTGATACTGACTGAGCTGCTTAATTTGTTGTGGTTAATACAGAGAGCTTCGCGTGTGTGAGATGATGAACACTTATTTTGAGCAGGGCGGATTCTACAACGGGACCGCTGCGACCACCGCCGAGCCCCAAGCGTATCGCTTTCCGCAGAGCTTGCTGGTGCCCCCGTACGGCCCGGGCCCTACGCCCCGAAATGCCCACGAGTCGGCCCCCTATGGAGACGCCAACGGTGGGGGCAATGGATCTTGCAAGTTGTACTCTGGTGGTGAACCGACTTTCAAAGCAGAGTGCCTAGCCAAAGAGCAGAATGGGTTTAGCCAGGCTGTAAAGGACATGGTAAACTGGCCGGCCATGGCCAGGGCGGCCAATGAGCAGATGAGGTCATTTGCCACAGACAATTCGGCCACCCCCAGGGCCACTGAGACCTGGCAACAGTGTTGTCAAACATCTCCGGCTATTGGTCAAACCCACAATAACACGTTTTACCCGTGGATGGCCGTGCAAGGTCTGTATAGCATTGTTTGTTTACGTTATCCTTGTTTACATTAAAGGTACATTTTTATATGTGAAATAAAAGGATAAATCAAATATGAATATAATACATTTGATATAAGCTATTTGAAATCTAATTTGATTTTGTAGTAATAAAAAAATTACGAAAAGCCATTAAGTGCTTTGAAATACAATAAGTATTTATTTTTTGTTTCCTTATCAAAAAAAGGATGAATGATTAAAATATCATTTTTTGAGAGGTCTTTAAATAAATTTTGTTTTAAAATGTTGAACACTTTTACATTTTGGAAAACCATAACAATAAAATTTAACATCACAGATTTAAAAGTACTATGAATTGCTTTAATAAATATAATTTAGTTTTTGTATTTAGATATTATAAAGAAACTTAGTAATATGATAGGATACAAAGTTAAATTCAAATTATCTGAAATAAAATTTTCCATTGCATCTTCTTTTGTTTACATTTATTTAATAGATATGACGAAATGTGAAATTAAATATTTCTTTGTAACATTCAGAACTATATGTGTGTGTATTACTTTAAATCAAATATTGCTCCTCAGAATTGGAAAATGCAATGAATCTTTAGAAATGCTATTTATATTTATTTAAACAATCAAGTATTACTTCATGGAATTGGAAACAGGAAATGAATCATCACAAATGCTTTTTATATTTGTTTAAATAATCAAATATTGTTCCTCATAGTTGGAAATAGGGAATGAATATCAAGAAAAGTTATTTAATTGCTTTCATTATAATGCAGAATATTTTGTAAATTCTACATCTTAAATGACATAGTTTTTATAAATAACAAATTTTTGGTGGAAAAAAAAAGTTTAAAAAAAAAAATTTTGTTTTTCAAAGTTAACTTTTTTATCTTGTTTTCTCTCTTTAGATTAAATAATAAATTATTCCTGAAGCAAGATTTATTAATATGAATTTTTGTAAGTCAGAAAACAAGCCATGGATTTCTCTTCAGAATCAGTTCTTAAAAACAGTTAGAAAATCAAATTTTTTGTTTTATCATATAGAAAACTATTTACTTAATTCCAATACATATTATAGAACTATAAATTTCCATAAACAATACAAGATTTTCAAAAACTGAAGGTCATTGTTTTATAACTAAACCTTTCACTTAAAATCATATGAATAAAAAATTACTAATAAAATTTAATATTTCTTCAAATTTTGTAATCCCAACTCAGAAAGATTCGAAATTATAAAATATAAAATAAAATATCATTTATAGAAACACAAACATAATTATTGCATTATTTAATTAAAAAGTATGCTATTTAATTTAAATTTCTCATAAAAGTAATAATTTAAATTGTTGTAGTACATAAATTTTTATGTTGTCTTAAATTTACAATCAAGAAATTTGGTTCTTAAAATATAATTTTATCTCTCAATAGCATTATTTTTGCCTTTGAAGAGAAAAATTATTCATATTTGAACTGCTATTATGTAAATAATCATAATGTGTTTATTTCCCCTTGAGTTTTCTTATAATTTTAAGGAAAAATTAATGTTATCTTTGCTTCTGTTTAAAGCAAAGAAAAAATTCATTTTAATCCTTTAGTTAATATACTGAAAAAACTTGTAGTTTTGTTTTTAAAATAATATATTTGTAAATCTAATAAAAATATAATATTTTAGATATTTATCTAGTAAAAAAATAATACATTTTTAAATCTTTTAAAAATTGTGATAATCATTATAAAATTACTACAATTATTTAATTAAAAAAATATATTGTTTAAATTAAAAATTTATTAATGTACTATTTATTTAAACCTTTATTAATATATTGTTAAATATAGTATTAAATCAAGCATATCGTTTTTATTTTAAACCTTTAGTTAAAACTTTTTGCATGTATCAAAAGTACATGCAATTTTATTGTAAAAATAATATATTTATCTAAATCTTTTAAAAATTATGATAATCATTAGAATATAATTCCTAAATTTAGTTTTAAAATAGAATTAAATATTATCTCAACCAATTTATAAAGTACTTTCAGAATAACTTTGTTTATTTAGATTCTTTGTGCTGTACAAATATTTCTCAAATTTATATAAAACGAATTATATGTGTTATGATAAGTTATATTTAAATACATTTTGATAGTATTCTAGAAAACTGAATATGAAAAATATTAAAATAACAATTTATAATGTTAAAAATAAGTTATTTGTATTCAAAAATAATAAAATATACTATTTAGTTATTTACACCTAAGTATAAGGACTGTATAAAAAAAAAAAGAGTGACAAAGCTATTTGTAATTTTTTTTTTGTTGTTGTTGATTGATAAAAATGCAATTTTTTTTATATATGTAAAAGATAATCAGTTGTGTCATTTAATTATGCAAACAAATGAGGAAAGAGTTTTCAAGTAAAAAACTATAAAATACTATACTATACAAAAATACTATACTATACTAAAGTACTACTGCAAGTCCCAGAAATACACACACACACACACATATATATATATATATATATATATATATATATATACAAGAACAATATAAAAAGCTTTTGGATGTGCTTCCTTTTAATAATATTGAGTTATAAAAATAATTAGTTACCTGCTTTTAAACCTGAAACAATATGCTTACTATCAGCGTCGTAATCTAGTGCAACTAAACGATATGATTGGTGAGAAGTACCTCTCACTTAAGTGAGTGTAACCAAGTGTTGACATTTAGGACTTCCGTAAAATAAAATATGTACTGCAGCAAAATAAAAAAGCCACACAAAGATTTTATTAGATCCTAAGTGGCTTATCCTGCGTCGCATGTGATCCGTAATCGTAATTACCTGTTAAACGGCCACTGATGGGTGCTTGGCTGGATTTTATGACGACCGTAAATTCTTGCCATAGTCTTTTAGTCTCAGGTGCTTGTAAACATCTCTTTATTGCAAGTTAAGTGTTGTAAAGGGTTTCCCAAGGATTGAAAACTATTTTAGGGTTACTCCATCGGGTCGTAAAACTCGTGCACCCCCCTGGGTAGGCCTCTCCGAAGTGGGAGGCCGCCTTTATGCGTCATTCCAACCAAGCTTCGACGGAGTAGTTATCAGACACTGCTGTTAGATTATTTGGAAAGTCGTTAGAAAGAGTGGTTTTGATTTCACTTGTGACTGTCACCTTTTTTTTTCCATTATTATTTTCTGTATAACTATTAGTGTGGAAGCATTTTAGTACTGAAATGTGATATGGAGATTTTGAAGTCTTTTTTTTTTTTTTTTTTTTTGAAATTATAAGTATCCCTCATACTTTTTCTTGCATATGCCCAACTAAATTTTTTTTTTTAATGGAAGTATATGGTGCATTAGTATGTGGTATAAATGTGGGATCATTAGTACTGAAATGTGATATAGAGATTTTGAAGTCAATTTTATTTTCAAAATTATACATATCTGTCATACTTTTTCTTGAATGTTTAAGCCCAACTACTTTTTTTTGTATGGAAGTATATGGTGCATTTTGAGAAATTTTAGTTGTATGTTTTGCTTATAATTTCAGACTTTTATGCATCGTTTATATTTAAAATAATTTATTTGAGGAAAAGATAGTATTTTGAAAAAGTGCTAATATACATTAATGTTATGATTTTAAAGTTTAATCTATGTATTATTTTAAAATTATGTATTGTTTAACAGAGATAAAATAATAAGTTCTTGTTATTCAAAGGGAAATCCACAGTGTGATATATCATTTTTAGTTAGAAATTAGAGAAAATCGTTTACAAAATAGATAATAATATCAACTGTGTAATCTTGGAAAAAAAATATATATTATGTATAATGACTGAAATATAAAAAAGAATAATGCTTATAAATTTTATACTTTATTTTAAAATCGATGTATTATTTTACAGAGATCTAAAATGAAAGTTCTTATTAGTTGAAGTGAAATCTAAAGTGTGATGTATCATTTTTAGTTAGAAGTTAGAAAATCATATACAAAATAGGTTATTGTAATGCCAACTGTGTAATCTTGGGGAAAAATATATTATGTGTAATGGTTGAAATATAAAAAAATTAATGCTTATAAAGTTTATACTTAGTTTTAAAATATATGTATTATTTTACAGAGATTTAAAATGAAAGTTCTAACAAGAAGGGAGAATCAAAAGTTTGATGTATCATTTTTAGTTAGAAATTAGAGAAAATTGTCAAATAGATAATTAATTATAATATCAGCTGTGTAATCGTGGGGTAAAAATTGTATTCTGTACAATGATTAAAATATAAAAGAACAATGCTTATAAAGTTTACTTAGTTTTGTCAATGTATTATTTTACAGAGATATAAAATGAAAGTTCTTGTTAGTTAAAGGAAAATCGAAAGGGTTATGTATCATTTTTAGTTAGAAATTAGAGGAAATTGTCAACAAAATAGATTATTATAATATCAACTGTGTAATCTGAGGGGGGGATATATTACGTATAATAATTGAAATATAAAAGAATAGTGCTTATGAAGTTTGTAATTAGTTTTAAAACCTATGTATTATTTTAAGGAGATATAAAATGAAAGTTCTTGTTAATTAAAGGGAAATCCAAAGTGTGATATATCATTTTTATTTAAAAATTAAGAGGAATAAAAGAATAGGATGTATTTTAAATAATTGTTTTAATTATTACAATAGTTGGTGATACTTAAAATGAATCATTAATTTGTATTAAAATGGTTCATTAAAATTTCTTTTATATTAATGGAAAACAAAGTTATCATTTTCATTAAAAGTTGTACCATTTTTATCCTAATATCAAAAATACAAAACGATTGCTTAACTAAACTTGGTAAAGAAAAAATGAGCAATCATTATTAAAAGTTTTTTAAGAGAAATCCAGCACTTTTAAGTTCTTAAGAGATTGAAAGTTTCGATTTATGTATAAGTATCCGCATTCATAAGGGCATTAATCCGCATTATGTGCTAGGAATCAGTGTTGCATTTAATGTAATGGGCTGTAAACATATCCGCCGCTATCAAAACGTCTCCCTAATGGACCTTTGGGTAGATGTTATTACGATAGCAGAGAGAGCTTCGGATGTCAAGATTAATTTATGGGCACGTAGCCTAATGTTTACAATAACTTATCTCAACGATGTTTCGTAAAGAGTTCTTCTATCAGGATATGATTTTGGCTGCTGAGAGCTCGAGAGAAGATGCTTTATTTATGTGCCGCTTTAATCTATTTTAGTTGATATAATATTTGTCTAGATTGTTGATATTTGCTGCAAATGTTGTTACTCTAGTTCATTTGTGTGGGTTCTTTGCATTTAATATCAGTTGTGAATTCTATTTTCGTATTTATTTATTATTTTTTTTTATTTTTCTTTGAGATTTATTTTTTTATTTATACGATGAACAACTCACTGATCAGAGGTCATTGACTTACGGGAGCATAGTTAACAGTAATTGCTTCTTGTTTATGTGTCGTATGAAGAAAGAGAATCTGGAAAACTCCTACCAGGCATTTTGACTGTCGATATCAGATGGCTGGTTACATTTGCTGTCACAGTTGTCATCGAATGTCAAGAGAAAATTCTTGTTTATTATGTTAAATGCAACAGGGTCTGATGGGCGAGTGGCTAGCGCTCTGCAACACAGGTTTCGGGTTCGTATCCCGGCGTTGCCATGGATGTTCTGAATCCACTTTAAACCGTAGATACTGGTCTAACATACTTGATCGTAGAACGTTGCGGGGTAGTGTTAATCGCTTCCGTACCATATCTTCAAGCTACACGTGTCCCCTGGGTAGCGTAGAATGAGTAACGTCAGTCTTGCTTATAGCATAAAGATAACATATACCATATAAGTATAGCATATAGCATATAAGTATTTGACACTACATTAGAAAAAAAAATGTTAAATGCAACATTTATTCTTTGGTTATTAAGGTTATTAAATAAAGATGCATAATGAATAAATAGAGTAGTAATACAAAAAGTTTACTTTTAGGAACCATACGGATTGATTTTCTGTGATAATTTTAAAAAAGGCACACATTTATTTTTATTTAATTGAAAAGTAATCATAACAATATGCAATATTTCTTGTATTAGTGAACACAATTAGGTTGAAAGTGTATGGCATTAGGCTTGATGACGTTGAAATTTTTTTTTTTTAATTCAGACTGTTGTCCATTAGAGTTGCGATGTTAGAATATATCGATTTTATGCGAATTTAAAATTTTGAATACGGATCTTGATTTGAATCTATAACAATAAAATGGGAGTCTGAGCTCTCGCCAACCATTTAAATTTTCAAAACAATTTATAATGATTATTTTGTACTGTGAATTATCTTTATTTTTGTTAAACTATTATAATTTTCTCAGTGATTCAATTGAAATCGTTGTGATAACTGCTGCATTCCACAACTAAGGCTATTTAAATTTCAAAAGACACTTAACTTAATTAGATAAATAAAATATAGTTAAGAAGATAGATATTTAAAAAAGAAATAGAAGATACAGAAAAATATAGGATAACATAGTCAATATATTTAGTATATGTGATTAAGTTAAAAATCAATTTTTATTTCATGTGGCTTTTATCTTTTTCGTTGATGTATTTTCTGTTGTTTACCAAATTCGTGTTATTAAGCTGAATCATTACATTAGATTAATTCATCAATGTGAATAAAGACAATAGGTATTAAAACGAGTATGAATAATGATCACTTTCCTGGAAAAAGTGGATTTCAACAGCATCAAAACATCAAGGATAACAGTCATCAAAATGAAAGCAGTATGCGTCATAGTTCGCAGAATCAACTGATCGTTGAACGCCATAAACATATTACTACATGGATAATAATTTTTGATCCTTTCTCGAATAAATTGAATTATGTGCTTTTGTCTTCCACTCGGTGGGTGGCCCGTGTATACGAATGTTTCCAGAATTATTTACCACTCGTTTAAAACGACATCATCTTATTTTAAGTCTTCTACCCCGAAAGATTTGTTTGTTTCTGAACTCTCTTTCCAAACATTGTTTTCTCTCACTTCTTGCCACCACCGTTCCTGGAGAAAATCAAAAGCCACCCTCAAAATAGATTCCAGCTAGTTTCTCCATGTGCCGGGATATAAAAATAGACATTCATGACCAGTTTTGTATTCCCGACTTTCACTCTCCAATATTATTTTTATGTATCGCGAGGTTGACTTGCTTCTCTGGCGAGATCCACTTACAGTTCAGCTCACGTCCTGACCATGTGTTTACAAGCTAGCGGGTTCGACTTCCCGGTGGATATTGCATTCCTGACAGGTGCCCGTCTACCCCCGGTGTCTTTTAGGAGCTCGTTTATTGGCCCCTATCAGCTGGAGGCCCCGGGATTATGGCAGCTCTTGTGTGGCATCGGATGTCAAAATGATCTTCATGAGATGTCCGATCTTGTTGGTGCGACTGTCTTATCGGGGAGATTATTTCCCTCACCTCGTATGTCTTCCACGCTATGATGATGCATCATATTCTCGGAATCTTCCCTTGGTGGGGCGATGCATTATCCGGAAACGAATCATAATTATTATTTAATGGGAGATTCTTACGTTTTTGTATTTTTAAATGGGTGCTATACATATTGATCTTACATTGTTGTAAAATATTTAAAATGATCAATTAAATTATTATTGATCATTGATAAATGTCTTGGAAAACTTAACTGAAGATTTAAAACTTGTATTTCATTAAGAAAGGATTTTCTAAATTACTGCATTAAATATTAAATTAAACAAATTAACTAAATTACTGCATTAATATAACTATTATTAATAATATTACAGATACACTTGACATAATTTTACATAAAGAGAGAGATGGTGTTGGATTAGAAAGTATTAAGATGCAAGGTAAATGACATTGGATTTTAATATCTTAATGATTGTTGTTTCTTATGCCACTTTGAAATTCAAGAGAAACATTTAATTTTAAATATTCAGAAATTTTGAAACTTTACTTTTCAAATTAAAGCTCAAAAAGATAGATAACATATACATCCTTTACGTGTATCTGTTGTTGTTTGATTATTAGTAATACAATATGTAAATAGTTGTTGATGTTGGATTGAAAGCTATTGGGATGCTAAGTAAATGATATTGGATTTTAATGTATTAATGATTGTTGTTTCTGATGCAGTTCTGATTTTTCACTTTGAAATTCAAGAGGAACTTTCAATTTTAGCCATTCACAGATTCTGAAACATTACTTTGCAAATTAAAGCTCAGAAGGATTATGAACTTCGAATATTTTCATATTAGGATAGCATATGCATTCTTTACATGTTTCTGTTGTTTGATTATTAGTAATACGATGTGTAAATAATAGTTATAATATAAGTGATAATCTAAATGATTTGAAAAATGTATAAAATTTGCATTCGCTCAAAGTGAGAATTGTAGAGAAAGCTCCTTCCTTTTGTGATTCTTTATCAAGGCCCAGAGTTTGATCACCCCTGGAGCCAAAGAGTTGAAGCTCATTTGCATTTCACAGAAGGATGGAAAACCCATGGAAAGAATGCCCGGGGCTGAGTTAGGCGATCTCATTCTCTTCTTGCAATTTATTCTGAAGGGAAGGTTGGGGGTGAGTCAGAGTCCTTTTGTATCGGCAATGTAATATGGAGAGGGGGAACGGGAATGAAAGTCTAATACCTATCTGCGCTCCCCTTTTTACCAAGCCTGCAGGGACGATCAAGATTGCTTTTTTTTTTTTTTTTTTTTTACTTCTTCTCTCTAATACAAAATTCGCTTATTGAGAATTCCATTTAATCTCAAAACATGCTTTGAATGAACAAAAGTTATTAATACAAATAAGTAATAAAGTAATTAAAGTTATATTTATACTTAGCTATGAAGCATTATTAGTAAATTAACAAATAAAATCCATTGTTTATCCATTAAAATGAATTATCCTCTATTGTCCATTTAAATGAATTCAACATGAAATTGAATTAATACTAATTTAAAATTAAAACGCTGATGATTAAACGTAGTTGAAACTACATTTCAGATAAAAGATTATGAAATAAATAATGTATAGTTGAATATATTCATTTTAAAGATAATCTTATAAGGATTAGATTTTTTGATACGATTTTTCTTTCCAAAAACGTTAATATTATATGCTTATATTTAAATCTATAATTATATATTATCTATTATCATTATTATGTCACTCAAACGTAATATAAATGTTTCAATATCAACATTTGAATATCTATCTTATTTATCTCATAAATAAGATAGAAATTCAAATGCTGATATTGAAACATTTATATTACGTTTGAGTGACATAATAATGATAATATGAGAGTCTACATGAGATGATATATAATGAAACTTAAGTCTATATAAGATTTTTTAGGGGGGAGGGGGAGGAAAAATGCGAATATTTTTAATTTCAATACATTTCTAAGATTAATTTTACACAGAGCTGCTTATTTTCAAAAATTATATTGATAATGAAACTTATTTATTGGCAAACCAAATATCGTCTCACTAGATTTCTGTGCAGGAAATTATTAAGCAGATTCCTAATTAGATGAGAAACGACTTGTTTGTGACACTTTCGCGTGACGAGAAAGCTATTTCCAGTCGTACACATTCTTTATCATCTACATGATAAACGTGACAATTTCCTGCTTGGCTTCACATTCGAAAAATCAAATCATTTACAATGTCTTAGATAAGGATCCATGCTAAGAGAGGCCGTGCATCACATACGGGACATGCATGCCAAATTTTTTTAATGGGTTTTTCCGTCTATCCAATGTGCTAAGCGAATAAAGATAAATAGGCTCCATTATTAAATTATTCTGCTTTAGACTACGACAAAAGGAAATATTGCGTTGATTTAAACGTAAATATTAAATACAAGATTTTGTTTATTTGAATAACATGAAAAAATAATGTTTCTATGTATAAAAAATGCAAATACAGTATATTATTTGTTCAATAATTTTTATTCGTTGTCATTTGTAAGTAATTATACCATCTATACATTATTTAAGGGAAGGAAGGATGATTTTATCTGCTTAATAAATAATAACCTGGCAAAAATTTGTTGTTTTTATGGTTGTTTAGATATGGCGGATAATTTATTTTACCTTGAGATTCAGTAGTCAAATTATTATCTTTTTAAAGACTTTTTATTACTTTCGTAGTTACATTTGTCAGACGTAATGGAAGTTTTGCTTTGCTTTTGGCTTAAAATGGTTTTAATTTCTTATTGTATGGGAATATAAAGAAAGTTTCGGAAAAAAAAATTAGTATATTCAGTAATTAATTTTGACTATTGTAAAAGATAGTGTCACTCAAACGTAATATATGTGTCAATATCAGCATTTGAATTTCTAAAACATTATTAACAAATACTGTTGAAAACCATTTTTTATAGAGTATTATTAAATTATATGTAATTTTTTTTAACGTACTATAACTAAGTTCTTAAGGTACTTTTTTATATATCTCACTTCTATATTAATAGATGGTTACTGTACGATCGTAAAAAGATATTTTGGTATACTCGATTTTAAAAATTGAACTTGAATTTATTTGAAAATCTATAAGAGAAAGGTATTTGCAAACTGGGACGAAGCAAACTTCAGTATTTTTGTAATAAATTCCTAATATTTTCATAACAAAGTTTAATATTTTTATAATAAACTTTAGTATTTTTTATAATAAGTTCATGATTAATTAAAAACTCAAGATCTTTGGTTGCAGAATTCTTATCACTTCGTCACATTAAATAACAATTCATTTCTAAAAAAAAATTGTGTAAACAGTTGATCTTTAAGACATTTTTTCACTTATTTTTTAAATTCATCTTTCCAAAAGAAATCTAAAGATGTTTTTCTGCCTAAAATTTATAAAATAACCGCTTATTTTTTTTAAAAAAAATATACGCGAATTTAAATAAGCATGTGTTTTATAGCAATGTAATGGTGTCATATAAGTTTAATATACACACAAATCTTCCACTCAATAACTGAAGTCTAGCAATAGGTAGAAATGAACTCGTTTTATATTGTGATGAAATTTCACGTGTTTAAAAAAAGAAATATAGATTATTTAATTTCAATTTTCATTTTTAGTCTTATGATATCCATAATTAAATACACAAACTAACTAAATTTCAACAATGATATTAAGACTAGCTGTAAGATGTATTCACTCAAGAAAAATCCTTTCATTTTGATTCCCGTTAGATATATATTTATGACACATATAACAGATATTTTGAAAATTTATAAAACAATAGGGAATTAAGTACAGACGAGGGTTTAAACAAGCATTTAGTTTTTTTTATGCGTCGATAATGAAATACACAACGCAATTATGTTTGAGAAATAATATCAACACGCTTTGTAAAATGTGTTCTCAAATGCTTTAAGAAAGAAAGAAAAAACTACGATTTGATATTGATTCCCTCTAGGCGCATATTAATGACACATATCTGAATTTATATTTTGGAAATTTATAAAATAATAGGAGATTAGGCTCAGACGAGGGTTTAAACAAGCATTTAGTTTTTTTTTTTTTTTTTTTATATTTAAATATACAAAGCAATTATATTTCAGAAAAAGCATCGCTTTGTAAAATATGACCTGGAAGGAAAAAAAAAACTACCATTGACTTTGATTCCCCTTAGACGCATATTAATGGCACATATCGGAACTGATATTTTGAAAAATTATAAAATAATAGGGGATTTAAGCACAGACGAGGGTAGTTTTTTTTTTTTTTTATGCGTCAATATTTAAATACACGAAGCAATTATATTTCAGAAATAGCATCGCTTTGTAAACACGCAAAAACGTTTTGAAACACATAGAACAAACGAGCTTTGTAAAATGTATTCACATACTTAATGGAAAGAAAGCTGAAACGACCATTTGATTTCGATTCCTTCTAGACGCATATTAATGGCACATATCAGAAACTGATACATTGATATCTGAAAATTTATAAAATAAGCGTGTGCTTTTCAACACAGACGGGAATTTAAAGCGAACATTTGTTTTATAATACATCGATAATTAAATACACAAACCCGGTCCTATCTCGGTAATCGCATCGGGAGATCCTTTGTAAATTTTGATCGATACTTCACGCACGCTGAAGAAGACTGAAGAGGTTCTTTGTCCTCTATCTGATGTTTCCCAGCTCTCGTCACTCGCCATCACCCGTTTACGTTTGCATATCTCAGCTTTCAACCCCGAGAACAAAAATAAACAACTTCTGTACGAGAAAATTATCTACGAGCTCGGCGGCATTTTATTCAAAAAAGAGTCGCGATGAAAGCTTTTCGCCCATGTTTCTATTTTTTATGGCCTCACTCGCTCGCCCATCCTCTTGATCACTTATCACCATGCATTGGTGTCTGAGGATTCATTCGATAGATGATCTATCTGCATCCGCTTCGTTAGAGTTCTCTTTATCAAACCCATGACCCTGAATTCATGTGGACAGTCTAAGTACAAGTCGCGCTATAAGTGTTAAGAAGATTATGAATGTGAATTGCCATGAATAGTTATATCTGTAGCATAACTTGAATCTACGATAAATGTTAATTTTTTATATGTACATAATTTTAATCAATTTAATTTCATTTAAATAAAAATAATATCAAATATCTAACGCGGATAAATAATATAGATATTACTGCGGATATGGATTATAATACGAATAGCAGAAATGTCTTCTCTCAAGAGCTGTCGATACATATAAAAATGTGTATTAGTGCACTTTATAGCACTTAACTGTATTTTAATTATATGTTTTAAAAAATAATAATAAAAACTAATTTTTATACTTAATTTGACATCATAAAGTTATGCCAAAATAATATCAAATGTTAATGCGAATAGCAGGAATATCATCTCTAAAAAGAACAGATATAAAAACATGTATTAATGCACTATGTGACATTTAACTGGCACTTAAATATACAATAAAAGCCAATTTTATATTGAATTTGTATATACATTATAAAATTCTGTTAAAATAATGTCAATGTTTAAATAAAAATTAATATCGAATATTTAAAGCGGATTTTTTTTAACGCGGATCGCAGGAATGTCTTCCCTAATGAAAGCTGTCAACAGATATAAAAATGCAGTTATTTCACTGTATTTATTTTAAATAGGATATATTTTAACTATACAATAAAAGCCAATTTTTATATTGAATTTGTATATACATTATAAAGTTATGTTAAAATTACGCAATTTTATTGCGTAAATAAAAAATAATATCGAATATTTTACGTGGATATTATAAATAATAACGCGAATGTGGTTATACCAGCAAGAGTGTCTTCCCTAAAAAGAGCTGTGGGCAAATATAAAAAAAGGAATGTGTGTACTACATGTCCTTTACGGTATTTTAAATATACTATTTCTTGGATATGCAGTAAAAGCTAATTTTTGCAGTTAATATGTATATACTTTATAATATTACGTATATATAAAATCAACTTAATTTTAGTTAAATAAAAAATGATGTCGAATATTTATGCGAATAAATAATATAGTTATTAACGCTGCTCGTGTGTACTCTGAAAAGAGATGTCAATAGATATAAAAAATAATTATGTTGTATTTGTACGGTATTTTGAATTGAAATCAGTTATTATCTATATTTTCAATTAGGCTATAAAGGATTGTACAATAATTACCGCCGTTAATTGTCCCGAAAAAAATAAGAACAATGAAAGAAAATGTTAAGCAACGAAAATAAAAATGCAATTCCATAATTCAGTACATTAAAAAAGAATTTTTTTTTAACTTTTGGTTTTATCCTTTATTATCCAAATTTTTACTTGTAAATATTCTGTAATAGATTTTTTTATTTTAGCTATCACTCAAAATAGGCTATAAAATGATTAGCCTGTAATTAGCTTATAATGCCGTTTATAATCAGATAGATTACGATAAGGCAGTTATCTACAATATGGCGCATTTAAAGTCTAGGCGTAGTGTAAAGCAATGCTTAATTAACCTTGTATTGAAACAACGTTAAAAACATTGGTAAATATACTATGAATTTAAGAAAAAAAAATCATTATATTTCACGGAAAAATGTATAAAAGCGACAAATTTCTTGACTGAAACTCTTCGTATTTATAAAAATCATTTGTATACAACCATTGTGGAATTTTCTATCAATTTTCTTTTATCAGAAATATTTGGAGGATTTTGGAAAATTTAATAATTATCAATTACGAAACTATGAAGATAAACTTTTTAAGATTTATACATGAATTTTTCAAATACTGTTATTTTAAAGCAAGTTTGACAGAATGAAATATTTTTTAAATAAGGCTATTTTGGATTATGGAGACAATTATTTATGAGAAACTTCTAATGAAATAAATATAATGTTCACAATTATAATAAAGGATATGATTAATATAATCACAAAATTACAAAGAATGTTTTTTAAAACTATATTAAATAAAAAAGATATTAAATTTTATCTAAAATTCCGTAAAAACAAGGGATAAAACAACATTAATAAGTTAAGAATGTTTTAAACTACCTACATTTAATTTTTTGCAAACGTTAGTAATCGTAAAAACGTAATTTTTTTAAACGAAATTTCTATACCTGTTTAAACATCTGTTTAAAATGCTGAAACTGTTGCACAAAAGAATGTTTTTCTGCCATTTCATTGGTTGTGAAAACAAGAGATACATGCTTCGTAAGGTATAGGGCGTTCGGATTGGTCTGTTAGGGTAAAATGTAACAGACAGGTACCGCCTCGTAAACATACATAATCATCCTCTCTTTGGTTACATTGTAACAAGCCATAAAATTTCAAATAAAAATTTATTTTTGCTTAAAATATTTATTTTTCATTTATTAAAAGTTAAAATTATTTGTTAATTGCTTGAGCAGACAATAACCTGAGAATATAACAAACAACATATGAATGTTTATAAGCTTTGTTTAAAATAGGAATAGAAAAATAGTTTTAACATTAGCATATTGCAAAGCATTGAATGGTGAACTTTGTTAATAATGAGGTTTATTAATTAAAAAATATTTCACTTTCAACTTTTATTGACATTATCTTTATATTTCTTTATTATGTTATTAGTTTAGAGGAAAAAAATCAATATTTATCTGTTGATTTTTTTTTTAAAGCTATTTTAAAAAAATTTTTTACCGCAATCAAATAAATTGTTTATACTGTAAAATATTTATTATGAATAAACTTTAATAAATATTATTATTAAAAAAGAAAAATTACCTTATATTTTTTCTACATTTAAACTAAAATTTAAGTGAAAATTGTAAATTGAAAATTATGTAAAATATAAAAAAAAGGCATATAAATAAATTTTCCTTTTTAAATTAAACATTATTTATTTGTAATTACTTAAAAATTCTTATGCAGAAAAATTATCATTGCATAATGTATCATTATAAATACTTGTTTTTGTACAAATATATCAACGAATATCCTTAAAAAATATATATATATATTTAGTACATGCAAATAAAAATATCTCAAAATTATAAAAATAGTATATTTTAATTTCAGTTATAAGAAAAGTAATAAACAATTATTGCAAATACACGAATTAACATGATACAGTGTCAAAATTAAATCACAAAAAGTACAATTTTCATTAAAAAAATGTGTACCATATCAATATGAAGATAAAAAAATTTTGTACTTTTTACAAAAAAAGGAAATAAATAAATATCATTAAAACAGAGATCATATTATTCTCTAAATGAAATTCGAAATGACAAAACCTATAAAATAATTAATTAAATTAAAAATATGAAGGATTTTTGTAATATCTGTCATCGATATTTAAATTTAAAAAAAAAACGATGCTATAAATTAGATAATTCAGAGGTAATACATTATTTATTTAAAATATTAAACTCCGTCATGAACTAACTGTAATTATAGTCGGTGAGTTTAAAAAAACAAAAAATAATAAATTATATCAGTTTAATAAAAGTAATAAAAATAATCCATGAACTAAAAATAAATCGAAATTAAATGACAATACTGTTAAAAATGTACAAATTTTCTTTACCTTATTACTTGGAAATAATATGAGAATAAAACCATGTTAATAATATGAGAATAAAACCATGTTTAATAGATTATTTTACGTATTATTATTATTAGTTATGATATCATACTATTTTGTGTATTTCTTGAAAAAAGCGTCAGAATATAGAATTATTTTTATCCATTCCAAAATTAAGTAATGAGTTTTTGAAAAAAAATCCAAAAATGAAAGAAGATATTTCCTGAACTAATAAAGATCGCATTTTATGTGAATATCCATCTAATTGGACTTACAACAACAACAACAAATAATAATAATAATAATAAAATAAAACGTTTAATTTAGACCATATTTGTATAATTTTTATTTAAGGAATTTTTAGCAAATGTAGCATTTTTTTTTTTTACTTTAAGGGAAAAAATTCAAAAAGTTATTGTTTAACTAAATCTAAAATTCGATTTTCTAAAAAATAATATATATATTTAAAATATGTTTATGTTCATTAAGGAATCATTACTGTTGTGTGTGAAAAATTATCATGTTAAATTCAGTATTATTTTCAACAGCCATTTGCAAAGGGGAAATAAACATACATGTAAAATAATTTTAACTTCATATAAGGATAATTATTATTTCCTCATTTTCTTTTATTATTTTTTATATCATCGGTTTTTTTTCAATTCGTATAATTGTTAAAATATTTTCTTGTGGCAAACTTTCTACATTTATGTCTTTAAACAAATTGTTTTTACCTCAGTATATAACTATATAGGCATTTTTAAAATAGAATTCTCATACTTTTTTGTAAAAAAAAATGATACTGTTTACAGATAGTATAATATGACTTTAACAATAATTAATTAAGGGAGTGTGAAGGCTCTAAATAAATATATATATGTGGACTCTCTCTTTTTCTTTAAAAAACTTTTTGATTTAGCAAATCTACACTATTAAATAGCAATAGCGTTTGTCAATTTTAAGCGAACTAATGTATTTTTACTGCATGTAATTTTAAAAAATTTTCTTATGACAAATATTCTACTTTTATGTCTTTGTACAAATGTTGTTACCTCAGTAAATAACTACATATGTATTTTTAAAATATAACTTTCATACATAGCATTTTTTTCAAAAAATGCTACGTATGAAATGATATGCTATGTATGAGTTTACTGATAGTATAATACGATTTTAACAATAATTAATCAAGGGAATGTGAAGTCTCTCTTCTTCTTTAAAGAAACTTTTTGATTCAGAAAATCAGTTAAATTAAATAGCAATAGCGTTTGGCGAAACTAACAAACTAACGAATTTTTACTGCGTGCAATTTTTAAAATATTTTCGTATGACAAACGTTCTACTTTTTTGTTTTTGTACAAATTTTGTTACCTCAGTAAATAACTACATGTATATTTTTAAGATAAAACTTTCTAATTCTTTTTGTAAAAAAAAGTGATATTGTTTACAGATAGTATAATATGATTTTAGCAATTATTACTAAAGGCAGTGTGAAATTTCTACATAATTATATATATGCGAAGTTTCTCTCTCATTCTCTCTCTATATATATGTATAAAAGTATAATATAATTTTAACAACAGTTAATTAAGGGAGTTTAAATTCTCTATATAATTATATATACATGTAGTCTCTCTCTCTCTCTCTCTCTCTCTCTCTCTCTCTATATATATATATATATATAATATAATTTTAGCGACAATTAATAAAGGGAGTGTGAAGTCTCCATATAATTATTTACATGCGAAGTCTCTCTCTCTATATATATGTATATTGTTTAGGAAAAAATTTCTTCAGAATTATATATCAGAATTTTCTTCAGAATTATATATCAGAATTTTCTTCAGAATTATATATTTGATATTTCTTCAGAAGTACACTGCTATTTTTTAAAAAAAATTATAAAGAAAAAAGGAGAAAAGATAAGGACGGGCAGGATTTACGTAAAATATTTCTTACTCATATGAATATGCTTCCCTTTCAGTAACATAACAACAATAATAAATCATTGCTTACCTCTATGGCACTTTGTCATCTCGCTGTGTATAATATCCCAACAACCCACTCGTATTAATCCTTTGATATGCAATTTTTTTGATACCACGCACAAAAACGAAACAAAATTTAATCCTTTTAGAGCTTGGAGAAGGGATTATCATTGCATTTTGCATGCGAATATTCTTGCTACTGTTTAAAATCCGGTAGCTACTGGAAACATGATGGAGAAGATTAACAGTAGGGGGTGGGGAAGTTAAAAAAAAGTACATTATTGTCATCATCGAAATCATTCTTCGAAGATGTATCACTTCACGCCCCCTCGAACCCCTTTCGGGACATCTTCAGCACCCTATCAGGGATGGATGACGTCACAAGAGGCAGTGCCAGATGGCCATTGCAATCAGGACAGAGACATTTTTATGATGGTCAAACCTATCCCATGAAAGAATTTCTTGTTGCCCCCTGTCATAATTCCTTGGCCGGTCTCACTTTCTGGAGAAAAGGGAGGAGCCTTCTTCTACTTAATCCTTTGAGGAAATGCCTGAAGCACAAAAGCCATTTTTAGGATCTCTTGCATATTGTTACACCATAAACGGTATTGTATTTCGCTAAGTAGGATGAACTACCATTCAGCCCAGGAGCAACCTTTTGATCTGTCTGTGAATCATGAATTTCCATTATGGTATCAGTGGGCAGGTGAGTGCAGGTGGACACGAAGTTTAAAAAAAATATGTACATGTGTGCACACAAAAAAAATATGTGTAGTATAGTCATTTATGAACATTTTAAAATCTGTGTAAAAAATTGAGTCGGAAAAAAAAAGGATGAAATAAATTAAGTAGGAAAATTGTCAACCAAGCTTTGACAATGAAATTTAAAGTGGTAGTATAATAGTATTGAAAGTATAATAGTATTGATATTTGAAAGTGCAAATAAAAGCTTAAAAAAAATGAAGCAGGAGTGACATAGTACGATCTTAAAATAAAGCAAAAATTGAGTGTAACTGAGTCGCATTTTGAGATATCATGAACAAATTGTATTGCATTTTAAAATGAATAATACTTACTTACAGGTCAATCAGATTTGTAAATTTGTGTACCGTATACGTACAGATCGCCCTGAAAAAATTATAATCATCAGTTAGTTTATAACAGTTCAAGCAAATTGTTTTTTAATATATTTTAAATTAGTTATGACCTTACCAGGATAAAAATGGATATGGCATTGTTTTCGACTAAAAATTATGTTAATGCTAAAAATGTTATTCAATTTTAAATACGAAGCTAAGAACAGTTTCAATGCTTAAAACATTGAATTTCTTAAATAGTCCCCATAGTATAAAAAAAAAAATAGATTAAAATTTCAATGTAATGGATTGCAAAGTACTACAATAGTATTGACTAGTGTTACTCATTACCCTCAATATTTTATTTATAAGCTGTTCAACTTAATATTTTATCATATTTGTAATTTATTTGAGTAAGGAAGGCATTAAATTTATGAAGCGATAATTTAAGACGATGAGAAAATATATGTTAAAGTGGAAAATTAAACATTTACTCAAGTTGCGACAGTTACATTGGGGTTATATTAAAGTTATAGTTATTTTTTCTAATTATAAACTTTTCTTTTCGTGAATTTAAATTTTTAATGAAATCAGTTGAAGGAACATTATTTAGGATTTATATATAGGATATTAAAAAATCAAATTTTCGGAAAAATTAAATGAACATTTACGTTTTAAATGAATATTTTCCCTTATAATATAAAATTATAAGATTTTCGACTCTATATTGGCGAATAGTTAGATATTTACCATTATTTTAGATTATTACCGTTCTTTTTTTGTTTTTTTGTTTTTGACTAAACAATGTAAATGAAAGTATACCAACTTCATAGAGTAGGATGCTTTTTTAATTTGTCTTCTGAATTGAAAGCAGCAGGCAATCATTTTTCCGGAAGAATTTCTTTGAAGAGGAATCAAAGTAACTAAAATAAAAAAAAATATGTTGATATTAGCAAATAATATATCGCAAATTTTTAAATTAAGCTATACTTTAATAAATAAGTATTAGTATTTGGGTAGTTTGATAACAATAAATGCTTAGCTTTTATTAACTGTTAAATCAAATGCTTTGCTATTAAAGTAGCCATTATATACGGAAATAAAATTATAATTTTTATAACGAAAGTAAATTATTTCTTTATTATGTAAAGATGTTTAACTATTGAATTTTTTTTACTGTGAATGAATATTTTTTTAGTCTCCACAAAAATACTTAGGACCTTTTATCTATTTCTCTTTCTAATATTTAATTATAGAATATATTTCCTCTCATTAATGATTAAAAGAAAAATGTAATTTTTGAAACTTTAACAATTTAGTGATGATTAGCTAAATATATTTTATATATAGAACAAGAAAAGCAATTTTTTTTAATAAAGACTTTCTCTTGTATATGAAATTCAGTATTTAAAGACTGTTAAATAGAATCTAATAAAATTGTGAAATCTTTTTCTGAAATCATTTTATTATATTTTATATTTATTTTATTATTATTATATGATTTAAATAACCATTATATGATATTTAGCTTAACTTTCTGCAATGAATGAACAAATTTTAATGTATTGTTTACGAATATATAATTTTTTTTTCTCTTTTAAATATTAACTATGTCATAAGGTACTAAATCGAAAATTTTAAGGATGGTAGGAAATAAGGTAAATCTTTGATTTATATTTTTAAGAAAGGTAAATATTAAATTGAAAATTTATATTATTTTTTAAAAAATAAATTAAGATGCAGCTAAATAATTCTGAATTCCACGATGCTTCTTCAGACATATTCTTGACTTGTAAAATAGGAACACGTAGTTAATTGGTTCTTTTTTTTTTTTCTTGGTGATAATCATTTGAAATCTGAAAAAAAAAAAAAGACAGAAAAATTATTTAGTTAATATTTTGGAAACTTCACATGGATAACACCTAAAATTATTCATAATGCTCCTTTTTTTAGAGATGTGTATAGAATTTTTAACAAAATCAATTTCACTAGACCGAAGTTTTAGAAGAAATTTTTTCTCGTATATTTTCTATGGCAGTATGTATATCATATATTTTTTGTTGATTATTAAATGTTTATAAAGGGAACGAAATGTTTAATTTTCCTCATTTTCTATAAATTAAGAAGAAATAAAAAAGATTGTTCAGAAAATTTTTAGAAGCTTGCTTTTCTTTGTTCAAGTTGTTATGAATTTTAAGTTTTTACCTAACATTCAACAAACAAAGTAATATGTAATTGCTATTGGTAGAGCTTCTGGTGCTTAAAGATCCTATCCATTTCCTGTGCTTGAAAATTGTAAAATTATAAGGAGAGTAGCTGTAATGGAATTGAACTTAAAAGATTTTAAATAAAAATAATGTATTAAATCTTCTAGTCCTACTTGGATCAAGAGAGACTTAAATAAACTTATACAATAGATTATTTGGCAGAGACCTTTTTCTGGAGAGGATTTAGATATTTTGAATTTGTAGTCTAATTGAGGTTCATTTACATCTTGGAACATCTTCAAGTTGCTAAACATTAATGGAGTTCTTCGATTCTTGAAGTGGAAAGATTAATTTAGATTTTTTCATCTTTTTAACGACAAATAATAGAAATAATAATAACAATTAATAAAAATTAATTCTTTATTCCAGTATCTTCGTTTTACAAAAGCTTAACTCTTTAAAGTATAAGGAAATAACATTTAAATAACCAGTCATGATTTTAATAACTTAGATGTTTATGGATCTTGTATTATAAATTCTTTTAATGTCAGTCATTAAATTCTTTGATTGTCAGTGATAAAATTGTCAATTGTTTTATGATTATCAGGAATACCGAAATTAATCATATATTGTACAATACACAAAATTTCGTATACTCATTTATACAGTATTTCATATTTCATTTATACAGAATTTCATAAACGCCAATGTATGGAATGTTCTGGAAATAAGAAAAAATTTGTGTGACGAATACTTAGCGAAGTCTACTGGGTCTTTCAGTATTTGTTGTCAATATGTTCTATCTGACTTTAAAAAGTATTGAAACATTCTAAATATTACATAATTTAATTTAATTGTAACGGATTCTAAATATTACATAATTTAATTTAATTGATAAAATCGGGAATAATAACTTTTTTTTTTTCATTTTTTATCATAAGCAGAACAAATTTTTATTATAAATCAGAAGATATAATAAAAATTTCTACAGGAGATGATTAGTGATCAGTTGGTCTATTTTTGTTGGAGGTTTGGTAATTACAGTTAGAATAAAAACATGAAATAATTTTTTTACTATCCAAATTATGATTACATGTAAACTGCTGAATGTAATTTCATTCAATAGTCATTTATTTTTATTCACTCATGCATATCATTAAAAAAGTCTTTATAAATTATTTTATATGTATGTATGAGAAATTTTTTAACTGATAATACTAGTAAGTTCTTAAGAAGTATATAGCTTAATCACTTAGATCTGGTGTGAAAATAAATGTAATAAAAAGTTGAAAAGAACTAAACTAAAAATTAATAATAGGAAAAATACATTCAATATTCATTATCTTTTATCATTTGCTTTAGTTTGTAAACATAAAAATTTTATTCAAATAATAAGGAATATATTTATATTACATTCTTGTTCGAATATAATGCATCATTTCTATATAAGAAATATGTTGTAGAAATTATATTCATAAACCTGAAGTTTGAGCAGTTACAAATAATTTTTATTGTTCATATATATATATATATATATAATATTTTTACTCAAATTACTCATTAACTCTTTTTATTTAATTAGTAATCTTATTATCTCAATAGCCTTATTATTAATTTTACACAAGTAACTTTTGTTATTGAACCATGGAATATTTATTTTATAGAATATATAAATAAAGTAATATTCAATCGAATATAGTTGGCGTTAAAAATTTGTGTTTAAATTGTATCTCCCTTCATATTAAATTGAAAAGAATTTTCATATTCGCTATTCAATATCTTGTAATATAGTATACGTGAAAATGAAGTGAATAAGATAACTGGGTGGTTTAATTGATCGTTAAATTTATGAAATCTAAAAGTTTTATGGTTAAAATATGCACTTTAAAATGTTTTAATAGTCGAGCAAATTTTCTTAGTGAAAGTTTTTATATATTTTAAATGATAATGAAATTTTAAATGAAATGAGGTAGAAAACAATAAACAATAATCTATATATAAATAGATGAATGTGTGTATAACAAGAAGTCAATTTCAATAACATTTACAGTTTTTTTTTTTTTTTTAGCTTTTATAGAAACTAAAAATGTTTTATCTTTTGTAGCTGAGCCACAACGCATCTTATCGGCTAGTTCAGTTTATTAAATCCTAAAGATTAGAAAAATAATTATTCGTGTTTAAGAATTTCTAGCAAACTAATTTATTACATCGCGAAAGATTTCAGTAAATACAGAAAGAAGCAAAAAGCAAATAAGAGGAAAGAAACAAAATTTTATCAAGAATTTCGTTTTGAAAAAAGGATTGCATGAAAGTAATACTGAGCATTTTATAAATGCATCATTGTTAGAAAGATGCATCAATTCTGTTTAACCAAATAGGTTTCGGATGAAAATTGATATAAAAGCCGAAAGGTTTAAACCTATCCAAATAATTGTTATTATTTACTTACTTTAGAATACATGAATGAAAGTTTTAATTTAATAATAAAATTAAAAACATGGATTTTTAAAATTGGTTTATCTGTTATGAAAATTTTTTATAATGTTTATATATATATATATATATATATATAATTGCGGTCTGTAGAAAAAAATGAGAATATCCTCTTTGTTCACTTTCGTATTATAGGCAAATAGACAATTGAAAACGGTATTAAATGAATAATAATGTAAATAATAAAAAATTAAGGTTTAAACCTCATATAATAGGTCTTAAATGCCAAGCAATGTGCGTGATATTGAAGAAAAACTTTTACCACGTAATAGTAGGAATAGTATTATATTTAATCCCATTCAAGTGACATTTATTACTTCACTCGACTAATTGCTAAATACTAAAGCAATTGCAATTAAATATATATACAGTATAAATGAAATTATATATAATTTAATTTGAATGTGGTTCTTTCGAATCATGTCATCTATAATTATTAAACGCAATTTTTTTTACCGCTCTTGAATTTGTAATTATGAATATTATAATCTTTTTTCTATATTGTATTATAACACAAATCAAAATTTAGTCTAAAAGTAATATTTTTATGCAATATAAAATGGTAATGTTTTCTTAGAAATAATAAAACGTCAGTTTTGTGTAATTTTAAGGGAAAAAAGAAGCGAAATAAAAATTACTTGAATGTTATAATCAAAATATTATCATAATAGAAATAATGTAAATTCTGGTCCATAAATAACGATTCTGATGGAAGTTCACTTATAAAATTTTATCATATTCAATTAGTGTTTATTATTTTAACTGTGCATAACTGTGGTTTTTTTTTTAAATAGTAATTAAAGGTCATAGTTTCGTGTAATTTTAAAGAAAAGTAAACGAAATAAAAATTGCATGAAACTTGCAATGGTAATTTTATCATAACAGATTGGTTTGGTCTGTCGAACTACTGTCATTTTGTGTCCACTTTAGGCTAATTAGATCGGGACCTACAGTTTAACGTGGATTCGAACCACTAACTATCATAACAGAAATGTTGAATAAATTCTGTACAATAAATAACAATCCTGATGGAATTTTATTTATACAACTTTATTATCCAATTACTATTTATTATTTTAAGTTGCATAATTTTTTTTTTAATAATAATAAAACATCATAGTTTCGTGTAGTTTTAAGGAAAAAGTTGTAATCAAAATATTATTATAATAGAAATGATGAATAAATTCTGTACTGCAAATAACGAACCTGATAGAAGTTTATTTATAAAATTTTATCATGTCCAATTAGTATTTATTATTTTAACGGCTAAGTTATTGTTCAATGCAATAAATCAAATAATAAATTACATTCAAATATTAAACATCCAATGTTTTTCTGCATATATCTTAATATATACAAGAAAATTCATGAATAAAGTAACCTTTAAAAAACGTGCATTTCCAAACTAATATATCTGCCAGGGCAAAAAAAAATTCTTCCCACTACTTTTTTTCCCCCACATGTCTAGTGGCGTTTTTAGCTTGTAATTTGATTATACTCTTCGTTCAATTTCGTAATATAGGACATATCGAAATGAGGTGGAAAAAGCAAAAACGGCGAGATTGTAAATTTTCCTGCTGCATTTTGAGCCGGTGATAAATCAGGGAGATAGCGCCAAGCAACGCAGCCAACGTTTTTATTCTTTTTATTATTAAAACCGATTGCCTTAGCATTGTTTCTATCGATTTTTTGGAGGCATGGCTTTTAAAAATTCAGCTTCTTTCGTAATTTATATTCACCGTCGTGCCACAGATAATTTTGGTGAGGAGGAGAAAAAATAAGAGATAAAAAAAAATGTAATTCGTGGGGAATTTTTTTTTTCGTGCGTGTGTAAAGGAATGACGTTTAAACAAAACTGTTCTTGTCTCAAAGTCTGCTTTGTTCTGCTTCGTTAAAAATTTTTTTTTTTTTTTTTTTTTTTTTTTCTGTTCCATTCCTTCCTCCTGTCGTAGCGAGTAGTCTGTTCTTTTTTGTTGTTGCTGTTCGTTTTTTGTTTTAATGTGTGTTGCGCGAAATATGAGACCGACGAACCATTAAACGGTGCTGTCGGTTATCTTTAAACAACTACCCAAAAGGGGTTGTTGCTGAAACGCGAATCTTAATAGCCGTCGGAATTGGAAATATGTCACTAACTAGTAAAAATGCAATTTGACATTCAAAAATTAATTATCCAAGAATTTGGTTTTTTGTTGATAGAAAAAATTTCTTAGTGCTATTAGTGGAATTACTGTTGTTAGTGGAAATATTCTAATCTATAATTTTTATCAGCGTCGGTACAACGCTTGTCTTAAGGCATCCAGGACAACTGTCTAGGTGTTTGCCAGCTTCATTAGAACAAAATAATAATAATAATATTTTATCAAGATACTATGTTAAAAATTTGGGCAACTTGAATTCTTTAATATCCAGCCTGGCTGTGGACAATCCATTTTTATATTAGTAACATTAAAATGGTTATTCTCTAAAAGTATCTTGTATGTCTTCCCTTGGTCAATAGGAAAAAAAATAAAAATATTATTAGTTCTAATGTTAAATTACATTTATTTATTTATTATATAATTTGTAAACTATAGATTAACGAAATGTGAACAAGTATAAATGCTATTTGTGACTAGTAAAAATGCAATTTGAAATGCAGAATTAATTATCAACAAATTCCAAGGAATCAGTTTTTTTGTTAATAAAAAAAATTTCTTAGTGCTATTAGTGGAAATATTCTTATTATACTGATCTATAATTTCAATCAAGATACAACGTTAAAAGTTTTACGATTGGGAATTCTTCAATATAAATTGTTGCAATCTTTAGCAGGAATTTGGATATTAGTTATATTTATAATATTCATTCTCAAAAGTACTGATGTATCATTGACCAATTTTTAAAAAAAAATGGTTGAAAAGTATTATTAGTTCTAATGTTATGAATTATTTTAAATATTAAAATATTGTTTGAAAAATTATTCTGTTCTTGTCTGAAAGTCTGCTTCGTTATTTTTATTTATTTATTTATTTTTATATTTTTTTCATTCCCTCCTCCTGTCATAGCAAGTAGTCTCCTTTTTTGTTGTTGCTGTTCATTTTTTGTTTTAATGTGTGTTGCGCGAAGTATGAGACCGACGAACCATTAAACGGTGCTGTCGGTTATCTTTAAACAACTACTCAAAAGGGGTTGTTGCAGAAACTCGAATCTTAATAGCTGTCGAAATTGGAAATATGTCACTAACTAGTAAAAATGCAATTTGACATTCAGGAATTAACTATCAAAAGATTCTAAGAATTCGGTTTTTGACGACAAAAATTTTTTCTTAGTGCAATTATTGGAATTATGGCTATTAGTGGAAATATTCTTATAATACTGATCTATAATTTTAATCAAGATACAAAAATGTTAAATAGTTTCGCGATTGTGAATTCTTTAATTTAAATTGTTACAATCTTTAGCAGTATTTTGTATATTAGTACTGTTAATAATATTCATTCTCAGAAGTACCTATGTATCATTCACCAATTTTAAAAAAATGTTTGAAAAGGATTATTAGTTCTAATGTTGTGAATTCATAAAAAAAACTTTTTTTAAATTTGTTACTAAAAAAACTTTTTGAAAAATTGTGAGCATCAAACAAACAAATTAAAGGTTGCCTTTTGCGAGCCAATTCACAAAAACAGCTTACAGAAAAACAATTAGTTAAAAAAATAAAACTAACGTAAACTTGTGGTACTTTTAATGAAAATAACGACGTCTTTATACTGGCAAGAATGTTTAGTTCTCATTATTTTTTTATTTCTATTAATGTAATTAAAAAGTCTAAATATATGTTTTTAAATAATACTATTTAGAAAACTATTTATTATTTCAACCGTAAAAAATTTGAAATTCCAAACGAGTTAACAAATTTATACCAATTTTTTTTAAAATTTGTTAAATGCATATAATGAATTGTGTACAAATTGAATAAATTCGTGAATATTATTTTTATTTACATTTTTTAACGGATTTTTTTAATATTTTTAATGACATAATTTTAAATGAAAATTTAGGTTTATGGAAACGGTGCTAATAAAGAAAAAATTTCAAGCAAATTTATACCAATTTATTTAAATTCGTTAAGTACATATAACAATATGGCTAGTCTCTCTCTGTAAATAAGTTAATAATAAGTTCATAAATATTAAATAAATAAGTATTATTTTTATGTAAACTTTTTAACGGATTTTTAAAAAAATATTTTTAATGTTAAATGAAAGTTTAGGTTTATGCAAACAGATATTAATAAGGAAAAAAATTCAAATTAATTTAATTTACTTTTTATATAATTTGTAAGCTATATATTTAATAAAATTAACCTGTGAACATCATAATATTTACTTAAATCAAGTATAGGAAATAAATAATTGGTAATCGATTTGTAATAATTGAAACAAAAGTGTTATGATTAAATGTATTAAATTTTTAATGTTATGAGGACATCAAATTAGAAATCTTGTTAGTTCTAATTTAATAACTTTACTTTAACTTATTAAAAATGTTGAATCAAGCTATTTTTCTATCCTATTGCTATAAGGTGAAATTTTCAGTTAAAAAAACTTTAAAAAATATGTTGCTTAAGAATATGTGTGATATTATTTTAAAATGAAACTCTATGTATGTTCGAAAAAGAGAAAGGAACGACTGTCGAAAAAAATATGTGATTTGCGAATACACGTTTAAAAGGAAATAAAATCAATCTTTCTATTTTATTAAATTTTTGCTTATTTAGATTTATAATGGTTAAATTCACTCACTAGTATATGTTTATATATAATAAGTTTAATATAAAAATATAATTGATGTGTACATATGATCAATAAAAATTGTCTACATACAGAAAACTCAATACATTTTTAAAAAATGGGAAATATGCTGATTAAAATAGATTTTTTTAAAAAGATTTGATTGTCTAGATCTTTTCTATAACGTTCAAGAAAAAATAAAACGTGATGTTTCTGAAATAAAATTGAATTTCGAATAAATAGACTTACCGTTAAATAGAATAGATTTGATTGTCTAGATCTTATCTTAACGTAAAAATTGATGTTTCTGAAATCTCAGTTTGTTAATAAACGAATGCATAATTAACCATTAAATTGTTGTAATATAATTGAAGTTAAGTTGTAGTTAAATTGTTGTAAAAAAAAAAAAAAAAAAAAAAAAAAAAATTTTAACACTATGTTTAATTCATCGAATTCAAAGATTTCAAGCATAAAGAGTTATAATATAAAATAGTTATATAATTTAATGTAATAGCATTGTTTGATGAAAGATTAACAAAAAAATTATTTTTGAAATAAGCAATTAAGATTACCTATATAACAACATAAATATAACATTTATATCTTGTTTTAAGACAAAAATCTTACTTGATATAAATTGATTATTTAATATCTTAATCTAAAATTTTTAACTTAACCTATTTAAAAATTTTAAATTTTTAACTATGCTTTGTTAAATTTTGCTGTCAAGATTTTAATGAATTTCTTTAAATATTTCGCATAAGCGATCTATTCTTCAATTTTTGAATACATTATTATTGTGTTATATAACGACAGTAAAAATCGTAAATATGACAATTGCTTTAGTGAATTATATACAGATTATATAATGATAATATTTAATTAAGTCGGTTTATTAAGTCGGTTTGTAGTTTGTTAATAATAAAAAGCTGTAACATTTCTTGTCGATGTTTTATTTACAGGTTTTTTAAATTTAATTTTGTTTAGCATTTATTTAACTGTTAAGAACATTATAAATTGGTATATTACGTTTGTTTACCCATCGCTTCATGAAAGAAGTGTAACACTCTGTCTGTTAATAAGAAAAATAACAAAATTTGGTGAATCGCATTTACATATGCGTTTATTTGTTTCTTTTAAATTTTTCAATAATTTATGGTTCTTTTAGCTTTTAATTTCTCGGATTATTGAATTAAAGGATAACTTATTTTACATCAATTACTATCATAGGATTATTTTTAATTAAAAATTAGTGTATATACATACATTCATTCATGCATACATTCTTTTATTTTACCATTTTTAGATGTTTTATTTTTTTTAATTCTTTGTACTCTTTTTTTTTCTCCTTGTTTTTTAAATTAAAAATTCACCAAATTTTACCTATCATAATTATCTCTCCAGAAATATTTTTAGCTAAAATTTCAGTGTGACTTTTTTACGATCTTTGAATTTTATTACATTCCGTATTTTACCATCTTACACTTTTTCCGTATTTTACCATCTTACACTTTTTTTCTCTGGCGCTCGGTACCACAGGTTTCGGGTTCGAATCCTGGCGGTGCCATGGATGTTTGTAGTGGTTCGGAATCCACTTTAAGCTGTAGGTCCCAGTCTTCTATGACTGTAAGAGCGTCACTTAGCAAAAGTCAGGCTTCTACCTACGGGTGCTCCATCACAACAGAAGCTGCTTCCTTCCCCTTCAATCATGAGCACGTATGGGCTCGTGGGCTTGGCCAGCCAAGTGGGATAAGAAACAACAAACAACACACTTTTAATGTTTTATTTCCATCAATTCTTTTAATTAATTGTTATTTCGGTTTGTTAACTTATAAGTTTAAATTTTTGCTTACTGTGGAAATATTTTTACTTCAATTTCCATAACTACTTACTTCCATTAGTCCCTCACTTAGTATACTTGCTTCATGGTAAATTACATTTAACTTCTTGGATCAGGATTGTGCAGATCCAATGATGTTTGGCAGCGCCCACACACAAAAGAGAAAAGAAATCATTCATTATTATCTACTTATATGTATAAACACCAAAATAAAATTTTTTAAAATTTAATATAGCAAAAAGAATATAATGTATTCGATATGCAATATTCCATTGATATATTAAGCATTTTATTATTAAGACTAATTGTGTTTCAATGCAATAGTAAACAGATAATATTCCTTCATATAGTATAGGATAAACTATTTTTTTTTTTAATATCCTTTTTAGATAAATCATTGTTCCGCGCTTTAATCTTTCAGAAGTATAAAAATTCCTTTTATATATATATATATATATACTAAAATAAAAAATTTTTTAAATTGTAGTAAAATAGTAAAAAGCTTATAAAGTATTCGATATGCAATATTGCATTCATTAAAGTCAATTGTGTTCCTCTGTTTATCGATTTATTTATATTCGATTAGAAGATATTGTTAACATAGAGCCTTGCGCATTTTAATGATTTATATATCGACAACACAATTACTTTTGTTAAGTGATATTTTAGAATAAAACATGTGCTTCGACATTCTTGTAAAATGCGTTACACATTTTTGAAGCCAACATTTGTTATTAATTAATAAAAAAAAGAGTAGAAGATAGAATTCCTTCATTCAGTTTTTAATTAAATTATATCCTTTTCAGCCATATCATGCTCCATCTTTTAATCTTTCACGAAGGTATGCAAGTTCCTTTCTAAAGAAACTTATTACCACATGCTTTTGAAAGCAAAATTGGCGTGTGATAAGGCGGGGCCGCAGTCTATGCATGGCAAAGGAATGCCAGTCTAAGAAGTCGGTGACTGTATTTACTTTCGACAATATGGACGGCGCCCCTGCATCTCTAATGACCGAGGCGGTGCCTTATCTCTCCAGCAGACTGGTGGTCGCCCGTCCCATTGTCATCGACGGGCAACCTCTTATCTGCGACCTCACCTTCATTAGACGATAAGACCCCTTCCAGTACACGCCTCGTATCTCACCTGCGCTAACTAATGCGTACGCCGCCTCCCCCCACATACAGAGCGAGATGGATGCCTTGTAAAGGACATGTTTCGCACTCCCCCTCTTCTGACGACGACGTTAATTCTCCTCGTATTAGGAATTCTGAGAGCTCCTCGCACGCGCTCTGTTGTTTGTGGACTTCGATGCAGTAGATATTCCGAGAGTTGTGCTTTTATGTGTCAAAAATATGTCATTCATATGATTAGCTTAGATATTAAAAATCTGAGGAGAAAATTATTGATTTTTTCTGAAATTATTATTAGGAATTCTACAAGCATCTCGCAGGTTGTGTGTTCTGTTTGTGGATGCCGATGTAGTAGATATTCCGAGAGCTCTTTATGAGGTGCTGGTGTATGGTTCTTTCCGAGAGATTTTATGTGTGAAAAATGTCATTCATATGATTGGCTTAGAAATAAAAAATTTAGGGAGATAATAATTGATTTTTTGAAATTATTATTAGGAATTCTGAGAGCTTCTCACATGTTCTGTTGTTTGTGGACGTCGTAAATATTCCGAGAGTTAGTTGTGCTTTTTTAAATGTGAAGAATGTGCCATTAATATGGTTGATTTGTTTTAAAACGAAATTTAATCAGAAAATAATTGATTTTTTGAAATTATCGTCTATTATTATTTTGGCCGCCGATGTAGTAGATATTCCGAGAGTTATTGTTTCTTAAATGTGAAAAATATGTCATTCATATAGTGACTTATAAATAAAACAAAATCTAAGGAGAAAATAGTTGATTTTTTGAAGTTATTACTAGGATTTCTGAGAGCTTCTCGCACGTTATTTATGTTGTTTATGGACGTCGATGTAGTAGATGTTCCGAGAGCTGTTCTTTTCCAAATGTCAAGAATATATCATTCATATAGTGCCCTTAGAAATAAAAAAACTAAGGCGAAAGTAATTGATTTTTTTTAAAGATGTTTCTTAAAACTAAAGAGCAAAATTTTTTCTTTTCCTCATTGCAATTGATTATAGAAAATCTTTAATAGTTATTTCTTAAAACATTTACTCTCTGGGAAAAATAATAATATTTCTTAATTTAAACATTCTGAGAAATTCCCACACTTCTGTTGTTTGTGGATATAAGTGGAGTAACATGAAAAATGTGTGCTTTATTCCGTTATTTTACAAATAAGGAAAAAATTCATTTGAATCATCAAAGTTTTAATTTAATACTTGAAACCCTTAAATTTACCCTTAAATTTTTTTTAAAGAAATTGACCAAACACAAAACAAGCTCACGCATAACGGACTCTAATCTGAAATACCCATTACGCTGTGCAAGTAACCAAATTGAGATCGATTTGCAAAAGCTAAGTGAAAGAGTAGAGAAACAAATATCGCACTACTAAAATTTCTTTGAAGATTTTATTTCATTTATATTTATGTATTTTTAATATTTAATTTTTAGTGTTATATATTTATTTATGATGTGCATTTAGTATCATTATTATTATATTATCTATGTTTACTTGTAAGAATAATGGTAAGCACAATAATAATAACTCATTAAGTTTAAATTTTTTACTCCAAAAAAATGTCTAAATCTAATAAGTGGATATTTAATTTTATATGCTGCCCGCGGAGTTATGATCCATTTCCTGAGTGGCCCGAAAAATCATTTGAGTTGGCCACCCCTGCTTTAAATGATGATAATAGAAACTGAGCTACTTTTAGTATTTTGTTCTCTTTGACTTTTACATCTATTTTCCTTTTGGCGACAGGAAACATTAGTTCTCACATTTCTGAGAGATTTTTATGTGTTCCGTCGTTCATGATTTTTGATATAGTAGATAATTGTATTTCTTAAAAGGAGAAAATATGGGACACATGGAGTTCGTTTCAATTAATATGTAAACAATGACAGAGAGACTTAAGAAATTATGTATTAATTTAATGATTTAAAGTAGTGGCAGGTTAAATAAAACAAATTTTATTCCTTAGCAATTAAGTACTTAAAAATACAAGGTCATAACCATTAGCTATATTTGTAATTTGTTTCATATAATAAAAAAAATATGTCATTCAATAATAGCCTTTTTATTAAATTAATATTTTAAATAAAAACAAATACTGAATTGTTTAAATAATAACGAATAGTTTTAAAAAACAACAAATATTGAACAAATTAATAAATCACCGAATTTAGTTATGTCCTTAAATAAAAGGACAATATATATATATATATATATATATATATTTATCAATCTAGTTCCCTCTGACGGTTCCCTAGTTTGTGTTTCACTTATAAGATTGATTTTCAAATATAAGCAAATAAATAATGTATTAAATTTTAATCCAAATTTTAAAAAAATAACAAATAAAACAATTTATAAAATAATTATTTTAAATTTGTCATTAACTACACATTTTTTAATGTGTGCAAGATATCATTAACAAGAGATTTTTCTTTTTTATTAGAAATAATTATAGTAATATTTTTTCTGCTGTGAAATAGTATTTTGTTCAATAAAAATTCGGTATAAAGAAAAATAAATTATTCTCAAATTATATTTCTGTATTCATAAATTTTTATCAGTTTGACATGAAATTTTTTATCTTTTTTAGTAAAATATGTTATGCGTTATTATTCTTAAATTTCTCGTATTTTAAGTTACAAAACAATAATTTGAAATATCGACGACTTAGATGATTTTATTGAATTTAATCAGAAATTATTTCTATGTAAAAAAATTACTAAATTAATATTTTTAAATAATTTTAGATTTAGTTTAATTTATTAGGGCCATATGATTTAACTGATAATTTGATTTTCGATTGACGTAAATTATTTCTTAAACACTTGATGTCTTTTTATATATATTAAAATATATTATTTATTTATATAATATAAAATTTGAGTAAAAATTTATTTTTCCGTAAAATCCTATAAAAAAAATCTGTTTCATGCATTATGTAATCAGTTTCCTTAAATAAATTTTTCACATTATATTAGACAAACCACCTCAATTGTTAATAATAAATATGGAAAAAAATATATTTCATTTATAACACTTTATTTGGCATGATAGTCTTTTCATGGCAAATTAAAAAAAAAGGTTTTGAGCGGTCAAAAGCTTCTTATTAAATTAAATATAAAAAATAATAATAATAACAGTGTTATACACTCAAAAGCTTGTTGTTAAATTAAATAAAAATGGTATTGTTCCCTCAAAAGCTTGTTCTTAAAAAAATAATAACATTATTGTGCACTCAAAAGTGTTCTTTTGCAAACACGACGGACGATTTAATGCCACAATATATAGTCTGTCAGAACCTCAGTATTTTAATTCGTGTAAAAAAAACTACACCAACAACGCTCGATTTAATTGCACGAGACACATTCGGGTATTAACTAACTCTGGTTACGTCTCCTTTTTATGGAAAAATCTTTTAAAAATGAAGGAGAGTGGTTATACCTTATCCTCTCTCATAAGATACGTTGAACTTAAGGAGGATAAGTTCACGTTTCTGACTTATTTATGCTCGAGCTATAGATAATATCCCGCCGACTTTTGCGACACATGCTTAAGTGAAAATGACAGCTTTTGGGGTCTCGTTTTCCCGTGTTCTTGTACTTAAGATTCTAACCACAGCCTACACATTGGCATGGTGCCTTGCCGATTATTAAAATCTCTTTGATAAAAAGCATGCTTATATGAAAATGTCAACTCAAAGTTCCTTTAAAAGTTGTCTATCGAGTTACACCTGTGTTTTAATATTCATTGAATGTATGTTATTTTAAGTAAAAGTAATTTTTTTAAGTGCTTTAAGTAATTTTTTTTCCTCTTTGAAATAAATCTTCTTTCAATTTCTGAATCTTACTTATTAACTAGTTGGTAAAAAAAAAATTTTTATTCTGGAACTTTTTGAAATTGGGCACACTATATGCAAATTTCTAACAAGTAAGCATTCCCTACTAACTCTTCGCAGTTTATATCCAGACGGTTAACTCCACAGATTACTATTTACAGGAGATGGAGTCTCAAAGGCTGAAATAGGAAATTTTTTAATATTGCAAATCACATAGACGCTAGCGTTCCTAGTAGCCAACCAAGAAAGTTACCACTCCTAATTTCTGTGCGGCCTGTTGGCTAAGTGACTAACTCTCTGGTCTTTGGTATCATGGGTTTTGAGGTTAGAATACTGGCCTCGCATGGTCGTTTGTTAGTGGTTCGAAATCCACGTTAAACTGTAGGTCCCGATCTGGTTAGCACTCGTGTGCACAAATTAATCGTAGAAGACAAACCAAACCACTTTAAGTATATTTATCTTGACTTTATAACACGGCGGTTGTTTGGCGACTTTTAGTGGTAACTTATGTAGTAACTAAATAAGAAAAAAAGCAACCCGAAATGTTAATTATTTGTAATGAAAGCTATCTTTGAATGAGAAAACTTACAAAAAAAAATAGTAACTATAATTATTTTCATATCTGGGCGCATATATCTGGAATACCACAGGGCGCACCCGGAAATCTTCTAATACTCACCAAGTACGCCCTAGCACGCACCCTTTGAAAACTGCTGGTTTAAGCTCTAAATAAAGATAAAACATCTTAAAATTATTTAGAAAAAGTTGCTCATTGCCGGAAATGTTGTATGGCGCGTAGGCAGGATTTTCTTTTAATTGAAAACGTTTTTTAGTAGATAAACAAGTAGACGTGGGTTTTTTTTTTTTTTTTTTTTTTTTTCTCGATCTAATTGGTTCTTAGAACTGCTTTTTATCTTTTTCTTCACCTACTCGCAAAGAATTTTCAGATTGACTTCTTTGATAACGCTTACATACCCATAATTTATCATTTTATCTCGCAAATCCAGTTTTAAAAAAAAATGTATTTTGTTTTCAATTTTGACTAGTATGAATTATTTTTTGAGAATATATGTTAATTTGGGCTTCTTTTATTTCAAACATGTCTTTTCTTTTTATTTATCGTTTGTCGGATTGTGAAATCTAATACAAATAAGCAAACGAAAACACCATATCTCTTATTTAATGAATTTTAAATAAGAAAGTTTTCAGTTCAACTATATTTTTATATTCATAGGCTACTGGAAGCAAGAATCTTTTATATGATAATAGTAAATTTCTATTGGTGTGATAGATGTTCACGAAACGTTTTCCTTTTCGCGTTATTTTTTGTAGTTTAGAATTGATTTAAAGTAACTTTGACATCCTAATTGTTTTTGTTAATCTAAAGTATGCGCCTGGTTTACGTTGTATTTATTTCTGCTTACAACAAAATGCATTTGCGACTGATATTACAATTCCAAATAAAAAATGTGTCATTGGGCACGTATCAGATATTCTCTGAAGACTCGGTAATAAAGGATTCGTCCTTAGATGGTAGATTAGAAGTATTTCATGGGGTTTTAATCATAATACATGGAATTAAACGTATTTTAAAATTATATTATTTCGTGAGTATTTGTAATAATGCTGAGCTGCATTTGATATATAAAGCTTTGTGTAGTTTAAACTGCAGTTGATATCATAAAGCTTTGTATAGTTTAAACAAAGTTCTATTCAAAAATTCTTATGAATAGAACTCTTTCCCATATTTTACTAGTTATATTAATAAGTTCCAGCAATTGCATTAATAAAAATTTACTGGATGAAATTCCTGTGAGCTTGTAATTACAAATCATCTACTCTCCGATAAAAAGGTGAATTAGGAACATTCATTTGATGTTTTTCACAGCCTTGAAACTGCACTTGGCATGGCATCGACAAGGCATCATTCCATGGCATGTTAAAAGTTCTATGATTTCAATAAATTAAAAGTATAATACAAGTTATTTCTTTTTAAGTTATAGGTGTCTTTTTTATTTTTAACTGCAGGTTAATTTTTATACTTGCTAGTAATATTTATATGTTATCCATGTGGACATTAAAAGGATATATCACATACCAATGGAGGCACTTACAATAGTTATACAATGCATTAACAATAGTATCATCTTCCTTCTATAGTTTATTAAGATTTTTTTTCCTTCCCGTCATTGTTCACAACGACGTTATTGATTTTTGTAATCAGGATAATCAATTTCAACACATCTGCAGTTTATAGGAGTCTCACCAAGAGTTAAAGATTTCGGTTTGGTTTATCGCTGTACTGACATTTATTTCACACTTTAAGTTAATTAGATCGGGACTTATTGTTTAACGTGGATTTTGAATCTGAAGGTACCAAAAGACTAGAGCATTAGCAAATTGACCATCAGACCGCGATATTTAAAAACATATGTTGTTGTTAGCATCTTTCGAATATTTATGTTTATGTTTACAAAATGCTTTTTCAATTGCACGAAGCATTGGGTCGAAATTGCTGCATCAAGTGAAAGAAGTTCCATTGTGTTTCCGTAAGCTTGACTACAAGCTACCCACTCTTCTCTTTGGGTGGCAGATAAGAAAAACAGAATTTCATCGATTTTTAAACGTTCCTGGTAGACTCTCGCGTCCCATGCTAGGCTCCGTGCAAAGCTTCCTACACCTTTTCTAATGTATTCCGAGATTGTTACTTAGTCATGGTGAGGTAATGAGCATGGCGTTAAAGGCCAATTAAAAGACGACCTTCTCGCTGTGAGGGATTTGAACCTCGCCAGCTGCTTTCAGGAAACGCTCTCACGAAAGGCATGACTCATAATTGGGGTGGCCCATCAGGATGAATTTACGACGAGAAAAGAGCTCATTAATGGGACAATTCCGTTAAATGGAGCTCTAATTTCGATGCACGCGGGAAGGGTTGGCTTCAAGACGACGGCGAAGTTGAGCCTGGAGATTAAGAAGAGTGCAATGGTGAACGCGTCTTTTAATGCATTCAGTGAGAGTGAAATTAATTGCTTGTTATTTAGTTTATTTTCTTGAGATGCAGGTTTAAATTAAGGAAGTGACATTTACTTATAATTTTCACAATAAAGCTGCCGGAAGAATAGTGTGTAGAGCTACCGAACCAAGGATGCTTGGTTCGAAAATCAAGAACTGATGCCGATTAAAGGTTTCGTGTTGTAGGCCGGAATGCCTTTTCGTTAGGCTTGGAGGAAGAGTATGTACCCTTCCCTCAGCTGCAATCAGCCGGAGTATTACCATCAAATTGCTTTAAAATGTAATGTAACAAGCGTAGTGGTACTTAATATCGATATATATTAAACAGCCGTACCCTTTTGAAAAATTGAAGACATCCTATATCATAAAGCACCTTGGGTAAAGCTGAACTTAAACATCTTTGCCGCTCTGGTGGCGAAGGACTTGGGTCAAATTGCTTGGCATTTGAAAACGACTTAGGTGGCAATTATGGCAATTAGTATTAAGTGGCAATTCTTTATATCTAAATAAAATAAGCAGTATGGATCGCTAACTTAAGACAAGTGTGGAACTTGCCGGCTATTTTCTTAACTTATAAATTGCTAATAATATTTATATAATTGTGAATATTGCATTAGTCATATTATAAACTCTTGATTTTATATATTGAGTAAATAAATCTTATATGTGTGAAAATGCTGATTTTTGGTGAAAATATATATGAAAGGTGTGTTAATAAATGCGTGAATGGTACTGACAGCTTAGATATCGTTGATGTAAATAAAAAGGTAGTAAAATGTGTGATGGTATTGGTATAGGATATTTTTCTATTTTTCAAAAAGGTAGAACTAATCGATATTGCGCAGCGCTTCGCATAATTATTGTTTCAAAAAGTATTTTATTCGACGAAATATTTTACGTTTATATTGTTGATAGATTATAATATAAAGCAATATGATTCAATAAATAAAACTTTCAATAAGAAATTTTAACCTTCAAAGTAGAAAAACAGATTTTCCGAAATGAGCAAATAAAAAACGTGCTTTAACAGATTAAGTCATCGTAGAAAGTCAGAATTGATTCTTGTATTTCATATTTTGTTTTACATCAGAAAGCTTCGTGACCCGAATTCATTGAGCCAAAGATTATTCAAGGAATAATTCATATATATTTTTACGGAAGCGCGAGCAATATTTTACATTTCGTTTCCGGTAAAATATGCGATGATTGAGAAAAATTGCTTAATCGAAACTGTATCTTTTGTTCTTTCAAAACATTACATAAATTATTTCCTGGTATATTTATATTTAATATGTCCTATTATAGGTAGAATTTAATAAACGGATTTTAATAAAGTAGTACATTAGAAAAATAAAAGGTCAAAAAATGTAAACATTGTAAAAAATGCAAATATTATAAAATAATATAGCCTGTTTTTAAATCGTAACAATCGGAAGATAAAAAAAACAAATTACAATTGGCAATTGTATTTGTGACGTGTCTTTATAACTTCACGATGGGTCTCAAGACTACTGTATAAAAAGGCATTTTATATTTCATATATAAAATAGAAATATTTATTTTTTTAATGACTTTTACGGATTATTTAGTTTCATCCAAAAGAAAATCTAATTCAGCGAGAAAAAATAATTGAATATGATCACTACAAAACTGTCTATTTAAAAAATGTGTGTTTTCATTATAAAAATAGTTTTTTTTTTTTTTTTTTTTTTTTTTTTTTTTTTTTTTTATATAAAATAGTGATTGTAAAACATAAATCTTATTAGAAAAGCATTTTTACTGCATTTTAAAAAGTTTGATAAAGTAAGATCACATAATCGACATGGTATTCATTCCAGATTGTTTTAGAATGTATTTAAACTAGAGAAATTTATTGAGTAAATACATTGTAATTCTGTAAGTTGTTCTTACCTCTTTTTCCTGTTAAATTGTTATTTAATTTATAAGCTGCTACCTGTGCACATCATTTGTCATTTGTGATGTTTATTTGTTTCTTTTTATTGTACAAAATTATGATCCATTCTATAAATTCATTTTGAAGTCCACGTTCCAAGATGACGAGTTTCCATCTGGAAAACAAATAAAAATATACGTTAAAAACAGAATAAATTAAATAAGAAAAACCGACTATCCAGAGAAGATAAAATGGAGTGCAAATCGTTTTAATCTTGTTAGATTAAGAAATGGCTTTTTAATGACAGCAAGCACCGAGAGCCGCAAGTTGAAAGTTAATCGGGGCGCGGACTGTAAAATCCAGCAATGCCTGTCAGCGTTGAAAGATTTTATAGGTCTGTGACTTCTCGCTTTATGGGCCGTTTGACAGGTTATTGTTCCACTTTATCGCTTTCCAAGTGGCCATAAGCTTCAGAAATGCCCTCTGCGGGGAAAACTGAACGACTACTTACATAATGTCCCGCCACCGATACCATTCTTTTTATGTAGGGAAAAAATTACATTTCCTTAAACGTTTTGAAATGATTTGGACCATTGCCTGCTTGCCGAGTGTGGATTAATGCGCCGTGAAATATAATAAAATAATAAAAAAAAATGCTTTTGGTTTTCTCTGGACGAAGTTTTTACTCGCCTTCGGAACAAAATAAATTTTTAGACTTTTGCTGGCATGGATTTTTTTGGATATTGTTGTGGTTTCTCGAGTTAAAAGTTTGTGCGAGTTTTGTGGTTCGAGTTAAAAGTTTGTTTTAATAATTTTAATTTCCTTCCATTTATAATAAATAGATAGTGAACTTGGTTATTTTTTTTATTTTATTGCATTGTAAATGCTAGTAATTATTAATATCAAAATTAATGATTATTTAAATAATTATTTGAATTACATGTCATTTGAAATACATGAGGTTATTTTTACTAATTACATATGCTTGGACACTGTTATTTGTATTTTAATTTATCTATTATATTAAATACTTTGTGATATCGAATTCTAATACTTCCGTTTTTGGCTTTGGTAAGTGAATATCTGCAATGCTTAACTTGAATAAAAATCCAGATTAAACTTGATAATCTTCTCATTTACAAGAACTTGATTTTTACTTGGCTCTTACAAGGCTTGGCTTATTACTTGCCTCAAACAAGTACTCTTAACTGGTTCGCCAATCAGTAATGTTAAGATAATCAAATGGCGCACATTCGCACTAGTCGTTCAAAAAAAGATCGCCAATAGAAAACTTTCCATTTTAATCAAGCCTTTTTTTCTCCCCCATTTAGAGAAAATTATTATATTACTAATAACAATGTTTTAAATAATATTATACTTATTTATTTCATTCATTTTCTAATGTACTGTTCTTTTTTTGTTCTTAAGGGCCAGGTGGAGTTAGGCGTAGAGGCCGTCAAACGTACACACGCTTTCAAACCTTGGAACTCGAAAAAGAATTCCACACCAACCACTACCTAACCCGCCGAAGAAGAATCGAGATGGCCCACTCTCTGTGTCTCACCGAACGCCAGATTAAGATCTGGTTCCAGAACCGACGAATGAAGCTGAAAAAGGAGATCCAGGCCATCAAAGAACTGAACGAACAAGAACGCCAGAGCCAGGCCAAGGCTGCCACTACAACCAACAACAGCATGAACCACACCAACTCCACCAACAACAATTCCTCTTCCACCAAGACAGTGGAAGGCAGTACGACCATCAACATCAATGCCACCAAAACGTAAGATCTAAGACAATCCGTGTCGTTTGTCAGTTCCATTCATTTTTACTTTTCAAGTGTCTTCATGTTTCATTGAACAGTTTTCAGCGTAGTCCTTTTCGTTTTTTTAATTCCATCTTCTCTGAAAACTCTACCATCATTTTCAAGAACTTGAAGAAAGAGAACTCATGAATGTTTTGCTGCAAAGTCCTGCAGAAATCATTTTTAAATTGAACAACAACGTTTGTCTGAAAGCTATTTCTGCAGGATACTAAGATGTACATAGCGTGAACCATGGAGAGATATGAATATTTTTTAGGTTTACATTTTGTTCGTACGATGTAATAATAAGCTGGCGCACCTACATTGTATTTATTGGATTGAGATTTGCATTTCTCATATTTCTTGAACAGCGTTCATTGGTCGCTGTGATTTCACGATTGCGTCACCAATTGATGACGTAATCGATTTTACGTGTTCGAATGCATTTTAATTTTGTGGCTCGAAAATGTAGTTTTAAATTGCCAAGTTGCCAAATAGAGTAATAAAATTTAATCTTATTATTATTGTACAGAACAATTTTCGTATATAAATATAGGTGTCAAATGCAGTCCATAACTTTGTAACATGTGTTTTAAATTTAACTTCGAACTCATGATGCCTGTGCATAAGAGCAATTGTAATAATATACGATTTAACTCTATACGTATAATTATCTAGTGCACACATTAGATATTTTTCGGCTATCTTTATATCATTTTCTACCTGTGTCCCGTACGCTTTAAATTCTTAAAAATTCAAATTAATTTATTTGAAATCATTTTAATAGAAACTTTTAATTGTATATTTTTATTATGAAATCAATTTTTTTTTTTTTACTGTGAAAAATTATTTATATATTTCCCCACATTATTATAAAGATATATGTTTAAAAATACTAATTGAAATTTTAAATTTGTATATGCGTTTTTTATTGTGAAAAGCTATTTTTAAATGTAAGTTATTCTTAATCATGCTAATGACAATTTCTTTTAATTTATTTTTTCAATCGTAATTAATGTCCTTTATTTTGCATTAAAAAGCAATTCTTTTGTAAACAACTTTTTTTTTCAATGAAAATAATTAGCATTTTGGTTTATCATCCTTAAAAAAAAATAATAACATTTGGCTCAGTTTTTCTAATAATAATTCATTATTTTTCTGCCATTATCATTCTAAAATATTTCTGGTATTATTTAATTAATTATCTTTTCTTTATTTCTATTTATATATGCATTTTAAACTTATGAAAATTCATTTTCATAGCCAATTACAAGTATAAGATGATTTTAAACCTAACAAAGCCTCTAATTATACGTCTGAAACCAGATTCGTAAAACAATAATAATATAGTAATAGTAATGTAATAATAATTCATTATTTTTTCTTTATTTCTATTTATATAAGGATTTTAAATTTATGAAAATTCATTTTTATATCCAATTACAAATATAAGATAATTTTAAACCTAACAAAGCCTTTAATTATACGTCTGAAACCAGATTCGTAAAACAATAATAATTTAGTAATAGTAATTTAATAATAATTCATTATCTCTTCTTTATTTCTATTTATATATGTATTTTAAATTTATGAAAATTCATTTTCATAGCCAAGGTAATTTTAAACCTAACACAGCCTTTAATTATACGTCTGAAAACCAGATTCGTAAAACGTGAACAATCAGATTCGTAAATTTCTAATCATAAATAAATGTAAATTGAATCCATAAGGGAGACAGTATTTGCTTCCCTTTCGATTTGCCAAAGTCTTCGTGTATTGTACTTAAATCTCTTCAGCATGGAGTTGAAGAATCCTTATACGTATTTTTCTGTGTGTTAATCAACCACAACAGTCATCAAAGAGTGAGAACAAATCTTAAATTTACGTATGATTTGCTATTATAGAATTCTATTTCTCGAGCCGTGTAATGATAATATACGTATTGCTGTAATTGAATTCCATCTGTCGTCCTCATATTGTACACCATGTGTAAGGTGCAATCAGGCTGATGTATGTTGTATAAATTTTGAATAAAATGTATTTAATCTTCAAGTGATATTTTCTTTTTTTGGAATTCAAATACAATTGCTACTATGCATAAATCAGATAGACTAATAAATTCTTATGCACATTAAAAATTATTGACCTTTATGATTTTAATTGTCTTAAGGAAAGATTTTTCCTTAGTTAGACACATAACAAGAATACATTCAAACAACAAGAATACATTCAATTCAAATAATTCTTTGTTATCATGGAGGTTCATTAAATATTACAATAATATGTGTCCCCTCAAAAAAGTCACAATAATTAATTTAATTTATTTGAGTCACAATACATTTGGTTTATTCATAGGTTCTAATTTACAAACATACAAAATTTCTAATTTCAACAAGGGAATTTAGAGTGTTTGACTTTCAAATGAAAATTATAATTTGAAAAATTAAATAGTTATTTTTCACAATGATTGTATTTTATAATCAGATAAACCAGTAAGTTCTTATGCACATTAAAATTACTAACCTTTAAAATTTTAATTAAATCTAAATGAGAGATTTTTGCTTAGGTAAAAATATTCTTATTTATTTACAAAGAAAAAACAAGAACACATTCAATTCAGATTATTGTTTGCTATCACGGAAGTTCATTAACTATTACAATAATTAATTTGCACTCCTCAAAAATTTAGAAATATATAAATGAATAATAGCATTTTTTATGGCACAATACATTTGGTTTATTCATAAGTTCAAATTTCCAAACCTTTAAAATTTCGAATTTCAACACGTGATTTTCGAGTGTTTGATGTTCAAAATAAAACTATAATTTGAAAAACTGAATTGTTATGTTTCACAATGATTGTTTTTTATAATCAAATAAACCAATAAGTTCTTATGCACTTTAAAAATTACTAACCTTTATAATTTTAATTAAATCTTAAGAAGAGATTTGTGCTTAATTAAAAATATTCATTTATAACATATTGAAAAAAACAAGAATACATTCTATTCAGATTATTCTTTGCTATCACGAAACTTCTTTAATATTACTATTAATTTGTATTTGTGGTTTGTAAAAATTAGAAATATTTCAATGAATTTAAGGAATTTTTAAAAAAAATTTAAGTCACAATACGTTTGATTTATGCATAAGTTCCAATTTCAGAAACTTTAAAATTTCGAATTTCAACAAGTGAATTTCGAGTGTTTGATTTTCAAAAAATTATAATTTGAAAAACTAAATAGTTATTTTCTCAGAATGATTGTATCTTTTAAGCTATAAAAATATTGAAAACTCCATTAGCTATTCATATTTATAAACTTATTTAAAAAACAATGCAATTACAAATTATGTTTTTCAAAACAAGGAATTTCAATTTGCGATTGAGACACTTAATTAAAGAGTTTGAAGTTTTGTTTTTTTAAAAAAGTATCAAGAAGTGAAGGCATTAATACATACTAACATTTCATAGCTATGGACTATATACGAAAAATTTGAAATACATATATTCTACGCACTTCCTAACGCATTACATCGCAAACCATATATGTATTATAATTATATTGCGAACTAGTGTATATAATATTTTACCATCATTTATTAATTTTTTTTTTCAAGATAATCCTTATACATATTTTATAAGGCTGTAAAAGAAATTTACATTTTTACATAAAACACTTCCAATTGTTTAAAAATGGATACAAAACAATCAAATTGGGTAATTAAAACGCATATTATTAATCAAAATTAAACAAATCTCTTATATCAAATGAATGTTATTTTTAAGAGAGGAGGAACATAAAATGAAAAGAATTATTTTAATATAGAATTTAAAAAGGATGAAATAGGCTGCATTTATTTAATATTAAATTAGATTACACCAATATTAAATAAATATAATTCATATTTCTTCATACTATCTTGTTAAATTAGTTTATAAACAAACATAGATAAAATAGTAATAACATTTTTAAACATAGATTGTAATTAAGTCGCTGTTTGCATTATTATTTTCTAGATCACACCTATATTATCAATTAAAATATTTAATGCTATTAAATATTACAGCAATACTTTTTAACTTCATGTTAAGTGGATTTTGATTAGTTAGTCGTTTTTATTTCCACTTCAGATTTAAGAATTTTCATTCATCATTAACTTGATCATTATTTGAGATCATATTGATAAATAAAGTAAATATTCTTTCATCGCTAACTTAAGAAATAAATGGTTGTCGAAAATTTTTATATTAAATTTATATGTAGAAGGATAGAGTTGGATGTTGTAAGATTTATATTACTACTTAAACATTAATGCTGCAAATGTTGCTAATAATGGATTTAAAGTTAAGTAGCATAATATTCGAAATATAAAATCTACGTATAAAATTGGATATGAAAGAAATATCTGTACCAAATTGTACTTGTGTTAACTATATTTATAATGAGTTAGAACTAATATGAAAAATTGTGGAACACAGGAAAGAAACATTTTTTTAATTGCAATGCATGAACAAGCTCAAATACAAGAATAAAATAAATAAGCACTTATTTAGCAAAATTTAGAAAATTTTATTATTTCTTCAATAATTATTATTTTTATTTTTAAAAATTAAATAATTGTTTACTTGGGCAAGACCAGTTGAAATTCAATATAACAATAAACAACTTCAAAATAATAAGCAAAATGTGGTTTCGGTATGATATGAAAATGCTGATTCCTTTATTATAACTTATAATTAAATTAGAAACAACTCCCCCCTCCCCTTAATATGAAATACTTGACGTAGACTATTCAATAAACTGTTTACTACCAAAATTTATCTGACCATGATTTTTACTTTGAGGGACAAAATTGAGCGTCTATTTAGAATTTCGGTCGCTGATTCGGTTATTTGAGAAATTATTAACATCTTAGAAAACTCTTCACCAGTGTTTGCTCTCATACTTATTTACATGAATATATTTCTGTGACAATCGTCACATCTTTGCGCAGCTTTTGTAAAAACTTACATAAATACTTAATTTTAACATTAAAAAGAAGTTTATTAATATAATTTTATAGGTTCACGCTTATGCACCTATTACATACAAAATATGTGATTTTGAGCCTTCATTATATCATATCATTTCATTCATGAACTCCTCCTATCATAGCAAATATGATTTACCTTTGAATTTAAAAAGAGTAGAAACAATTTTAAAAATTGATACATTTGAAATTATCTACAATGAAAGGCTCAAAAATTAAACCTCATACATCACCATGTTGATTATGAAAATGATTTCACAACAAACATAAGCAATTAAGATAAAAATAATTTGCGATAATTTTACATTTATTTTGAACAGCTTCAAAATAAAGTGCGTATTCGAAATATATACATCAGGAAAGTCAAAAATCAATTCAAAATATGTAATTTATTATAATTGTTAATCATAAAATAAAACTGCTGAATCAGTTTTATGATATTTTTAAAGCGTAGTTTTGGGTTTCATTTATAAATTGCAACACGTTTGATAATAAATAACATATTTATTTTCTGAATATTACACAGCGCACTCTACCACATTCTAGATTTTATGTTTGCATTTCATATAACTCGGGGATAATTTCAGTGCTCAAATTATTTCAATAAATGGATATCTTAATACCAATATTTAATATTGCAGATAATAACATTAAGGTTTCTTATCGTTAATTACAAGGAACACCGCTTGATAAATCAATATTAATTTGATGAACCTTTATTACATTTGTCTAATTAATATAAAACTAACGATTATCGTTAAAAAGTACTAAAATAAAAACAAATTCAGATATTTAATAAAAATCATTTAAACTTGTGCACTATTTTTATGCTAGCTTTAATTCTATATGAGTATTTTTTTTTATTGCATTTAAATTACCTGACAAATTCGTGCAGATATACATAGTAAAAATACTTTAATTAAATGTCTGAGTATTCTTTGAATATATTTTAACCACAGAGTCAATTATGTTTTGAGGTGCATTTTCTAGTAGTATATATTTGATGATTTTGAAAGCTATTCTAAATGTTTTAAAATGATGCAAATCTTTCAGTATTTTTTTTCCGAATGAGTGCCAAAAATATTAGATAAGTCGTATTAGTAAATTTAATATATATTAAACTGATTTGGCGCTGCATAAAGATAGATTAATTTCATTTTTTAATAAAAGGTATTAAAATTACTGGATATATTTTTTTATTATGAAAATTTTATTTAGACGATTAGAATATTTTCGTTGTTAAATAATTTAAGCCGTAAATTTTCGCATTTGATAGAAATATGTTCATTTTTAATTTTTTTTTATCAAAAAAATTTTAATAATAATGTATGTGACACAGCTATTAATTTATTGATATTATAAAAGTTTAAAAGAAATTTGCATTCATACAAAAATTTTAGCTAGTTAAAATTTGTGTACTGTCACTGACTAAATTAAAGTTTTATTTTAAGGAATTGACTGTTTAGTAATAGTCAACCACTTCCATAAAACTGTAAAAAAATATATGTATTTTATTATATATATATTTATATATATTTTTTTTTTTTGAGCATTAAAATTATCGGTACAAAAACGCGCTTTCATTAGCAGCCTAATTACTAATTATTTAGCTAGCATTTTATAAAGCAAGTATAATATAAGATTTTGTAAAACTACACACTAAAGACAACTTTGAAATAATTCAATTTATAATGGAGCAAAACATTTTTATTAATTGAAGAACTGGGGAAAAAAATATTTTTTCTCTTGTTAAAAAAAAAAATCATAATTATCAAATTGATTTTGTTTTCATTATAGAAACTATTCAATTACATTGTTCCTCGTATTGTAGAATAAGTGCGTGTGTCACATTAAATAGCAAACAAATTATTAATAGAAGCAGTTACAAAAAATAATCTACCCTTGTTAAATCTATGAAGATGCGAGTAAACTAAATAATTAGCTATTTATCCGTATATTAATGTAAAAGACCATAAATGTTAATTTTATCATTTTTTAATAAGTAAATATTGCATTAATTTTTAAGTTCACTAACTTTTTCAATGAAGCATGCTACTTTTGAACTGAGATTTTCCGGTTTTTTGTATTTAATTCATGTTATAAGTGATTTTTAAAGAATGCTGAGAAAATTTATACACGTTACCAAATTTTGCTGTGAAAGTCTGTACTAGATGTCATGAAACAGTTAAAAAGGAAAAAAGGCAGTAATTCTTGAAAACCTGTTCTGTGATAATTTTCGAATATTTTAAAGCAAAATTAAGTAACTTGTTTTCTTTTAGAACTAAATGATTTATTAATAATGTTTTCACAGCAAAATATGTTTATTCATGTTTTTCAAACACTATGTTTATTCATAAAAAGAAGGGGGAAAAAACGTGAAACTAATGTATTTTATGTAATATAATAAAACCATAACTTTTATGGCATTAAACGTTTTCAAAAAAAAAAAATTTTATTTTTAAAAATCACCGCATATCTATTTGATCCCAATGGAATAATTTAGAAGGCGACATTGATTTTGATGGGAAATTTTCCTCACTTAAGTGTTATAAATTATCAATGAAATAAAGAATGAATATATTCATATAAATATTTCTTTTATATAAATATCAACTTTTTAAGGTGCCATTAACTCTCATATTCAAGTTCGCTATAGATGATTAAATATATGATCTGGATTAATATGATAAATTTTCAATGACCAGTGTTTTCGTTTTTCATACAGGAAATTTTTCTATATTTATACTTTGAGATAGTTAATGAATGATTTTTATAAAGCCCCCATTTTTTATGTATCAAAGTTATTTTAAAAATATTAGTGTTGATTGCAACTGAATCTGAACCTAAACAAAACTCGATGCGACTTTTCTTAAAAGGTTTGAAAAGATTAATAAATTTTGTTTTATAAAGTGAAAATTTTTTGGGGCGTATACTATGGCATATTTTATTCTTTGAAAGGTTATTTTTATTAAATATCTACCCGTAGTTTATATAATTATGAAATAAAAATTAATTGCAAAAGTTAATTTACTTTTTTGCTGTGTCAGTATATTTAGGTATTTATTTCATTTTAGCTAGGAACCCAACACATAATTTTAAAATTTATGTCCATTCATTAATTCTTAATTAACAATACAATTTATTTATGGAAAAACTCTTAACTTATATCCCTGTAAATAATATAAAATATTATATACGAATTTATTCATATGTTTATTACAAGAGAAAAAATATTTATTTTATTATCTTTTAGAAATTATCTTATAATTTATAAGAAACGTGTTTAATAAACAACTATTATTGCATTTAGATGAATAAATTATTGTATATTATTGAAAATATTGAGAAAATAGCAGTGTAAATAATCTTTTTTTCGCTCTTCTCCTCTTGCGTTTTATATAAACAGGAGGGAAACTTCAATCATTTTCTTGCCGCCATGCTTATTTCTGATGCAATAAATTCTTAACTACTGTCCGAAGAATTTAAGAGATTATTTCTTCCACGGATAATTAATTGCAAAAAAAAAAAAAAAAAAAAAAAAAAAAGATGTGTTTCAGATAAATCAACAGTTTAGCTTAAGAAATATATCTGATACATAGGAAAAATTCAATTTCAAAAGAAAAGCTTATGGAAATTTGAGAATATGCAGACTAATCATTAATTTTCAAATGATTTCACTGATTTCGCATAAAATTAATTACAAAATGCATTGACTATTAGTATAAGTACTTTTAATTGAAATGCTTATTAAACGCAACTTGGCGCAGTGAAATTTTGAAAATATTTTTATACGTCGTTTTTTGTAATAAGTTCAAATAAACTTGCAGTTTTGCTTTAAAAACCGATGTATTTTTTTTTTCCAGAAATATAAAAAAAAAATTTAAGCATTAATTTCAGTTAAGAATTAGAAATTTTTTTTGTAAACTTCATAAAGTTTCATATGGATATTCTATTAAATATTTCAGTTTATTTTAAATTATTTCTTTGAATCAAATAGAATGTAAGCAGAATTTTAAAATTAGTATGATCATTCTGACGACAGAAAAAACAAAGGCTTAAAATTTACAACGAAAGTTAGATAACTAATAACAGATAATTCAAATAAAATTTTAGGTAATCAGTTGAGTTTTTTAAAAATAAAAGCATGTATTTCAGAATATATATACAGCAGAATATTATATATTAAGTAAAACAATTATACAGAATTTTATAGAAGAATGCTTAATAAGGAAATATTTAAGAATTAATAACGAACTTTTTTCTACTTAAATAACATATGCTTTATTAAAATGAAGTCTTTAGTCCTATTTTAATTTTTTTCCAAAAAAAAGGGAATATTTATTTATTTATTGTAATTGAAAAGCTTTAAAAAAACTAATATAATTTCAAGGTACGCAATTTATAATTATTTTTACACTAGCATATCCTGCTTTTTATTGTAAAAATTAAAACAGCATTTAAAATTATTGAACATTTTAAATATTTGAGCATTTAAAATAAGAGATACTCTCTTGCTTATATATATTTCAGTAAAATTTGATATTAATGTATGTAAAACATATTCATCAAACACATTAATAGTGACATAAAATAATATTCAGTTAGGTTACAATTATATAAAATTTACTTTAAATTCATAGCTCAAAAGATTGTATTGCTTAATAAATAAGAGATCATAATTTTTATAAATGTATTCCAGGTTTATTATTCACTATAAGGATTTGAAATTCATAAACAGAACAGCCATAAATAATATCATAAATATTTATAAAATGAATGTCGAATTGATGATTCATCAATTCGAAATCGTTAATGAATTATTTTACATAAAATATTTTGCCGGATTTCGTTAAAAGATATTAGAATATAAAAAATCTTTTAATGGTCTTTTATGAATTATTGATCATTTATAATTTATTTTCATTATGTACATTGTTCTCGTTTAATAAAAAATCTTTTATATATCATTTCAAAAGGCTGATTTAATGGAATTATTAAAGAAAAGTGAACATATATTGTTAATGCTTTTATCTTTTGAGAACCCTCAATAATTGAATATTTTGAGGATAAATTGTTTACATTGAATTTATATGAATCTTTTTAGAGTTTTTCAAATTATAATAAATATAATAAATATGAAAATATTATTTTTTTTATTTGCAAAAAAATAATAAAGACTTTTTTGTAATAAAGAAAATGCTATTTCGTTAATAAAGTATGTGAAAAAATTAATTTTATTGCTATGATATTTTCTGAAAACAATACATTCTCATACATCCTATTAAGGTGTTAAAAAAGAAAAAATTAAATAAATAATATAAATATATTTCAAAAGAATCAAGAGCTTTTTATAATAAATGAAAGTTTTATTAAAATTTTTTGTTTCAAAGTATGACATCAAATAACAATATTTGCAAGTATATAGTTATAAAACTGAGACCCTTATTGCTTTAAAATAAAAAATAGAAATACATTTAGAAATTATCTCTGCTATATAAATAAGCAGAATAATTTAAAGAAAAAAAAATGTATTAACTTTTAATTATGGAACGAATTCATGAAATTGAATGAATCATTCATTTTTTTTAAATTCATGGTGAATTGAAGAAAAATGCACAATAAAAGACTCCTTTTTTCCATCTATGTATCAAAAGAATTTTTATTTAATGATACATAGATGGAAAAAGGGTCTTTTCTTGTGTATTTGATAACGAAATGTTAAGTATGTTACCTAAAACCACAAAAAACAAATTTAGAATTTTCGTGTTTAAAATTTTTTAACCATGATTTAAAATTTTCATAATATTATTTGTATGTTTATTTTATTCCAAAAAGAATTTTTCCCTTTAATTGAAACTGTATTAGGGTTTTATAAATAAACTAATATTATATTTGTCTAACAACAGAATAATTTAATGTTGTTCATTTTTTCAGCAATATAAATAAGTTTCTTTATTTGGTTAAAAATTCTTTGGAGTGTCTTAAATTTTCTTCATCATCATATATAAAGACACTATTTTCTTAAGTAAATGAATATACAATAAAAAGAAAATTTGTTACAAGTAATTTTTGAAAGTTTGTTCTCAAGTAATTTTTTAAATAAAAAAAAAATTGCTAAACGATATAGAATATTTATAAAAGAATTATAGAAATAGAAAATAATAAAAATTTACTAATGCAAAATTATTGAAAGTTTAAAATCCTATTTTATATTATAGTATATAATAGAGAATTAGAGAATATTGTTTCCGAAATGTAAAATTACTTAATTAGTGAAAAATTCATTAATATTAAAAAATATTTTACTGAAAATTTAAAACTAACTAATTTAAAAAATAATATTCAGATCATAACCGCAATTCTAAGAATTGGAATTTTTAATATTATATGATTAAATTTCTAAAGTTACATTGTATCTAAAATATAAATACACCTTGAGACCTACGTTCAACGCTTTACAGCCATATTAGACCGGGAACTACGGTTTAAAGTGGACCATAACTGGACATCATGTGGGTCATTTAAGTTTAAAGTGGACCACAAAAACATCCATGGTACGCCGGAACTCGAATTGTAAACTTGTGACATCGAGCGCCAGAGCTAGTCACTCGACCGTGCCCCATTTATATGTGTAATAAGAAAAAAAAATTTTCTTGCCATTATAACACTGACAAAACTTTACAAATAAAAAAAAATTAATTAATGTCTCTCAAATATTATAATATAGAATAAAAATAAAATTGACATCACATTTGTAATACAAAGGTTAAAATATTCAAAAACTTCACTACTTTAATCAACCCCATTTCTTTGGGAAGTAATTTTAGTTATCGAATATAAACTTTCACACATTCGCATACCTTAAATACACATTCAATGAGATGTAACAGACGTATGTGAAAGTGTCTCACAGAGATATGAAAATTAGCCTCTCTTTATAGAACTACCAAAGAACAGAAGGAAAAAAATTGTTCATGTTCTGAACAAATTGAAAAGACCAGCTATATCTCGTCAAAAATTTTAATAATCGAAACGTCTAATTTAACTGTCACTATCGCTAATTTAAAAAATATATCAATAACAGAGACAAAAACTAGAATTATGTGTATGAAAAAATTTTATTATTATTTTTTATTATTATATTCTTAGCAAAATTTTACAAATACAAAAATTTAATTTATGTATCTTAAAGATTATGATAATCTTTGAGATACGTAAATTAAATTTTAGAATAAAAGAAAAATTAGCATCAAATTTGTAGAACAAAAGTTAAAATATTCAATAATTTCACTACTTTAATCAACACCATTTCTTTGGGAAGTAATTTTAATCATCGAAACACCTAATGTAAACTTTCATGCATTCGCATACCTTAAATACACATTCAGTGTCTCACAGAGATATGCAAATTAGCGTGTCTTTACAGAACTACCAAAGGGCAGAAGAAGAAGAAAAAAAAACTGTCCATGTTCCTGAGCAAACTGAAAAGACCAGCTTCCGTCAATAACATTTCATAAGCTTTCCAGTAAGTAATTAAACTGGAAAGTCATTAAGACCGGTTTGGATTCTGGAGTGTGTGCCAAAGCTCATTAAGACGATCAAGAAGTGCTTTTAATTAAAGTTTCTCGAATTAGTTCAGTCTTTAATGTCTCTTCCTCCTAAGTTATATCACGGTTAGCAAACATTTCTCCATTTCGTCTTTTGCCCAACGCACAAAAGACTTGTCTGGCAAAATTTTCTCCTAAGAGAAAAAAAAAATTTCTCTAAAGGCGTGCGATTTCTTCGAAAGTCCCAAATTATTTGGGGATGTTAATCTCGGTTCTAAAGGAATCGGAGGATGGTTCTTAAATCAAAACTTTTGCGTATGTGTTAATGCATATAAGCTGTTAATTAGCGATTCTTGTAACTGGAGGGGAAGAGTTGCTTCAAGTCAGATTTCGTTCTAAATGTCTTCCCCTCTTTTGTTTGAACAGTAGAATAAATTCAGTCGGGTGTTGTTTGCTGTTGAATTTATTTTTGTGGGATTTTTAGATTTTTAATTAAATCTATGTACATATATAAATTATAGAAAAATATTTTTTTTAAAAATTGAATAGAAAAATCAGGGAGAAGAGGGACACTAATATTTTATTTTAATTAATTATTATTTTGTTCATTTAATTAACTAGAAAATTATTATAACAATTGTAATAAAAATATTATTATGAATTAAAAATTAGTTAAAATGTTTAAGAAATCAATTTATTAATTATTTATCTAAAGAATATATTTATTTTGTTATCAGTCGTTTTTAAATATTTACTTATAGCTAACGTTGAATATCAAAGTGAATCGTATTAATCAATTGAATGATGTTGTTTAATATATAAATTCTTACTTACTTTTTTTTAAATTTATTTTTTAATATTCATTTATTTTAATTATTTAAAGTTTTGAAAAATATTATTGTAATTTGTTTCAATGAAAGAATATTGTTGCAGAGTCATGTATGAATTACTTTTAATTCAATGAGTATTTAAGACACGTATCATATATAATGAAAGAAGATTTTCAATGGGAGGTGCCTGGGACAAAAAAAAGACATGGATTGAAAAAGTGGGAAATGATCTGAAGAACCTAAAGATCACAAACTGGAAAACCACAGCTCGAGATAGACGACTATGGAATCGTATTGTTAGGAAGACATGGTCCAACTTCCATGGACTGTAGTGCCTTGGAGTTAGTACCTTTATAAGAAGAACAATTATATGTATAAAAATCGAGTTTATCTTTAATTTGCCGCATTAAATAACTGCAACAAAATGAATCATACTAAATAGATTCTTTTGTTGAGTATCATTTTGCATAGATCAATAAAAGATATATATATATGTACATGTTGATATTATGAACATTTAGTTTAAAAGATATTCTAGAATAGCAGATTTAATAGAAAGATTAATTGCAGATAAATATTAAAAGAAAAATTTTGTCCGTCTAAAAGTGAGTTAAACAGTTACCATGGTCACTGTTTAACAATTATTCAATATAAAATACCAATTTATAAATGTTATTTAATACAGAATGTGGCAAGTGTTTGGACGCTTGAGTAAACTTTACTATATGGTACAATTTCTTTTCAATTTTAATTTGGCTTAATAAGTAAATTTTTGCAGCTAAAAGAATAAATGTGTCACAAAAAGAGAAATTTCAAAGGAAAATATTCTATTGTTGGTTTTACTGGTTAACGGAGCGCCTTGGCCTCAATGGGGCCTTAAATTCCTGTCTTGTGAGGTTAAAAGCATGAAAGATGAGGGTGCATAAATGTTCTAGTAATTTAAATCATGATACGCGATTTAGTAAAAATGATTAAATTTTTGGTGTAAAATATTATATACAATATCATCACAATGCATTACATGAAATACAATTTCGGAGATTTCCCATTGTAATTCGTTTCGAAATCAAGTATAGTTATCTTCAATTATTTAGTGAATATTCATTGCATAAAACTTTTGTGAAATCAATAAATAATGGTATCAACAAAGGACTTATTAATTAAAATATTAAGAAAATGCAAGAATTTAAATAAATTTAATTACCGAATTGAAAATTATGCAAAAGAAAATATACTATAAGGCAATTAATAGTGTAATTAACGACATGTTGTATATGATATCAATATCAACTACTACAATGGCTACAAAAATAACAATTACAGCTAGAACAGTAGAAGACTTCGAGCAAAAAATAGCTATGCATAGCTATAGACTTCGAATAGCTATGCATAGATCGTTGACCGCATACGACCCTCAAAAGCTATTCATGCGGGTCACCATATCATATGTTCATTTTACTTAAATATATAATTGGTAATTTGACATGATTTGATGAAAATTTAAATCAGGGAACTAACGAGAATGATTTCGAATAGCTACAGACCTATGAGCCATGTGCGGACCGTAGAAGCTTTTCCTGCAGTCCTCACTTCATGTGTCGATTTTACTTAAAAATTTAATCGACAATTTGTTTCAAAATTTTTCGGATTTGATTTTAAGAAAGTTTAAAATAGGGAAATAGCAACTGTGATTTTGAATTGGTATAAACCGAGAGCCATATGCAGACAGCAGAAGCTTTTTTTGCTCTTTTTACTTAAAAACATAATCGGTAATTTGTTTTAAAAATTTTCAAATTTGATAAATATTTTGATAAAGACATTGAAAAATGAGCACAAAAAGTGATAGACAGAAGAATGCTCTTTTACTTAAAAAAATCGGTAATTTAAATTTTTTAAAAATTTTGATAAATATTTAAAATGAGCACAAGTGCGAGAGTGATTTTGACTAGGCAAAAAACCGCGGGCCATCTGCAGCCAGAAGAAGCTTTTCTTGCTCTTTTTACTTAAAAACATAATCGGTAATTTGTTTAAAAATTTTCAAATTTGTTTTGATAAATATTTAAAATGAGCACAAGTGATAGACATGAAAAAGCGAAGTGATTTTGACTAGGCAAAACCGCGGGCGATATGCAGACAGCAGAAGCTTTTCTTGCTCTTTTTACTTAAAAACATAATCGGTAATTTGTTTTAAAAATTTTCAAATTTGTTTTGATAAATATTTAAAATGAGCACAAGTGATAGACATGAAAAAGCGAGAGTGATTTTGACTAGGCAAAAAACCGCGGGCGATATGCAGCCAGAAGAAGCTTTTCTTGCTCTTTTTACTTAAAAACATAATCGGTAATTTGTTTTAAAAATTTTCAAATTTGTTTTGATAAATATTTAAAATGAGCACAAGTGATAGACATGAAAAATAATCGGTAATTTGTTTTAAAAATTTTCAAAGTGATTTTGAGCACAAGGCAAAAAACCGCGGGCGATATGCAGCCAGAAGAAGCTTTTCTTGCTCTTTTTACTTAAAAACATAATCGGTAATTTGTTTTAAAAATTTTCAAATTTGTTTTGATAAATATTTAAAATGAGCACAAGTGATAGACATGAAAAAGCGAGAGTGATTTTGACTAGGCAAAAAACCGCGGGCGATATGCAGCCAGAAGAAGCTTTTTCTTGCTCTTTTTACTTAAAAACATAATCGGTAATTTGTTTTAAAAAATTTTCAAATTTGTTTTGATAAATATTTAAAATGAGCACAAGTGATAGACATGAAAAAGCGAGAGTGATTTTGACTAGGCAAAAACCGCGGGCGATATGCAGCCAGAAGAAGCTTTTCTTGCTCTTTTTACTTAAAAACATAATCGGTAATTTGTTTTAAAAATTTTCAAATTTGTTTTGATAAATATTTAAAATGAGCACAAGTGATAGACATGAAAAAGCGAGAGTGATTTTGACTAGGCAAAAAACCGCGGGCGATATGCAGCCAGAAGAAGCTTTTCTTGCTCTTTTTACTTAAAAACATAATCGGTAATTTGTTTTAAAAATTTTCAAATTTGTTTTGATAAATATTTAAAATGAGCACAAGTGATAGACATGAAAAAGCGAGAGTGATTTTGACTAGGCAAAAAACCGCGGGCCATATGCAGCCAGAAGAAGCTTTTCTTGCTCTTTTTTTAAAAACATAATCGGTAATTTGTTTTAAAAATTTTCAAATTTGTTTTGATAAATATTTAAAATGAAGTGATAGACATTGTTTTAAAAAGCTTTTCTTGCTCTTTTTTTCAAATTTGTTTAAAAATTTTCAAATTTGTTTGATAAATATTTAAAATGAGCACAAGTGATAGACATGAAAAAGCGAGAGTGATTTTGACTAGGCAAAAAACCGCGGGCCATATGCAGCCAGAAGAAGCTTTTCTTGCTCTTTTTACTTAAAAACATAATCGGTAATTTGTTTTAAAAAATTTCATATTTGATTTGAAGAAAGTTTAAAATAGGGAACATGATTCAGCTTTTAATTTAGTAATAATTAGTCATTTCATTATTAAAATAATTTTTTTCCAATGTTTTCTATTTCATTGCAAACATAAGAATTAGAATCTTTGTCAGTAACGTACTAGTCTCGACGCAGGATTTCTACCAACATAATTTTATCTTTTACGATATTTACTGTCAAAAATATGTTCAATTTTAAAATTAAGTTAACCTGATGTGGTTTAATTGTAGATAATATATAAAAATGCGCAAGGTTGTTTGGATCAAAATATGTTTGTAAACAAATATGCGATGAATAAAAAAAATTTTTTTTCAATCGAACGATGCGATACACTATTATTTTGCGCTTGATTTATTAAAAAAAATCGAACCAACTAATAAAACACTTATTATATTAATCTAGTATCACCTATCAAATTCTTTATTTGTGTTTTTATTATAATATATTATTTTTTTATATATAACAGATTAAATATGCATTAAAATTAGATAATCGATTTCGATGTGTGGCCCATGGCTAAGTTACTGCGAGTATATGTGACCCATGGTCTTCACAAATACTGTGAATATAATAAATATAAATTAATGAGTTACATCAAAATGTTTTTTTCTTGCCATTAAGTTCTTAAAAATCTATTAGTTAAAACTTTTTTACAATAGTAAGAAGTAAACACATATAAATAAATGTGGAATGGATCTTCATTATCATGCTTCATTTGGTTTCTTTAATATGTTGTTTAGAAGGAACCAGTTGTCAGCATGAATAAACGTAATTATTTTTATTTAAAAAGAAGACCTTATTTTCATTTATTTCTTAAATGTTTTGACAAACTATTACGAGACTCATTCTAAAATGAATGTTCCTTTAAAAAAAATATTCATGATGATTATTGCTGTACTTCTTAACTTTTTTTTTATCACTTGGTTTAAAATGTACCAACCGCACAAATATTTCTATATTATTAAATAGCTATTATAGTCTCATAATTTAAATATAGTGATTCTGGAAAATCTTTTTTTTTTTTTTTTTTTTTTTTGGAGCCCTTTAAATTTCAATAGTTTTGAAAAGATTTGTATAACTGAATAGTTTATATAACTTGATAATATAAAAATTATATTTAATGTAAAATAAGTTTAGAACTAATAAATAGTAATTTAATCACATCGCTTAATTATCAAAGTTTTGTTGTTATTAATTTTAATTATTTAAAAACAAATGAAATATGAAAATCGAATATACAAAAAGGAATATGATATACGAATGTGAAATACGAAAAAGCATGTAAAATTTAGTAGTAAATATGAATGAGTTTATAGATATTACATTAATATGAATGTTTTTTTTTATTACTAAAATGTTCCTATCATTCTTTAAATTAGGAACGATAAAATTCAAGTATAAAAATTCTATATTATGTGTCAAATGTTAGAATCATATTTAATTTAAAATTATGAGTTTAAAAAAAACTATTTGCGCATTAATGTTAAACAATCTATCGAATAAAAAAAATTGGCTTAAATATATTTAAAAGGACGTAAATCAATGAAATAAATTTAATGCAAAGAATAAACACGAAAGCATGTAAACTTCGTTCAGTAAAAAAAATTTTTTGCTATTTCGATTAATAAATAAATGTTTGCGTGGACATTTAACAAAAGATCGGTTGTGTTACACAGAAACGTTATTTTGGAAGTATTTGCAATTTTATTTTTTTAATTTTTTATGCAAAAGATGAAGGAAAAAAAAAAAAAAAAAAAAAGACTTAAATTCAAAATTACGATTATGATTGAAAATATGATTCATATCAATTTTGGAACGATATTGAATTAAATAATACATAATGACATAGAAATAAGATTTTGAATTTTTTATATAAATAATACAAAGTTAAAAAATAAACACCACAATTAATTAATTGCTATTAGTTACACATAAAATTCATTTGTATTTATTTTAATTGTTCTTAATAATAAAAACTCCTTCGTAATTGACATGCTTTCATGTTTATTCATTTCATTAAATTTATTTCATCAATAATTAAATCATTTGAAATGTATTTAAAACCAATTTTTTTTATTTGATAGATTATTTAACATACACGCATAAATATTTTACATATATTTTTTCAATATATATGTTTAGAAAAATTCTTTCTTTTCTAAAATTCAGCAGAGTTTAAGAAAGAAATTATTTTTTAAATATATTACATACATATTTATTGGCAAAAAGCGATATATTATAACAGTTTTTCAACATTTTTTTAAATATAGAATGAACTCGATAATTACTTAAAAGTATTTAAAAAAACACTTAATTTTATCTATTTAACAATTTATATCCTAAAAATAAGTTATTTGAGTGTCTTAGTAAATTAATTAAGTTATAAAGGTTTCTTTTTAAAACTATTTTGTAAAAAAAAATTTATTACCTGAGAATGAATAAATTCGGATATAATTTCTTTGTACGTTTTTCTTGAAATAAACTGTATCAAATGGAATAAAACGAATTGCACGTGCATCAGAAAAGTTTTCGTTTAAGTTTCATAGGCCTTCTGTTTGTCTGAAATGAATAACACAAATTAATTACAATGTATAATTATTAATAATCTTTCTATAATAATATATAATAACTTATGTATTATGTAAAATAATTATAATAATGCATGCATAAATGTATAATAGTTAATATTATATCGATTGACAATAATAAATATTCTGATATTCAACGAGATTTTCTAACATTTAACTTATTTTCTTAAAATTTTATAAACATATGCAATTTTAATTTATACATATAAGGTATTCTTAAAATTTTAAATTTAAAAAATTTTAAATTTTTAAATATTTTACAAGGAATTTAATAAAATATTAAAATAACTATTTTGATGAAGGATATAATGATTTATCTTAAACCATTGCCTAATTATAATCTGATTGAGAAATAATTGCTGAGTAATGATGCTAGTTTGGTAGTCAAATGATTTTATCTATATACAAATAAAATAGTAATTAAATAGTACCGTTTAGTTATTATCACTAACAATGTTGATGATATAACGCTGATAAAATGTATCGTGAATATTTATATTGAAAAAGAAACCTCTCCTTTTGTCAGAATGGACATTAAATAAAGTTAAAATTTGTCTTTTACACTTAGCATTGAATAAACCTTATTATGAAAACTTTAAAATATTTGAAGAATTAAAAGAATAACAAATAATTCAAGGAAAGAGAAAATCATTTAATTGGAAATTTAGGTTTATTCAAAACAACCATTGTAAAAAAAAGGGAGTATTTATTTTTTGAAATATATTTCTTTAAATTTCCTGAAATTAAAATTCTTGTAAAATTATAATAAATTTCGTGTCCTTCTTTTGAAATTTATATTTTTTATTAACATATTTTGATTATATTTTGTATATAGGGGTAACATTTCATTGAATGTGAAAAATTACTGAAATTTCATAAATTATAAGCTTAACTTTTATGCATATCACAACATAAAATCTTTTTATCTGTTCTAAACTTTCTAATAATGTATTCTGAACTTTCTAATAATTTGTATTGAAAAAAGAGACTTCTGCAATGATAACGCTTTTTGGCGGAATGAATAATAAAGTTAAAATTTGTCTTCTTTTTTTTAGCACTGAATAAACCTTATTATAAAAACCTTAAATTATTTGAAGACTTAAAAGAATAACCAATATTTCAAGGAAAACTAACTAATAAGAAATTTAGGTTAATTCAAAGCAATAATTGTTAAGTAAAACAGGAAATAATTTTTTTAAATATCCTGAAATTAAAATTTTTGTAAAATTATAATGATTTCGTGTTCTTCTTTCAAAATTTAGATTCTTTATGGACATATTTTGTATATAGGGATAACATTTTATTAAATGCGAAAAATTATTGAACTTTCATGTATTGTAAGTTTAGCTTTTATGCATATCAAAACACAATATCTTTTTACTATTCTAAACTTTCTAATAATGTGTCTCTAATGATGTATTATAATCTTTCTAATAATGTGTTTCTAATAATGTATTCTAAACTTTCTAATAATGTTTTCAAATCTTTCTAATAATTTGCATTGAAAAAGAAACCTATGTAATAAAACCTTTTGATTGAATGAATAATAAATTGCAATTGAATAAACAATTCAACGATAGTATAAATTCAAATGGCACGATATTAATTGTATAAGAAGAGTGGAACAAAAATTATAGTAAAGTTCAAGACAAAAGTTTAAAAATATTAATACTGTAAAATATTTTTTTCAGCTTTAAAAATATCGTTGCGCTTTATTACTGCATCTGGATTACTAAATATTATTTATTAATATTAAATTATTTTAAACTTTATTTACAAGTGAATCATGAAGATATTTGATTGAAATATTTAGTTTATTGACATGTTTTTATCCTTTAGCATTCACATTAAATTATTTATTAATATTAAATTGTTTTTATTTTATACAATTGAATCATGCCGATATTTAATTGAAATGTTTAGTTTATTAACATGTTTTCATCCTTTAGCATACACATTAAATTATTTATTAATATTAGATTGTTTTTAACTTATACAAATGAATCATGCGGATATTTGATTGAAATATTTAGTTTATTAACATGCTTCCATCCTTTAACACTCACGTTAAATTATATATTAATACTCATTTTATTCATAGGACTAAAAATTAATGAATAAATCTAGATTTCTAACAGTGAAAACAATTACATAGAAGTTCTTCTAAAATGTTACTTTAATTCATTTTCTTCAACAATTTTTTTTAAAACGAGTAATATAAAAAAAAAAAAAAAAAAAAAAAATTTCAAGTCAATTCCTATTTTTTTTCACTATATTGCAGAAAATCCTGTATAAATAATTTTCATTCATTTTTTTTTAAGTTGATCTGGTGCCTTCTATTGGTAGATATATGCAACTTAAATATAAAAAAATATATAATTAATTTCTGAATTAATGTTTGAAAAAACTGTATTAACATCCAGTGTCATCCACCACAAGTTCAAAAAAAAATGTATTTGAACTTGAGTGGATGTATAAAGAGCATTTTATTAAAGATTGAAAATTTGAACAAGATATATATAGGGAAAGTGTGAGCTAATAGAAGGAATTGAAAAAAGGGGTAGGCTGAGAAATACAAGTTGTAACTTTCCAGACCACCCCTCTTCCTTTCGAAAACAACCTTCAAGTTCCCCATTCCCTCTCATTGGTTGAGGAACCGTATGGAATATTGGGACATTCATGAAAAAAAGATTTTCCACTCGTCGGGCCCTCCACTTTCCAATACTGTTACCCCTGCCACCGGCGTTTGACAGGTGGGCGTTTTAAAAGAGGGGGGAAGAGGGGTTCTGTGGATGTCGTTGGCTGGAAATGGATGACCGCCGGGGGAGGACGAAAGCAGATGCCGGCCATTAACAGCATCCGGCCGCTGGTTCCAGAACATTGACCAACGCTCACTCATATTGAATTTCGGAGGAGAGCAACTCGCTGGAAAGGTAAATAATTTTTACCCTCTCTACTAATCAATATTTTGTTTCCTTAAATATATCACATTCTTTTTCCTCTTACATTATTTTCATCTTAATCAATATTTGTCTTAAATTATTTTCCCTATTCTTCAATTGTTTTCACTATTCAATATTTTTTTTCTTTAAATATCAAGTATTTTTCTTTCTAATATTATTTCCATTTTGATCAATATTTGTCTTGAATTGTTTTCACTATTCAATATTTTAGCCCTTTAAATATCAAGTATTTTTCTTTCCTCTAATAAGTATTATTTTCGTCTTATTCAATATTTTTCTTGAATTGTTTTTACTATTCTTCAATTGTTTTCGAAATTCAATATTTTTTTCCCTTAAATGTCAAGTATTTTTCTTTCCTCTAATAAGCATTATTTTCAACTTAATCAATATTTTTCTTCAATTGTTTTTGATATTTTTTCTCCTTATATTTAAGGTGAAGTATTCTTCTTTCCAGAAATAAATATTATATTCATCTTAATCAATATTTGTCTTGAATTGTTTTTAATATTTTTTTTTCTTTAAATATCAAGTATTTTATTTTCCTCTAATAAGTATAACTTTCAACTTAATCAATATTTTTCTTGAATTGTTTTCACTATTCAATATTTTTTTACTTTAAATATCAAGTATTTTTTTCCACTCTAATAAGTATTATTTTTATCTTAATCAATATTTGGCTTGTATTGTTTTCAATATTCAATATTTTTTTCCTTTTATAAATATTTTTCTGTCCTCTAATAAGCAATATTTTCACCTTATTCAATATTTTTCTTGAATTTTTTTCACTATTCAATATTTTTTTCACTTAAATATCAAGTATTTTTCTTTCCTCTAATTAGTATTATTTTCATTTTAATCAATATTTTTCTTGAATTGTTTTCAATATTTTTTTCCCTTAAATATCAAGTATTTTTCTTTCCTCTAATTAAGTATTATTTTCATTTTAATCAATATTTTTCTTGAATTGTTTTCAACATTTTTTTCCCTTAAATATCAAGTATTTTTCTTTCCTCTAATTAGTATTATTTTCATTTTAATCAATATTTTTCTTGAATTGTTTTCAACATTTTTTTCCCTTAAATATCAAGTATTTTTCTTTCCTCTAATTAAGTATTATTTTCATCTTAATCAATATTTGTTTTGAATTGTTTTTTCTATTCAATATTTTTTCAAATATTTTATTGATATATTTTTATTTATTGTTTTCTATTTTACGTATAAATTCATATAATTAAGTTAATGTTTAAGTAAAATAAAAATGAGTGTTGAAGATATTTTTTACAATTTTTTCATTGTCATTTATTAAATAAGTCCAATAAAAGCTAAGATATCTATAGTGAATTTTTCAAAAACTTTATATCTTAATCTTTTCAAATCTTATTATTTTTATTGATTTTAGATTGTATAAAGAGTGTATTTAGTTTGATAAGAACTCAGAAAGAACGCCTTAGTTTATAAATAGAGCGTCTTACAAAAATATTGATAGAATAGAATGTTGATAAAGATCTGATGGAATAGAAAAATTTGATAGACAAAATAATTTCAAAATAATTATTATAATACTTTTTGATACAAATAAATAGATTCTTTGATAATTATTAACGTTATATCATGCGCTATTACATATAGATAGGTAACTTTAGATTTAAATGTTGTGTTACAAATAATAAGCAACAATTTTAATACGAAATTGATAGACGTAATTGTCATCTTCCATTAACTTTATTTTATATCACAATTGTTTTTTTTTTAATTTGAAAAATTTTATTCTCTTATTTAAATATACATGCGATGTTTTTGTAGAGGGGGAAAAAAAAAACTACACTACCTTTATTAAATTGAGCATTCTCACATGACCAGGTTCTATTGAACGTCTTTTAGGAGATTTATTCACTGAATAAAAGCTTTTTAATATACATATATATTTTTGTATATATATATATAACACAATATTTTTGTAGAGACTGTTTCAAAACAAAAGACGATGTAATGCTTCATTCGCAACATTAAGGCGTTAAGTAAATTGGTAATTACGGTAAAAGAATATTAAATATAAGAAAATTAAAAAGATATCAGTAAGTTTATTTTTACAAATTAAAAATTTTCAGCTTTTAATTTTTATTATTTTATCTATTAAATAAATTTTTATTTAGTGCTTGTATAATTATTTATTTAAAATTTAAGGTGCGTCTTTCTTCCTTTTGTTAAAGAATATATATTTGTAAACATTCTTTAATTGAATATTTTCATAAAAAGGAAAAGCTTTTTGCTAATAAAATATATGGGTGTTGTTTTGGAAAACGAGGTTTTTCGTGTCCAAACTTTCAATTTTGGACATTTTCGGAAAAAATCTGAAATTCTTCACGAGTTTATTTTTTTTTCCCCTTAAATTTTTTTTAATGAGCTCTTTTATGTATAATATTTATTACAAAATAATTCAGTAATTGTTAAATAATTTATTAAGCAAATTAATTCAGAAGAAAAATCAGAGTAGAAATTGTTTTAAAAGATCGTCTTTTGAAAGCAAAGACAATTTTTTTTCAATGTTAAGATAAGATTTTTTGAGAAAAGAAAGTTTAATTTGATTTAATTAAGAAAAGAAGTTTTTAATTTTTTAAGATTGCTGTATTGCCTTTTGTTCTTATATTAAAGTCTAAATTTTACGGGCAACCTATATATTGGCCTAACCGATTACAATTATAATTTCTGTAATTGATTTTATGTATGAAGAAAAAAAAAAAATCAAATTGCTCCTTTTTTATCATGTATCATATCTTAAATTTATGTTTGATTAGTTATGCCATCTAACAAAAATAATCATGAAAACTACTATAATAATACTTTTAAAAATACCATCCCTAGCTATCGCCAGAACAAGTCAAACTCATTCAGTTAGTATTATTTAGTGCTTCGAATTAAGTGACTTATTCGTCTTGAAATGATCCGTAAAACTTAATGATGTTTTTCGGTTACAAGGAATCCTGATACTTCCTCTACTTAATTAGGATGCCGGAAAGGCTCTCTGACCTCGTGAGAAGCCCTCCCGAATGCTCCCTGGTGCATCACTTAGATGTAAACAAAGTCCTGGGTGTTAAAAGATCATTTTAAAGTTCGTCATTTATCAGTCTTTATCACTGAGATAAAGAATACAATATTATCATTTAATTTTAGTATTATTTTCATTTGGCAAAACAAATATAATTTTGTTTTTGTTTATTATTAAATCATTTTGAAACAAATTATATTGCATTATTTCGATTTTATGTATTTTATTTTGTCGGATTCTTAAGCGAAAAATATATATGAGAAAAATTTATATAAAAAAATCCAATCAAAATACAAACATTTGTAAAATTTGTAAATTTTAAATTACTGTAAATACCTTTCTCTCTCACTATCTCTCCCCCCCACCCTCTCTCTCTCTCTATATATATACATATTTATGTATATTATAGAACTTCAGATATGCATATGCATGCTGTGGATTTGCAGATTCCAGAGTATGCATGTTTGTATTTCTTATAATTCAAAATTTAACACTGCGAGGACCAATTTTTTTCTTCTTCTTGAAATCTATTATATTTCTAAATTGCGCAAAATAAATAAAACCGAGAAAGTTTATTATATTTTCCAATTAAAATAAAAACTTTTATTTAACAATATTTAATTCTTTAAATTATTTCAAAACTATTTACTTTTTTTAAATATATTAACTGCTCAATATTCACTATAAAAAAATAATAATAATTGCATTATATTTTAAATTGTCACACCTTTATGAATTTAGTAATATGAAAACCAACGGAAATAAGTAACTGAATAAATTTATTTTCGTTTAATTGTTAGAACTTTTATTAAAATGTAATTGTTGCGAAAATTAATTTTATTTTAATAACAATTTAAAAATATTTCACCACCGATGAAGAAATTATGCGCCGAGCATAGGTTTAACTACGAATTTTACCTAAATTTTTAATTTGATATTCTACATTTTCTTTCTAAACAATGCAAAATATGATGGTTATTTTAAATCCATTCTTATCTTTTGTAATGTTTGAACTTATTTTAGGATAATATCTATTTTATTATTATTATTAGTAGTAGTAGTAGTACATGTTTTATTTATTATTTGCTTTCATAGTCTGGCGCTCGATGGCACAGTTTTCGGATTCGAGTCTCGACGGTGCCATGTATATTTGTAGTGTTTCGCAATCCACTTTAAGTCGTATGTCCCCGCCTAATAATACAGTAGAGAGTTGGGCTGACAACAATACACTGTAAAAAAATATCTCCTGTTTCGGAATCTGCTAGTAGGTAGACGGCCATTGTCCAACATAGACTGTAGTGCCAGGGAGAGTTAATTAGTTTTACTTTAACAGAGTACTTATTTTTGTAGAATTATTACGCAATTATAAAATTACTCCAAGCATTTTCATATGCAAACATTACATCAAGTAGCAAATAAATAATATAAATAAATAAAAACATTTCAAATTTATACAAAAGAGCACTGTGCTTGATAAAGAACAAACACAAAGAAAAAATAATGAAAAGTACTGAATTCAAAATATTACATTAATTTTATTTTTTAAACTCTTATCAAACAGCAACTATATATCTATTTTGCTTTATCTGCGTTACTTTATATCTATTTAGCATATTAATATCATTTTGAGATTGTCATCTAAAGCGTCTATTTCATTGGTACCACCCGAATCGATAGTAAAGCCATGTTTGTATTGCATGAAAATGAATTCAAATTTCATCTCATATACTTGAAAAACGTTTGCAGGAGTATTCATTTTTTATCCATATTTGAATTATTTTTGTAAATATTGATAGTTCAATTTGCCGACTTTTCTTATTTATTTGTTTATCAGGCACAACTTTTTTGAAGAATTGAGTTTTCCGATCTTTGCCGAGAAAAATTTGCATTTATAGAAGGAATGGATCAAACAATAGTAGTATATGTTAATTTTTTTAACATGGAACGGATTACCAACAAATGAGGATTTTTTATTTATTTTATAGATTAATTCTTATTTTAATATGTTCCACTTATTCTACATGATATAATTTCAGAATCAAGAAATTTTCGTATGATTATAGCGTAGGGTTTCGTAGGTTTTTAATTATATTGATGTAGGTATCATAAAATAATTTTATATCCGTATTTAATTATAATGCTATTAAAATTGAATTTAGCTTAATTATCGCAATTATGATAATCAGGCGCGCATGCAAGGAGAGTGTAGTGGGTCCCGCCCCCGCTTCCCCCTCTCATAAGGAAATGGCCGATTATGGCCGTTCCCCATTTAGGTCCGATTGTTTTTTGTTAAATATTTTGTGTTTCAATGAAGTAAGAGTTTTTCTTATTATTGTTAATTTTATTATCGCGTCTGAATGTTTTGAATGAGCCGTCATTTTTACTAATTTAGTTTCATTAAATATTCATCTTAATATTGAAGTTGACGTAAAATAGGTAATCGATGAGCTACCAAAAAAAAAGACATGAAAAATGAATTTTAGTTTGTAATTTGTTTATATAATTTTTTTTAGAAAATAGATTTTTATTTTAGGTACAATTCTTCTTAGTTTTCATTGCTCTTTTTTATTTTGTATCATTCTAAAAATTATTAAATAATTTATGTAATTGCGACTTTATTTGCGACCTTTTCTAATATTTATAGTTTAATATGATCTAATGAGTCTTCATAAACGATTTTTTTTAAGCACCCTCCCCCTTCAAAATCTTGCATATACGCCTGATATTAATTATATTTATATTTTTAAGCCTTATGCTTCAGTTATTTTTTTAATTTAGAAATGCATAAATGAATATAAATACTTTTTTTTTAAATAGATAACAAAATTACGTAGTATTTTAATTTATTTTAAGATAATACATATGTTTTACATCAAATTTTTGTAAACCTTATATAAAAATTATTTATGACTATAATATTTATTTTTATAATTTGTTTAATATATCTTAACTTACAATATTAGTTTTATTAAAACACATATTCTTATTTTAAATTTGATATTCGTGATTTTAAAATTGTTTAATATAATGAATTTTTCAAATTTATTTGAAATGAAAAACCATTAATTTACCTAGTCACTATTTCAATGAAGATATTTTTTTTAAAATTCTACTTAATATATGTCACCTGAAAAAAGTTTTGTTAAAAAGAATCAAATATGAGAAAATAATTGGTGAAGCTTGATCTAATTAGGCAATTAAAATTTTAGCATTTATAAAATCTTATCAATAATTTATAAATTTATCTAAAATTAAATATATTCATCGTAATTTTTACTTTATTATTATACTTAAATGATGAATATACTATAGAAACTTATTTACATATTTAAATAATACCCACTGAATCTAAACTAACCAGAAAAAAAAATTACTGTATAAATTTATCGCATACTGTTTAATCCTTTCTTTTCCAAAAACTTATTTAAAATTATTTTTTCTGATGTTTAACATACTTATATTCCATTATGTATACCAAATATATTATGAAAAATATATTTGTTCAAGAATGGCATTAATGCGTTTTTATTTTTCATCCTTTTTCCACTTTTTTTTTTTACGTCATACTTTCAACTTGACATCAGAAGCATTCTATTGCCTTATTTCTTATTATGCACTGTATACCAAATATATTATGAAAAATATAGTCAAGAATGACATTAATTAATGTCCTTTTTATATTTCATCCTTTAATGTCATTCGTTTAAGCCATGCCTTCAACTTGACATCAGAAGCATTCTATTGCCTTGTTAAATCAAATATTTTATGAGAAATATATTTATTCAAGAATTATTAATTGATGCATTAATGTTCTTTCTATATTTCATCCTTTAAAGCCTTTCTTTTAAGTCATACATTCAACTTGATCTATGACATCAGAAGCATTCTATTGCCTTGTTACTCATTATGTAACCCAAATATATTTATTCAAGAATGATAATTTATTCATTAATGTCCTTTCTAGATTTCATCCTTTAATGCCATTCAAGTCATACCTTCAACTTAACAACATAAGCATTCTGTTGCCTTGTTTGCCATTATGTATACCAAATATATTATGAAAAATACATTTACTAAGAATGACATTAATGTCCTTTCTGTATTTCATCCTTTAATGCCATTTTTTAAGTCATATCTTCAACTTGACATCAGATGCATTCTATTGCCTTTTCAATAATTATAACACTTTAAAAAATGATGTTTATTGTCATGTTAAAAGATCGGGATACACGATTGGGCACTTAAACTCACATTTCTAATGTATTTCTAATTATTTATGTCCCTTTTTGAAGTGCACTTACTCCCCCTTTTACCTGAGCACACCTTTTTGGGTGGTCTCTTGTGCTACTTTTGCCCAATGGGGCCTTTCGCGAACACAATAGGAAGATACACCTGAGCTACGAGTGGCTTATTGGCCTGTCATTCATCCACGCCGCATTCAACCTCGGGACCTGTTTGTTTACAGTGAAGTTCCTGACACTAACACCAGGTTCGCTGTCATGACGGCATCTGGATGGCCATAATCGTAGATCTGTCTCCGCACTATTTTTATGAATCGCACGTTGTAAAGAACTTCCATACGGTGATGATAATGGCACACAAAATATATGTATAAAAAAAAACTGTGCGGCTACCGTAATATCAATTTGTCATCGTGTTGATGGGCATCAGACGTTAAAATAAAAAAAAAATAATAAATCAAAGCGCTAAGTATAGTGAAGATTTTATTAAGCTATAAATTTTTGCACATCCTTATCAATATTGGTTTTAATATTTTCTTTTTATGCTGGTTGCATTGTAATTTTTGCGGTATTATAGATTAGATAAAGGCAAGACAATGTAAATTATTGTAGTTGAAGATATATCGTTTATCATGTGCTATTAAACTTTTTGGGCTTTCTTAAAAAAAAGATATTCTACATATACAGAAGTTGTTTCAAAATGGAATTTAATTCTTAAACGATATTTTTAACTTTGAAGGATTTTTTAAAATACTATTTAACTAATATAATTATTTATAATATTATACATTTTTAATGCATTAAAACTCCAAAAATTTATCTAATAGTATGATTCCAATACTTAATTTTATAATTTAAAGCATTTTATTGTTTCTTTATTATTATTTTTTTTTCCCTCATTTTAAATAGAAATGAAAAATATCACTGTTTCTAAAAATTAACTAATAATAACGTTTATTTCAAAATGGAATTTAATTAAACAATAATTTTAATATTGGGGGATTTTTCTCAAACTTTCTAATTAATACAATTATTTATAACATTATAAATTTTTAATGCATTAAAACTCCAAAATATTATTTAATAGTATGAATTCAACGGTTAATTAATAAAAGACGGACAAATTTAAAATATTTTATTTTTATTATTATAATTTTTTTTCTTTCTTTTTAAATAGGAATGATTAAAAATCACTGATATTAAAAGTTAGCTAATAATAACATTTATTTTAAAATGGAATTTAATTATTAAACAATATTTTTAACATTGAGGATTTTTGTTAAACTTTGTAATTAATATAATTATTTATATTATTATAAATGTTTCATGAATTAATGCTCCAAAAACTTATTTAATAGTATGAATTCAACACTTACATTTATAAAAGGCGGACGAATTTGAAGCATTTTATTATTTATTTATTTTTCTTTCATTTTAAATAGGAATGAAAAAAATCACTGCTATTAAAAAGTAGGTATTAATAACATTTATTTTAAAATGGAATTTAATTATTAAACAATATTTTTAATATTGGATAATATTTGCTAAATTTTGTAATTAATATAATTATTTACAATATTATAAATTTTTTTATGCATTAAAACTCCAAAAATATAGCTAATAGTTTGGATTCAACTCTTAAATTTATAAAAGACAGACGAATTTAAAATATTTTATTATTATTATTACTATTTTTTTTTTTTTTTTTTTCATTTAAATAGGAATGAAAAAAATCACTGCTATTAAAAATTAGCCAATAATAAAATTTATTGATTTTCGAATATATATTTTGCTAAAATAAGTAAAAAATTAACTTTGTTCAATGTGATAAAGCAAAATCATTAATTAACGATTATTTTATTCAATTTTATTTTATTTATTATTATTACACATCTTGAAAATTCAATATGATAATAAGATTAATCATAATCAATTTATATTTATTAAGATTTTTGGAATCGTCATTGGTTTTTTTAATTTTTATTTATTTATTTTACTTTATTTGTTTATTTAATTTTTTGATCTTTTATTTACTGTACAGAAAAAAAAAAAAAACTTTTATTATTTTAAGGGAAATAAAGATAAATATTTGGAGGGGATTTAATTAAGACAATTGAAGGATATTTGAACAATTGAAGAATTTAGAATTTAAAAATTTTCAATTCAATTATTTATTGTTTTTTTTTATTAATAAATGGAATTTTTGAAAAATGAGGTTAAATAATTATTTTTACGACGATAAATAGCTTCTATCGTAATACTTTCTTTTTCTTTTGGGCGTGACACATTTTTACTTATGTCAATCAAACTATTTTTAAAAGTGGAAGCAATGAAAATAAAAACACGGAAAGGGCGTTATCCAATCAAGAACACTTAAACCATGCCGTAACAGGAAGGCAAATTTTCATATTAAGTTTAACACCATTTTGCTTTATTAAGGTTCATGTTGTTATCTCTTTGTTCCACGTGAAATAATCAGACTAGTTTCAAAATTGTTGAGAGGTCCAATTTACTGATAGACTTTTTTAACCACGCAATTTAAATATGGGTCATGCATTCGTTTGTATGATTTTTTTTTTTTTTTTTTTTAGAGAGAGAGAGAGTGAGAATACGACAATAAAAATGGAGGGAAAAGCATGACGAAATGGTAATTATCGAACAAATACACAAGAATTTTTTTTTATTTCATTAGAATTTAAATATAAAAGAGTGTTCAAGTTAAGACATTGTAGATGTTGTATAATGTTTAAACCTCAATGTCCTGCAGTGCGGGACGGACATCCCATGTGTAATCTTCTCATGGATGAAGAGAAAAGGGGCAGCTGCTGTTGTGATGGAGCACCCGTAGGCTGAAGAAGGAGGCAAGTGCTTTCGGGTGGATTTTAGGGGAACTTGCGTATCGAATGAGTGAAGAAATGCGTATTTGGGTATCATATGGATGAAATCCCCGAAAACTCCGGTCAGACTATCCGAGTAATAAGGCAAGATGCTAAACCTGACGAACGTCGTCGAGTCTTCCCGTTTTTGAAACAGTGTCTACAGGACAATAAACAGGATTGAAACCTCAGCCCTAATACTCACCAGTCGCGCACGTTGCCACTGAATTGGTATTGGTTTTAGCTCAGTGAATTGGTATGCAGTGAAAAGTACACAGTCTGAATTTCCGCATATCTTTTGAAAATAATTAATTAAAAAATACTGGTCAGTATTAAAATTACTGGTAGTGATTAATATAACCCGTAACGGTTGACATCACTGTAATTGATGTGAATTCCCATTATACGTCAACAACAGTTGTAAAATAAATGGCAGCAAATTCACGTCTCCCGCTTTCAAAGTGTTAATATACTTCAAATGCCAATTATAATTTTTGAAACATTTATTTTTAAGGTATTTCAAACGCCCGCCGTCAATAATATTTCCTAGTGTGTCTGAAAGGTTTCAACTGTCCAGTTTGTTAAAAACACGTGTATCACAATTGTTAATGTTGTACTAAAAACTCAATTATATGCCGTTTCATTTTAGAAAAGGGCCTGATGGCCGAGTGACTAGCTCGGTGCCATTGGTATTAGTAGTTGTTTGGAATCTATTTTAAACACTATGTCCTGGTCTATTATGATTGTAGAACGTTAGGCTGAGAACTTTACCACATAAAAAGAAAATATCTCCTGTCTCAAAATCTGCAAGTATGCAGACGGCCTCAGCCAAGCATGGGGCTTTGTTCCAATGGAGAAGAAGAAAATAAATTAAAACAATTTTAACTAATTTTTCGTTATAAAAACTAAAAGTTAAAACAATTATTTACGCATTAACAAAATAAAACTTTAGTATAAAAATCTAAATTTATCGTTACTGGTGAATCTCGTTGATCTCGTCGCGATTATCACGATTTTAATGCCCAATAATAACACATAATAATAAAAGACTTCAAGTTTTATAGATGCGCAAAGTTTAGTAAATAAAGTGTAAAATGAACAAAAATAAGAACCTTTTTTCTTTTTTAATATTTACTTCCCAAAGAAAACATCGAAAGTTTAAAGATGCATATAATGTTATGGATATAAATCTATTGTACTCTTACTAATGAAATCGATTGTATTTTATAATAGATAGTGAAAAAATTCTTTTGATCGACTGGATGTAATGAAAAATCGGGAATCTTGGCCCGAATTCAATTGTTCCCTCTATCCCTCTCTGATTCGAACCCTCCCCCGCATTCCTCGTATGTCTCTCAACAACGGCCCTTTAATCCGAATACTTGTGAGAATACTTTCGTCTCCCTCTTTCTGCCACCTTTTTCGAAGGAATGCCATTCTCCACGATGCTCTGCCGGAGAAGATATTGGGGAGCAATTTAAAGGAGGATTACATCACATTCGACTTCATGTATGGGAGATTAAAAATTTGTAACATTTTTCACCCTGCAAACAGCCACATTGGGTTTTTCCTTTTAACGGTAGTACACATTTTTTTAACCATGCTTTAAAATTTGAGTTCTTTTCAAATAAATGCTAAAATAATTACGGATGATTGAAAAAAGAAAATTATCTCATGTCGACTGATCTAATAAGAATGAAATAATTTTCTTTAAATGGTTATTCAATTTCGAAACAAAATTATATATAAATTATAAATAAATTATATATAGTCATAAAAAAATCTAATAATTAATCTCCCTGGCACTAAGGCCCACGGTTGGGCCAAGACCGGCCGCCTACTTGCAGATTTCGAGATACGAGATGCTTCTTTTTTACAGGGGTAGTGATTCTAGTAAAAGGGTTGTCAGCCCTACCCCCAACAGTTACATTAGAGCAGGACCTACGCCATAAATTGGATTCCGAACTACTACAAACATCCATGGCAACTTCAGGACTCGATCCCTGTGGCACCGAGCATCTGAATGGTAGTCATTCGGCCATCAGATCCCTTAATAATTAATCAAAACTTAATATTATAAAAAAGTGAATACAGTGTATGTAAATAAATCTATAAATAAAAAAAATCAATTTTGAAAAAATTAAATATTTTAAGACATGAAATTTAAAAATAGAATCAAAATTGTTAATACAGTATATTTTATTAAAATATGTTTGAGGATTACAGTGAAATACTTACAGACATATATAAAAAAAGAAGGCCTCTATAAAAATGTCGATTTTTTTTTATTGCTAGACGCTTAACCCGGCATTATCTAGAGTTTATCACGAGTGTAAAACAGAAAGAGAAAGTAAAGGTTTCTTTATATGACTGTCAAAGTATATAAAGTATATAAACTTGATTTGTTATGTGTTGGGGAAAAATGGAGAAATTTCGATCTCATCTGTCAATGTTAGTATTAGATTGTCATAATAACTATTGAGTCCACTTGTATTTAAGGATACTGGCTATAGAGCGTGCCACTTGAAAGAACTGATATATCTGCTTCTTCAGTCGTGGTTAGATTTAAAACGTTTGCCAAACTGCGATCAAACCTTAAGAGCGAACAAGCAATCATGCTTCAGAAGGTTGTATTAAATCATTTGATGCTGGCCAGAGCCGACACCAGGCTGAGTGATAAGTTTTCACCCTCCCCTCCGAAAATTGATTTACGAATCTGCGCTCTTTTCAATTACCATCTAAGCAACAGCAGTTGGTAAACCAGTTTGGTGTGTTAGTATACGGAATATAAAACTTTCGCAGTCAATAATTACAATGAACCTTGTTGGAGTATAATTTAAAATGATAATGAAAATACATAAAAATTAAAATATGTACTTCTTAAGTTAAGATAAAAAAGATATGTCTATATAACCTAATAAGCGATGATAAGCTAATAATCCTATATATCTAACCAATATCTATATAACTTTACAAAGGATGCTATCTTAAGACAATATAATAATCACAAACATTTGCTAAAAAAATTAAATAATATAGATGTAAAAAATAGATCAAGTGGCGAGAATCAGAAAGGACGATTTCTAGGAACGCATTTCAGGAAGAAGATAGATGAATTCTGAAAACAGTAAACAAGTATCCCGCTGGCACAGCCACGATTATATCCCATTTTCGCTCTTAACATATTATGTTTTTCTTTTCTTATTTTAACTTTTTATGCCTGAAATATTAGTCGTCTGAAGTTATTCCTTGCTGTCTTTCAAATAATTTATTTAAGAATTATAAAATATGTAAAAAAAACATGCAACTATTATTTTAATAGCTAAACAAAATGGCGGGTAACACGTTTAGTGTTTTAATTCGCAAGTTATTAAGAAAATGTAAAGTTAAAATTAAAAAAATTATAATTATAACTAAAATATAATGCAAAATTAAAATTATAATTAAAATACTAATAATGAAAAATTATTTATTATATTTTAAATTGAAAAAGCATTAATTAACATTATGTTTTTAATAAAAACCCCGCGGCCTGATGGTCAATTGGCTAGCCCTCTGGCCGTTAATACGACAGACTTCGAATCCTGGCGGTGACATAAGTGTTTGTTAGTGGTTACTGTATGGTCCGATTTTATACTATAAGTCCCGGTTAGTGCACGTTAAACTGTAGGCCTCCCGGTCTAATTAGCCCAAAGTGTGCAGAAAATGACAGAAGAGCGACAAACCATATAATATAAACCTACTTAGCTAAAATGTTTTCAACGAAATCTTAACTTGTACAAGAATTATAGAACTATGTTTAATATATTTTTGCCTTTTTTATTGTTTTACTATCAAAAGATGAATTCAGCTCTTCTTTCCCGTAAATTTATCCAAAATAAAGACAAATTCTGAAGTAATCAATTCATTTTAATCTCTAAAGATCGTTTTTTATAGGAAACCTTATTATAAAGACCGTATCGTATTATACCTTATCATATCCTTTTTTTCTGTCTATTGCTATATGAAAGTAACACTAATTCAATAGAACAATAGTTTTCAGTCTATATTGTTCGAAAGTAGTTTTTTAGAATTCTCAATTTAAGTGAAACTCAAACAACTTAATAATTATGAAAAATGAAGAAAATAAATAATTATTATTATTCCAAATCAATCAGCTAAGGTATTTTTATCAAATCTTTTCATGACAATTATACCTATTGAATGATTATATTAACTTTTAATAATGATAATGATAATGCTTCTCCTTTTAATAGTAGACCTATTTAAATGTATAAAGTAATAAAATTGTATATTGGTTTGGTTAGTTGTTCTACGGTCATTTTGTACACAAGTTGGGCTAATTAGACCAGAATTAATGTGGTTTCCAAACCACTTACAAACATCTATCCCACCGCCAGAATTCGAACCTGAAGCCGGTGATATCGAAGGCCAGAGAGCTAACCAATTGGCCATCAGGTCGAGTAAAATTATATAAATTGTATAAAAATTGCCTTTATGGACACTAAAACGAAAAGATATAAAACATAGACTAAAATTGTTTGTATACACATTTTAACCTTAATTAAATCAACCACCATCGATACAATTAAATATTAAATAAATCATATTACCTGCTACTGTTACGTACGTTCTTCATCAAACCTACCCACTACCAAAATATTACTTGATATTTTTGAACCCTAGCCGTTTTCCACACAGTAAAAATAAGTAAATAAAAAAATAAGCGCGGCATTGCATTAAACAACATCGGGAGCCAAATAAACGTCCGCGGCATCCATCATTCCCAGATAAACGTGTCCTTTTTTTCCACAACAATGGCATGTCTCATCTTGCGCTTCCTATCAAAAAGATTTCTCCCAACCCCCGACTTTGTGATCCCACAAAACCCCCTCCAGCTGATGTTCATGAGTTCTTTTGTTCCATTCTAGCACAGATCCTCCCCTGTTTTGTTGCCATAGATACGCTTTTTTAAAAAGGTCCTTTCCGATTTATTATTAACTGACTGCAGTTCAGCATCATTTCTGGACTTGGGGACTGTTTATCAAAGATTTCTGTGCTGCACTTTTTTTGACTTGTTTGTAACGTGAGAGATTTATTTGCTTTACATTTATCTTTATTAATAACATATATTTTACAGTAAAAGGCGGAAGATAAACTTTTGTATTAAATATTATGTTCCCATAACGAATATGCATTCCATAAACGTTGATTCCAATTTATTATTAAAAACTGTTCATTACCAGTTGTGAGCTGTTTGTAACCCTAACCAAATTTGATAGTACTGGCTAAGGTTTGTAATAAACGTTTAAGCAGATAAACGTTTGTATTCACTTTATGTTCCCATAACTAAAATTGCATTCCATAAATGTTGAATCCAATTTGTTATTAACAACAGTTCAATGCCAGTTCTGAACTGTTCAGAACTGATTCTGAACTGTTCGGAACCTTAACCAGTTCTGATAGTACTTATTAAGGTTCATGATTGGCCAATTATATTATAAGAACTACAATGTATATCTTTTGTAGCCCCATAACATATTCAATAATGCAGTGACGTTTGAAATTCCATCATTGTGTTTTATTTTATCTATTAACTATTTATATTCAATAAATTGCTGTTCAGGAAAATATAAACTCCTCAAAACCCATTCTAGGTCAGATCCTCCCCTGTTTTGTTGCCATAGATTCACTTTTTTTAAAAGGTCCTTTCGATGTATTATTAACTGACTGCAGATCAACATCAGTTCTGAACTTAGGGGCTGATTATCACAGATTTCTGTGCAGCACTTTTCGATCAGTTTATTTTTTTTTTACTTGTTTGTAACGTTAGATATTTATTTGCTTAATATTTATCTTTAATGATAATATATATTTTGCAGTAAAAGGTAGAAGATAGGCGTTTGTATTAAATATTATGTTCCCATAACGAATATTGCATTCCATAAACGTTGAACCCAGTTTGTTAATAACAGTTCAGAATCAGTTCTGAACTGTTCGAAAACCTTAACCAGATCTAATAGTACTTATTAAGGTTTATAATTGGTCAATGATATTTTAAGAAAACGATGTGCATTTCTTGTAGACCCATAACATATTCAATAATGTACTGACGTTTGAAATTCCATCATTTTGTTTTATTAAAATCCATTAACTACTTATACATTGCCGTTCAGGAAAATATAGACCCCTCAAACAAACTTGAATTATAACATACTGTTTGAATTATAAAAAGCTCTACCAATGAATAGTTTAGATTAGTAATTGACTCCAATAAAATTAACTTAAATTATTAGTGAAGTATAATTAAATATTATATTCCCATAATTAATATTGCACTCCATAAACGTTGAATCCAATTTGTTATTAACAACAGTACCAGTTCGAAACTGATTCTGAACTGTTTGGAACCTTAAACAATTTTGATATACTGGTTAAGGTTTATAATTGATCGATGATATTTTAAGAGCAACGATATGTATTTTTTCATAAATAAATATTATTTCTTGCATATTTTCATAATGAAAAAAATACAATAATTATTGCATTTTTTCATTATGGAAACCGAGCATAACAAAGTAGAAAACCGAAATTATATACAGTTGATTCTCTGTTGATGATTTTTTTTTTTAATATGTTATAACAAAAACATTTCCGGTTTAGCTGTTCGTATTATTGAATGTCATAGTTGATCGTATTATTGTCTTCATTGAATGTTCAAATGCCTTTGATTCACATTTTAATTTTTATTTACCACATCAACAACAGATATAGACAATTTTTAGATGATAAACATATAAATAACCCATTAAAGAAAATAAATGTTCTTATTTTAGAAATATCTCCTTTTCTATATAATTATAAAAAATAATTTTAATTTTATTGCTACGATTTTTATTCATGAACAAAGAAAAGTGTTTCGTTTGACATCTCTATAAGATGACATCTTTATCAATTAATATTCTCTTTCAGTATCTCATAAAAAAGATTTATTTTTATGGCTCTAACTGGGGAAAATTTGTGAATTATGTATATTAATTAACATTTTGTTTTTTATTCCCCTTAAAGTTGATTAAAAAAAACTACTTAGAATTCATGAACATTACTCAGTAAAAAAAAATTTATAAACAATGATAACAAAATTTTATGCATCGTTTCGCAATAATCCATTTAAAACTTGAGGGAATTGAGAACTGCTTTCTTGGAAAAACTTTCCAATTCCACTCCAGTAATCAGAACGAAACCGGTTGGCTCTTCTAATTATGCAGGACACGTTTATGACTCATCCTTTTTATCTCCCACGCTTCAGCCAAGGTCCCGCGAATGTTTAACCTCACAGCCTCTCGGGGCATTTTTATTTATTTCTCAAAAGGCTTTTTCCCTTCTTTTTCAATCTGAAATATGTTTACGTGCCGTTGGTGACTTATCTGAAGCTGTTTGTACTTGGGGATAATTTGTCGTGATCAAGATTGAGGATTACCACGAAATGCACTTCTCCGGAAGAACTAATCTATCGCGTGTGTTTAAAGATAAGATAATACAAAGTATCATTATGGTGCAAGTTTAAAAATAAAATATTCATTATATTACAGATAATAGGCAGACATAATAGAGGAGAGACGTGTTTCAGTGATTAGGTCTGATGTATTGATGTTTTTGCGATTTTTAATTGTGTATTTCAATTAAATAGCAATTTCAAACACACTGCTTAATTTAAACTCATGAAAGTTCAAATCAATGTTAGTTCAAACATAGAAAGAAATAGATTTAAATATAAATTAATTAAGTTTTGAATTAAAATTTTCTGCATCAATTAATTTAAAGCTACTAAATTTGAACTAAATTGAAATCATTTTTAAAATTTTGCTTTTTTCATGTTTACAAATGATTTTAAGGGGTATTTTTAGAAATTAAGGGATACTCATTCTTATACTGAATAAAGAAATAAATGCTCAATATGTATTTGTTTATTAATTTGTTGAAAGATTTGGGTTAGGTCTTAGCAAAGGTATATGGAAGATATTTTTTTTTTACATAAAAATTTTCGACATCAATTATTTTACATCTCCAGAAGAACTAATCTATCGCGTTTGTTTAAAGATAAGATAATATACAAAGTATCATTATGGTGAAGTTTAAAAATAAAATATTCATTATATTACGGATAATAGGCAATAATACAATCTCAGCAAATAAGGCTGATGTATTGGTGTTTTTACGATTTTTAATTGGATAATTGATTTAAAATAGCAATTTTAAACTCACTGCATAGTTCAAATCAATGTTACATGCAGAAATTAGAAAGAAATAGATTTAAATAAGAATTAATAAAATTTTACAAAAATTTTCGACATCAATTATTTTACATGAATTAATATTAACATCAATTAATCTACTAAATGTGAAGTAAACTGAAATCCTTTTTATAATTTTGATTTTTTAATGTCTAAAAATAATTTTAAGAGATATTTTTAGAAATATATTTCATTGCTCACTTACTCTCATCATTATTTCATTTCTCTCTTTTATTAGTTATTTCATTACTCATTCTTATACTGAATAATGAAATAAACGCTCAATAAGTATTTGCTTATAAATTTGTTGTAAGATCTGGGTGATTTCTTAGCAAAAGTTTGTGGAAGATATTTTTAGTAAAACGAACTAAATTTAATAGGAATTTAAATTATTGTATTTAATGAAAACTTCATCCTTAATAATTTTTTTAATTACTCTTTTATCAAATATTGCTCAATTTTGTCAGAATAAAATGCTTAATTATTACAAAATATACAAAAAAATTGATTAAATGAATTAAAAAAATGAAATGCATTTATTTTATTATGTTATTTAAAAATGAAATGAAATTCACTTTTCATGTCTGTAAAGGAAATCTTTAAGGGAAATTTGCTATTTTTCTGCTCTTATACTGAAATGTATTAATAAAGAAATAAATGCTCAATATATATTTGTTAACTAAGTTAGAAAAAAATCTGTCTCGCGAACATTTATAGAAGGTACTTTTTATAATTAAACGAACTAAATTTGATTAGAGTAGCAATATATTATTTATAAATCTAAAATAGTAGTTTTCATTTGGTTATAAGAATGGAATTTTTAACTACTACATAATATGCAAAAAATGAACTTAAATAAATTTGATATTTTGCATTTATTTAAATCACAATAATGACAATACAGTTATTACAAAAATGTTTTTACATTTTGTGACAGTTTGTTAATAAAAAGTTTGACTTAAAGATTCTTTTTGAAGATGTGCAAAATGTTTTGTTTCATTCAAATAACATTATCGTTTATTCGCATATTTATTGAGGATAAATTATAAGGTTGCCAAATAATTTAATTAAAAAGAATTAGTCTTAAAATTTGTAATGATTAATTTTTAAATAAATTGAAACATTTTTTATCATATGTAAAAAGAAATTAAGTAAATCTTCAAAATATAAACTCTTTTTTTTTTTTATTGCATTGATAAAGTATTATAACCGTTTTAAATTATAACATATCTTTATACATTTCGCATATCGCATTTTAACTTAGGAGGAATAAATACAAAATGAAAATACACGAAAAAAATATTTATTTTAAATTAATTTATGATATTATTTAAATCTAAAAACTTTACGTATATGATATTATAAAAGAATTGCAGAAATTATGTTTTATTTAAAATACCGTTTATAAATTATCAAATGCGTAATCTTATAAGCAATAATATATGAACTGTATTGCTGTCAAAATAAGCGAAGTAATTATAGAATTATAACACGATTGCATCTGTAAATTTTATTTTATTATGATTAAAACTGGAAAGATAAACAAATTAAGACATTTACCTTGAAAATGTTATTTTTGTATATATTTAATGTATTATGTATATATTAACAAAGAAAAATTGGTGCTTGTTTTGATAACTTGTGGTTTTATATGTATGTCTTATTTATCATGTATTTTATAATACATTTATTATTATTCTAAAAAATAGCAACCGTTGTGGATAATATTATGCAGTTAGAAAACCCCCTAATTTTCAAGAAGCGCAATAATATAAATAGATTTTGATTTATTAATTTTCTCTCTCTCTTTTTTAAAGGGAAATATCTTTTAATGGAATTTTTTCTCTAATTTTGAAAATTTCTAGGATTCCTTTTTAAAAATTTGATATAAGCATTTAAAATTATTCAGTACTGTTAAAACAATTGTATACACTTTATGAATAAATTTGCATAAACTTATAAACTAAAATAAAATGTTTAACTATTTATTTATAATATATTATTAACATAACTGTTATTTATATATTAACAACATATAATGTAATACAATAGTTATTTGAATTTTTCTAAATCAGTAAAATGTTTTTTTTATTTAAAAATACAGATTATATTAATAATGGGCGTTATCGTTATTATATATAGATAGTAAGTACAACATGATTAATTAAAAAGATATGGTTTAAAATATATATATATTGTTTTGCATTTTACATATAAAATTAGAACATTAATACACAACAAATACATAATATTCAACTATTGAAATTAAACTACTCCTAATTGCGAACACTACTTGTAAACCGTTGTATGTTTTTGTTTGCATTAAGCCTGTACAAATATATAGCATATGAGTCTTAATTACAATATAGCACAACATCACATAAATTACTGAAAAAATATAATAAAATGAAAACTTACCATTATTGTAATAACAAGTTGGTTTATAGATTCATCTTTAATTCATTTCTTAAGTGACATATGAGAATGAAATAAATTAACTTTCGATAAATATAAAATTATGCATAGTGTTACTATATACTTGAAAAGCATAAAAATATATTTAAGATAATAATTTTAACATAAATATATTGACATATACAACTATTTTTTTATATAAAAGAAATTTTCGTTTATGTAATAAAATATAATACATCTAAATCATTTTAATAAAGTCACTACATCAAAAGTAAAAATAATACATATCCAGAATTATTAAATACTCAATACAAGATGAAAGTATGCTAAGCATCAGATTTAAAAATTTACTATTCAAAAATTTTGAAGTATTTTCCGAATAATTAATTAAAATGATCAGACTGACGTAAATAAAATTTCAAAGCAGTGTTATTTAATATTTACAATGCATTTAAATTTCTTAACATAAATCATCATCGTTACATTTTTAATAAATTAAATTCTAAACAATCACGTTTAAATTAATTATAACTGTTCCAAAAATAATTTTAAATTTAAAAAATTAAGATACAAAATCGATGTGTACTGACAGCGAAGAAATTAAAATATATATATTTATATCAAAATAGCTTTCCACTTACGACATTGATGCGATAACTAATCAACAAATGCATTTTATCGATTTTAATATTTATATTTTAATAAATCCACGTGTAAATATATCCAAGCGTATTTCAGTGTCGAATTTTCATGGTGACATATTCTCTAAATGAAGACATTACATGCCACGACGCTGAACACTGGGGGAGGAGGGGGGGGGACAAAAAGGGTTGTAAATGTGCCATTTATGGTACCGCCTCCTTGTGATAGGCCATCTATCCAAGTAAATCGTTTGGCCACTTGGGCTACTGGTCAAATGGGTTGTGAGAAATAGCCTAAGGTCAGCAGTCATAGTCTCTGTTTGAAAATCATTTTATTTAATGATTTATTTTTATGGCTGAATCTAATGATGATTCGATGATGGGTTATGTATATTGGAAATATTTTTGATACATAAAAAATTTCGTTATTGTCAGCAGTTCGTTCATCAAGCCATTTGAAGAAGAAATTTAAGTTTTTAAATGTTTTTATTTAAAGGAGAAATTAGAAATAGTTTCAGCGATTCTTTTGAAATTATTAACTTACTATTTATTTCATTAACTTTTCAAAATTACTATTAATATTCATAATCAAATACTTTTCGATTTTTATAAAGTAATTTTAAAATATTACTGATTAGGGAATCAAAAAAATTAATTTGCTTTTTTAAAAAACGTAATCGAAATATTTTTAAAAATGGATTCTTTATAACGACATTTATATCAAATATTTATTTATATAAAAAAAATCATTCATTTGCATCGTATTTTTCTTCTATCATTGAATTTGGTGAAACATTTTAGAAAGGCAATATGAATGAACTACGGATTTAGTTACATTATTATCTATTTCATTAACTTTTCAAATTACTATTATCATCCATAATCCATAATCAAATTTTTTTTATTATTTTATGTACAAATGAAACAATTTTTTATATCGTAGCGATAAAATATTTTATATATAATATCAAAATTTTGAAGTTAACGTGGAAGTATTCCTTAATATTTTATGAGAAAAAGAACTATAATAATTTATATATTTCAACAATATGAGGTGCACAAAGACGGCCATATAATGTATATTTAGTAAAAAATAAGCAACAGATATAGTTCAGGATTTAAATATAAAAGGTATTGAATAATTAATTAAGACAACTGACGTTTTATTTAAGTGGTTCAATGAAAATGAACTGCAAATTTGTAATTATAATTTAAAATAAATGTATTAAATTCTTGAGTTTTAATTAGTTAAAATAAATAAATAATAATGGTAAGTAATTGTTAAATAAATGGTAATGACTGCTAGATAGATAATAATAATGATAAATGACTGAGTAGCTCATGTAAAAATAGATTGTTATACACTATTTCTTTCCAGAATTGCTGTTATTACAACAATTCTGGAAATAAAATACAAATAAATTATATGCTTTAAAAACATGAAAAACACATAAAACATTTTTTAGCATAGCATCTATTGAATAAAGGAAATGATATTTACTTAAAACTCCGAATGTTAATTTTGAATTATTATATTCATTGCATTTAAAAATGAAACTAATCTGACATTTGAAATATGTTCTGGTTCAAAACATGATTTTTCTTGCTATTAGAATGTATGAGCGTATTACTTTGATAAATAATAATGAACTAAATTGATAACACAGAAAAATGTATTAATAACAAAGTAATAATAACTGATTTCAGTTTTGCAATAGCAACAAATTACATCATTGTCACAAATCATTGTTTGATGTTCTACAGTGTTTTGTATAATCAACCTAATTTGATGACATTACAATCACAAGCGCTTCACTACAACACTGCTTTTGATACATTTAACAATATGTCTTTCATCTTCATTCTTACAGGTCTCACGTGGAATAGGATGACGTCTCTGTACCAAAAATCGATGCATTTTAATTGAATTTGGAGCAACAACTACTGGACACAGGTGCTTTAGTGAGTCATGACCGGATCTTTATCTTCCATGTTGGTACCTATCAAAGAGAAAAGGAAAATGTTGAAGAACAATCATATAAAAATCGTTACGTTTTTCTTTTCCTCTTTTAATTCCAATGAGTTTGGGGATATTGAACTTCAGCAGATAGAAATAGATACCAATTGAACTTTAGGAGATACTAATCTTTAGTAAAGCTCTCTCTTAATTAAGGCTTCAAGTGATCCATATCGGTTTAACTTTTACAAGGAAAAAAATTTTATTAAGGAGATTTTATATACCAGACTTTTTTTTCTCTTTTTCAGTTAAAGTATTCTATCTGCATATATATATATAAATGTGCTTGTGTGAAGAATATAGTATTTTGTATTAAGTTAAACAGCACTAAGTCACTCCTCCTATTTACTAAAAAATAAGTTTTGAAAAATTAGTAAATATGAAATAATTTAAAAATATATATATATTCCTGATTTGTTTTATTTGATAGATAATTATAAAAGGAGGAGCAAAAAAGGAAATTTCAATGATTTTAGCAAACAGCAGTTAAATCAATATAGATTCCGAAAATGTCTTCCATAAAGTTATTTTGAACAGTTAATAACAAAGAAACTGTTTTTGTTATAAGCATTTCATAAAATAGTTCATTTCGAATGTAGCAACAACGAATCAGAATAACAACAACTGCCATTCGGATTTTGTATTAAAAAAAATATAATTCATCTGTAAGAAACAAAAATTATTTTGTAATTTTATTCTGAATTTAAAGGAATGAAAAAAGTAACATGATATACAATGACAACAAACCTATATGCTTTCTGAACCAATTTTTGAATGAAAGATAAATTGATCAAATCTTTAATATAATTAATTTTCACTACATTTGCTATGAACAATTTTGTTTCTATTTATACATACATATACACTACCATACATTACGCTTTTAACAATGATATTAAAAACTATAGACAAACTATAAACATTACGCTTGAAGTAGAATGGCAACAAATCTATGTGCTTTCTGAACTAATTTTTGAATCAAATATGAATTGATCCAAGTCATTAATATAATTAATTTTCACTCTAATATTATGAACAATTTTGTTTCTATTTATACATATACACTACCATACATTACGCTTCAAAAAATGACATTAAAAACTATAGACAAACTATAAGGATGAATTGATCAAGTCCTGAATATAATTAATTTTTACTTCAATATTATGAACATGTATGTTTCTATTTATACATATACACAACCATACATTACGCTTGAAACAATGCCATTAAAAATTATAGATAAATTATAAACATTACTCTTGAAGTACAATGGTAATAAACTTATGTTACCATTGTACTTCAAGCGTAACTGCTTGTGCTTTCTGAACCAATTTTTGAATCAAGTCTTTAATATAATTAATTTTTACTTCATTGTTATGAACAATGTTTCTATTTAAACATATATACTACCAAGATAACGGATGGTAAGTCTTATTGTAGATAAATATTATATTCTTTGACCTTTATTTTGCACAATTTTCTGACTGACGAAATGGACGAATCATTGAATTGTTCAGAAATCAATTGAACTATATTAAATTTGATGGGAACGACTGTGCAAAGATGATACCTGTGTAAAAGAGAAAATTAAGTAAGCTTGAGGTACAATGGTAATAAACCTATGTGCTTTTGAAACAATTTTTAAATTAAAGATGAATTGATCAAGTCCTTAATATGATTAATTTTCACTTTATTGTTATGAACAAGTTTGTTTCTATTTATAACACTATCAACATACTCGATGGTGAGTGTTATTGTACGAAATGTTACAGGTCCTTCATAAATTTATTTGATTTGACCTCTATTTGAATAATTTTCCTACTAGCTAAATGAACGAATCATTGAATTGTCCAGAAATCAATTGCAATTTATTAAACTTGATATGAACAACTGTGCAAGGATTTGCGAACACGATTTTCATTTCCATTCGACAAAGATGGTGCCTATCTAAAAGAGAAAAGTAGGTCGCTTAAAGTACAATGGTAACAAACCTATGTACTTTCTAAGTCCTGAATATAAGTAATTTTCACTTCAACAATATGAACAATTTAATTTCTAATTATACATATACACTATCAACATACTGGATGACAAGTATAATTGTATGAAAATGTTACCGTCAATCATAAATTTATTTTATTTTACCTGTATTTGAATAATTTTCCTACTAGCTAAATGAACGAATCATTGAATTGTCCAGAAATCAATTGCAATTTATTAAACTTGATATGAACAACTGTGCAAGGATTTGCGAACACGATTTTCATTTCCATTCGACAAAGATGGTGCCTATCTAAAAGAGAAAAGTAGGTCGCTTAAAGTACAATGGTAACAAACCTATGTACTTTCTAAGTCCTGAATATAAGTAATTTTCACTTCAACAATATGAACAATTTAATTTCTAATTATACATATACACTATCAACATACTGGATGACAAGTATAATTGTATGAAAATGTTACCGTAAATCATAAATTTATTTTATTTTACCTGTATTTGAATAATTTTCCGACTAGCTAAATGGACGAATCATTGAATTGTCCAGAAATCAATTGTCCTTTATTAAATCTTAAGGAAACAACTGTGTAAGGATTTGTAAACACGATTTTTATTTCCATTCGTCAAAGATGGTGACTCTCTAAAAGATAAAAGTAAGTACGCTTGAAGTACAATGGTAACAAACCAAGTCCTGAACATAAATAATTTTCACTTCAATATCACGAACAATTTTGTTTCTAATTATATATATACGCTACCAACATACTGGATGGTAAATCTTATTGTACTTCAATATTATATTATTTGACCTGTATTTGAATAATTTTCTTACTGACTAAATGGACGAATCATTGAATTGTCTAGAAATCAATCGCTGTATATTAAACTTGATGGAAACAACTGTGCAAAGATTTGCAAGGAACACGATTTTCATTTCCCAAGATGGCGCCTGTCGAGAAGAGAAAAGTAAAACGTGAGTGAGCACTCGTCCAAACATTTGCTCCAGAGATATTTCATACTCTCTGCTGCCCTTTCCGTGGTATTTTGTTCTTCATTTCCCGAACTAGTTCCGATGAGTTCGGGAGAGGATGGACTAATTTATGGATCCCTTAGCACCGCACTCCCTTAATTAAAGCTTCCAGCGATCTTCTTTCGCTGTTAGCATCGGTGATCGATATAGCCGAGCGAGATGGCTCTCCGTCAACATATCGCTAATTGCACCTCCCGGCGAACGGACGTTTTCATGGGGACGCTAATTAGAAAATTTTTCTCTTTTCCGCCTTTTTGAACGGCGATTTTTGTTTGGACTTTTATGGCTGGACTTTCATTAGGGAGATTAATTTTTCCAGTTAGAATAATAAATGTGTTAATAAAAGTGGTTTTTTTTTTAAATATATAGTAATAATAATGTTTTGCCATTAAGGAATTGAATTATTAATTTAGAAATTTATCAAATTTTCATAGCTGAATTTTAAATAATGAAGGAGTTTTTTTTTTTTTTTTTCCCTGCTGAACAATTTGCTTCATGTAAAACTGCTTAATTTTTAATATAAAAAAATACTGCACTCACCAATTTAACATGAAATTGTTGTTGACAATGTTTCCAAACATCAATACTAATATAATTTCCACTTCTCGCATTTTGTATTAATAGTAAGGAATATTAATAGTAATAATTTTTTTATTTTTAGTAAGAGCAAGCACTGGAAATGAGTTAGATATTTTTTTTCTAGAATTTTTACAGCCTATTTTCGCATTTTTATTAGTACTTATAATTATTGTTAGTCATTGTTTTAAAGATAAATTTTTGAAAACATTTTAATAAAGCAGAAGGGTTTTTTTTAATTCTATTTATTGCACTGCAAATTTTCATGAATAAATTTTAAAGCAATTTAACACAATTTAAGGATCATTATAATTTCCGAATAGATTGCGTACTTTTAGTCAATATTACAATATTTAAAAAAGCACCAATTTCTTAAAATACATTAATTAAAATATCTTTAATGAAGAAGTATGGTATTTTTATATGTATTTTTTTAAGGGTTTGCTGCTGTACAAAATAGTATTCAGAAAAGTGTATTTTATATTCTGAAATTCAGGAAGTAAACTTTATCACTATAAAATTTAGCTTTTGTATTTCGCTTAAAATGGAGTACACATAACTACATTTTTTCCCACCTATGATTAGAACATACTTTTTCAAGCTAGGAAAAAATATTCATCAACAGTTTTATGTTCTTCCTAAGTTTTTTTTATCAATGTATTAAATTAATATATTTAAATTAATTGTAGAAAAAAACAGAATTCTTTTTAGTAAAAATAAATTTAGCCAATATGAACATACAAATCTATTGAGTAGTCATATATTAAAAATGTGTGATTTTTTAAGGTGTTATATATTAATATCAAAAATTAATTCGTACAAAAAAATTTAGACATCTGTTACCATTTTATTATTTGCTTTAAAAACAAATAAAAGAATTTTTGGTTTCGATAGGCATTGAATAGAAATATGAATTTGGGAAGCACTTTTTTATATCTGATAGTTAACTCCGAGTTATAATTAATCTTTAATTTATTTCACTCTAGAATCTAAGACTTTTACTTCATTTTATCTATAGTTTTGAATTTTTGGTATACTTAAAAATCCAGAAAATAATAAAAGATTCTCCCACTAATGTGTTTGGTAAATTTTACGTCAACAATAAGTTTGTTTTTTAGATGTGTTCCTAATTAACTAAATGAATTGACTATTAACAAATCAATATGACTAAAAGAAATTAGCTGAAATAACGAATTAAAAATATTAATTTTTATCAAACACATTAAAAACATAAATATGAGTACAAAATTATTTAATAGATGAATTTAAAATTCATTATTCGTATTAAAATGCTCTTTAATCATTAAATAAAATTATTCCTTATATAAAACAATAAAGAAAAGTTAACGTATAAAAATGATATAGCTGATTTCAGTACTTATGTAGGTTGGATACATTTTTCGTTTAATACTTGTAACGATTTTTATAAATACATTTTGTAAAAAATAAATGAGGCAAAATAATTTTAATATAATGCGAAATATCAATCTTAATTATTTTACAAATTCGGAAGCTAAGTCTATTTCTTTAAGCTATTTACAGAATGAAGAAAAATGTTAAGAATTTGAAAGAAAAAAAAAGGGGGGAATGTTGATCTTGGATGTTAAACTTATTTACGTTTAAATATTCTTCCGTGCCAGACTAATGTTTATTCAACCTTGAAAAATATACTGTTTTCCATCATTTTGTCATATAGCATTTGCATCGTTAATTATTTATATTTAGGAAAAAAAGCTGGTATTTGGCACTAAAAATTAGGAAAATAAAATATAAAAACGTCGAATTTCAATTGATCACTGTATTTTAAGTATAAAAAAAATCGCTTTAATCTGAAATTAAGTAATGTATATATAAATTAGGTTTCATATATTCATAACCAATGAAGTATATGCAACATTAATATGACGTCGCGTTAAATACATATATAAAGTTAAAAAATACCCAAAATATTTTAAAAAATGGAAAAAATTTCTTACAGTGAGGAATAATTGAAGAGTATTGGTCTGTAGTTTGTTTCTGTTTCTGAGATTTTCGAACATCGCAAGTTTGAATAATCTTTTAAGCACTATTTCTTAATCATATCAAACTGAAAAATTGAATACCAGAATTAAAATTAGAATTTATTTTAGGAGTATTTTAATTTTAAGTATATTAAGTACACATAATGAATTATTTTAAAAAATTAGATGCAAGTTATGTGTTATTAATCTAATTTTAAATAAGTGTATAAATAAATGAAAAAAAAAACAAATTTAAGCTTATCGTTATACGAAGATATACTTTTTTTTAGATATTAAATATATTCCCTGCCTAGATATTATTCGTCTAAATGTTCTTTCGGGCCTGATTACTGTTTCTTTAACCTTGATAAATATATTGTTTTCGTTATCATATATCATTTCTATCGTTAATGTCTTATATTTAAGGAAAAAAGGTATAAAAATTAGGGAAATAAACTATAAAAATGTCGAGTTTCAAGTATTAAAAAAAAGCACTTTAATAAGAAATTAAGTAATGTGTATGTAATATAATTTAGGTTTTCATATTTATAGCCAATGAGGTATATACCATCTTAATATAAAGTCGCGTTATGTATAAGGACAAAAAAACACCAAAAAATATAAATTAATGAAAATTATTTCTTACATTGAGGAATAATGGAAGTGGTTGCTTCTCATATTGGTTTGTAGTTTGTTTCCGTTTCAGAGATTGTTGAACATCGGCAAGCTTGAATAATCCCTTTAAGCACTCTTAGTCATATCAAGCTGAAAAATTCAATACCAGAATTAAAAAGACACTGTATTTTAATTTTAAGTATATTAAGTACATATAACAAAACTTAAAATAAATTATATACAAGTTATTTGCTATTCCTCTAAGTTTTATAAGTATAAATAAGTAAAAAAAAAAAAATTAAGCTTATCGTTATACGAAGATATATTTTTTCTTGATAACTAAGAGTAAAAAGCTTTACTAGAATAAAAATAATTTAAAAGTATGTATTCAGTGATTTGAAACATTGTAATAGACTTTTTAATGAAACCTTCAACAGGATAGAAGTATCCAATCTGAATTATAAGATAAATTAGATACAAGAGAAACAAGTCGTGTTATTCCTCTAATTTTAATAAGTATAAATAAATGAAAATTTTTTAAACCTATCGTTATTCTAAAATGTACTTTTTTCTAAACATTAAAAATAAAAATCTGTACAGCAATAAAAATAATTTAAAATTTTAGGAAAATCTATTACTTATCTATTATTTTTGTTAGTCTCGAAATTATTAACGTAGTAATAATGATGCAATATAGTAATAGAATTTTGCAATATAGCATAAGAATTTTTACTAAAAACATCAATAGGACAGAAGATGATAAACATCAATCACACATATAAAGATTGCTGAATTGTGCACAAAATACTTGGTTTAAAAAAATTTGTTTTAAAATATTTCTTAATAAAAATTAAATTTCAGAAATCTTTCACATTACATCAAGTGTTTAATCTGAAGAAGTTAATTTTTTCGTATGTCTATGCAAGAAATCTTTCATTTTACATCAAGTGTTTAATGTGAAGGTCATTGTGCTTTTTTTCGTATGTTAGCTATACACGCTAAATTTTAACTTGTTTTATAAAATTATGTTCTTAAATTTTTAACGAAGGTATTTGAACGAGTATTTTATGTATCCTTAAAAAAAAATTTTTTTAATTTAATTTCAATAATCTGCAAACAACCATTTAATTGTGAACTTATGCCTAGAGTGCATTTACATTTAATTGGCTTTATATAAAGACAGACAAGAAAGAACTATCACATTTATAAAGATTGCTCCATTGTGCACAAAGACTATGATGTAATACTTGGTTTTAAAAGACTTGTTTTAATATATTTCTTAATAGAAATAAAATTTCAGAAATATTTCACATTGCATCCAGTGTTTAAGTGAAGATCATAGTTCATTTTTTCGTATATCTATACAAGAAATATTTCACTTTTTATCAAGAAATCTTTCACATTATATCTAGAAATCGTTCTCATTATATCTAGAAATCTTTCACATTATATCAAAAACTTTATCACATTATATCAATGTGTATTTTTTCGTATATCTATACAAACTAAATTTTAATTTCTTTTATAAATTATATTCTTAATTTTCAATGACGTATTTGAACGAATATTTTATGTACCTTTAAAACAAATTTTTTTCATTCAATTTCAACAATGTGCGAACAACCATTTAATTGTGAACTTATGTCTGGAGAACATTTACATTTAATTGGCTTCATACAAAAGGCGTCTTGTCAAAGCGGCATGACTTCCAAAGAGGCCGAAGTTTACGATCTGCTCTTTCAATTTCATATACATTTTTTTTTTTTTTATTATTATTATTTTTCCCTCTTTGCATGATATTTTTATAGCTATTTAAACACCTCAAAGCTACTGATAAATTGTTTAAACTGAAAACTGAAGATGAACTGTTATCGAGATTTATAGTTGTTTTTCGTTTTCTTTTTCAGTGGCGCATGGGGACGCATACGTAAGCAGGGAGCGCATTAAATATTCGGCGCATATATCAGGGATGGAAGGACCCCTTAATCCTCCCCCCCTTCTTTGTGAGAGAGTCCACCCCTCCGCTGGGGTTTTTGCTAGAAGACGGACGGCTTCCCACAGATGCGCCATCTTTTTGAGGTGAAGGAGATTAGAATCGCGCTGTAGGCAGTTCCACTCGCTGTTTAGGGTTGCCGTATTAATTAAACGCCATTTTTTTTATTTAATTTTTTTTGACAAACAGCCAACATTAATGTCGCCAATGTACATACTGTGTGACTAACGCTAGATCCTAAACAATGCTGTACTATGTGAAATAGTTGCCGTATTGTACGCTAACTTTTAGTTTGAAAGAATCCATAGTAAAATATTTTTTGGTTACAGTTTTCTTTAATTATTAAAATGGCGGTTATCCGTAAAAAATTGATCATATTCTGATGTATATACAAAATTATTGTCATAAATTATTCTCCGCTATGTAGAATTAAAATGCTTTTATTGCTGTCTATGAATGGCCAGTAAATGTTAATACAAACGATAATTCGTAAAATAAAGACACTAAATTATATAAAAAATTCAATTAATAAAGACTAAGCTTTATAAAAAACTTAATCTTTGTTAATCAGGGATCTGTTTTACTTTGATACGTTTAGAGATTGCATTAATTGTGCACTTACTACCTTTATACTAAATTTTTAATTAATAAACATCTTACGCATAAGAATATTTAACATAAAATATCAATTTACTTTAAGTCGATATTTTTTGTACATGAAAAGATTATAGCAACTGACTATTAGGATTATTTGTCATGTATTTTGATAAATTCGTGATTTGCTGTTCAAATTTAAAATGTTTTAATATATGTGCTTTTCCACATTTAATAAAATATTAACGTAAAATGTTTATTAGTGAAAGTTAAGTGAAAAGGTAATATATTAATTAGTACACAATTCATTATGTCCTAAATTGTATTTGGTAAATTAGTAGATCGTCCATCTGTCAAGCATCTTTCAACTACTAAATGACCCTGGTGTTGAACTTGCTGGCTATATAGATTGACTTGTAAAAGCATCTCATCTGAAGAACCATGGTCATATAATTTTTAATGTATATATGTTATTGATGAGTAAATTTTTTAAGCATCAAAGTTAAAATATTGATTATTCATAATAAATATATATCTTAGGATTCATTGAATTAAAGTCAGTTTTATCAATTCATTAACGGCGAGTCATTACTTTTTAAAATTGCTGTTAAGATATCAACCACCATTTAAAATTTTTAAAAATATATTTAGCAATTGAATATATTTTGTTATTTACGTTTTAGAATGTACAACTGTATTAACTTATAACGAGATTGAAGAATAAAATATTTTAAATATTAAAAGTCATTTAAACTTATGTATCATACAACATTTTAAATTAATATTATAACTTTTTTTTACTTACTAAACCTTGAGTTATTTGGAAAGTTTCTTAGTCATTGCGTTATATCTTCATTTCTGAAAGAAAAGAATAACAAAAATATTTTTCGAATTTTTATTGAAAATATAAATAAATTATTCAGAAATGTAAAGTATTATGATAACTACATGATATAAAAGATATAATTTTTTTATTTTAGAAAATTAAACATAGCAAAAATTCTGAAAACTATTTTCCACTTTAAATTTCAATTGATTTTCAAATGAAATAACTTAAGAAATGTTTCTTCAATCTGATAATACAATTGTTTTTAGATAACAACCAAATTTTATGTAGCTTAATATTTGTTATACTACTACTAATAATAACGAGATTAAGCAATGGAAATGGTTTTTTTCAAGAGTATATAAAATGTTAATTATTGTTAAATTATTAATAGTTATTGTTTATGTTTGTAAAAAATGCTCTTTTATTTCTGAACAATAATGTAAAAAAAAAAAAAAAAAAATTAAACAGTTTATTTAATATATTAATTATTAGCTGTGTTATAATGTCTGTCCAATAAACATTGTCGCTTATGGTATTGTATTGAATTACCAATACATATATCTTCCCTTAGTGCTCCATTATTTCACTTTATTTTTCATTATTTGACACATAATAATGTAAATAAATGTTTATGGTAAGGCATTATTATAATAATATTTATTTCTACTCTTTCTGTGCTATTATTTCACTTTATTTTTCATTATTTGACACATAATAATGTAAATAAATGTTTATGGTAAGGCATTTTTTATTATTTAATAATTTATTTATTTTTCTACATAATAATGTAAATAAATGTTTATGGTAAGGTATTATTATAATAATATTTATTTTTCTGCGCTTTATTATTATTATTTCATAATAATGTAAATAAATGTTTATGGTAAGGCATTATTATAATAATATTTATTTCTACTCTTTCTGCGCTATTATTTCACTTTATTTTTCATTATTTGATTCACAATATTGTTAATAAATGTAAATAAAAAGATAACGCTGTTTTTGAAAAATCAAATGATAAATTTTTCCGTTAAATTTATAGCGTTAATTAAGTAAATATAGTTTCTACAATGATTTATTTTATATGGTAAAGTTTTTAATTTACAAAAGCCAATTTATTTATTATTTTTTACCCCATGTTTTGCCTTGTTTTAAGACGCGATTTATTATTTCATATTTTACCTAAATGCTGGGAAAAAGAAAACATCGCCAAATTCGAAAACGCTGCCAATCTTGTGAACTCGCTTTTCTAGTCAAGGTAGGTCCGCAGTATCTCTTCCCAGTGACATATATTGATGTAAGTAAGGTGTAGCATGCCGCAATCAGGTTTTTTATGCGACGATTATAGATAACGTGAATGTATTAAAGTTAGATAAAATATATCGGAGTTATAATGGCCGGCGAACTAAAAAATTCATCCTAAGCTGCCATATATATCTTTTCACCCTGAAAGCAAACAGAAACGACGCCAAGATTTTATTTGCTGTTTTTTTCTTTTCAGTAAGTAGCTGTCGCGCTCTGCGAAAAAGAAAAATTGAGAATAAATAACATCTGGTCTCTTTTTTTGCACTGCGTATTGTAATTTCTTGTGCCAGCTGAGTGTGCAGAAGATAGCGTGCAAAGCCTTCCAATTATGTTTGAACTCTCCCATGCCTCCATGTACACGAGAAACTTATAATGTCGTAGGCCTCATTCTATCTGCACTCGGCTGTTTATTTATGTTTGTGGTTTTTGCATCGATATTTCTGTCTTTTAACAGTTGGGATACTATTTATGTAAGGACTTGTTGGTGTAAGTTAAAGAATAAACAAAAACATTCAATATTTGATATATCAACAACATGAGAGAGAGTGTGACACATGTAATAATATTTGTCAAAAATATAACATACATCTGGGCGATATATTACAAAAAGTTATTCAAAACAGTGGTTCTCAAAATTCTTGAACTATTTAAAATCCTACAATAATGCACCTACAGTTATTGGATTTTAGGATTTAAAACAATTCAAGAATGCATTATATACAAATTTCTGGAAAATATATTATAATAATGTCAAATATTACAGAAAAAATAATGCGACATAATTAAAGAAACATACCTTAACTTTATTCATTCTTGTGTTTATGAGAAACTCAAACCTGGTAGGTCCTAGCGATTTTTTCGTTGTTTGGGCATATATTTGAAAGGTAAACTCATTTCCTCATCCATACAGAAAATATCCTCTCTATTTACTCTTCATTTTGGTAAGGGTAGAAAACCTAATTCAAATAAATAAAAATTTAAATACTACGACAAAATTCTCAAAGCCTTTTTAGATATTGACATATATTGTATTATTATGTAGATTTTGACACACATATACTCTTGAAATCTTCTAGGTTCATCCTTTGAGAACGACTGAATTAAAAGTCACATCTCTTGACAAAAAGTTAAAATGTTACAATAGATTTTTATAAAAATAATCCCTTCATTTATTTAATTGCATATTTAATGATTATATACTTGAATATTTACAATTAAATAAATAATTTGTGTGTTAAATTCAGAAAGTAAATAGCAGACATGTGCATTTTTCGTTGTCTGGCGAACTTAGTGGTAAGGATAGGGTACAAATATCCATGGCAATTGTCATTATTTTAAGGATAACCTTATAATTAAACATAACTTTTTAAGCATGTATAACTTTTTCCGTAGGTGTGTATCAAAACACTGAAACACCACATACAGTGGTGAGGCCAGTGGCACGCCTGCGGCTTACAAGCATGTATAACTTCAGTGTAATAAATGATTTATTGCCCTTAACAGAAGCTTCCTTATTAATGAGAAGCATTTCTGCAGCGTCCCGCTATCAGAAAATTTTTCTGTCAAAATACAATTCGATTCAACCAAAAAATTTACATCATTCTTAATATTTTAAAATTAAATTTTAAATGTTACGAACGAAGAAAGTATTTAAAAATAAAGATGAAATTGTTTTTTTTTTATGAATTTTAGATGCCAAATTGTTCCCTTCCCTTCTGAACCTTTATAAATTCAAATATGATAATAGCAAATAGATATCAACATTACTTAATTGATGAATTGAAAAGGAAACAAATATTAATATTAACTGAATTGATAAATTCGAAGTTACTATATTTTTTTATTATCGCTGATTATCTGTATCTTTTTTTAATAAAAATCTTTTACCTCATTGGATTCTGTTGTAGGTCATTAAAAAAACTTGAACATCAATTTCTTTCCGTTTTAAATTAAAAATGAAATAATACAAGGTTTTTATGAATTGTAAACAGTACATATTACATTTACATTTTGGAAAGAAGACCTTCATTTCCAGCATAAAGGTTTTAAATATTTTCATATGTATTCATCTGTTTTTCTCAAAGTTTCGATTTAAATAGGTTGCATTCCTTTCCTGTTGTGTTAGAGGTAAAACTGTTAAATATACTGTACTGTTGAAGGTTAAAAAAAAAAAAATAATATTTCATGTGTGAATGAAAAATAACCATGTTTTTCTCATTCTCTAGAATTCTTTTTTGACAATTGAATTTCATGTATAACATATTTTTCGTTTTCCCTCAATTTAATAAAAAAAACCTTTCAGATTTAAAAAAAAATTCGACTAGTGCTTTAAATTTTTGCAAAGTTTTTTACATCGTTTCACACACTACCCTTTAATTTTCCCTGAGGAAGCTGGAGTGAACTTGGGAAGATTAAGGATTGTGTGCCCACATTGAAAAAATATCGCATAAATCATTCTTCATCAGATTATATTGAACATCAATTTTCTGCTATTTTTTTGGAAATTTATTGCCCCCTGCTGTTCCCATCAGATGAGTAGGTGCCCTTTTTTCTGATAGAACTGGAACTGAATGCCATCCTCAGGATCTCTATAAGAAGTAAGAACAACACAAAGGAAATTATTTCTTAAAAACTTCCTCAACCACCCCTCCCTCCCCCCTTTTACAGAACTTCTTCCACCAGCAAAAGATTCTGAGAGAGCCCGTTCTATTGGCGCCTGGCCAAGCATTCATCTATGTCGAAGGAGGCCTGGTTTTCCGATTTCTGCCATTCATCACAATATTGCTGTTTTATTTTGCTTTTTTTTTTTCCTTCTGAAAAACCCTGAAGAGGTATTGGCGAATATCTTCCAAAAAAAAAAAAAAAATAAGAAAAAAATAAAAGCGTTTGTTAAAGATTTATTATTATTTTTTTTTATTCTTTCTGTCTTTTCTTTTTTTTTCCTGCTTGCTTCTTCTCTAAAAAGTTCTGTTTTTCATCTTCCGGCTAAATTCATCAGGAGGGCAGAGCAAGACAGTCTGAGATTTATCACGCTGACAAAATAGATGAATGAAGATACCCCTGGGATAATTTCTTGTATAAATCTGTCTCAAAGAGATTGTGGCTTGATGTATTTGCCTTGTCCGGCACTTTATTCAAAGTGATTTTCTTTCCTGATTTTCTTTTTTTTTTTCTTTCTTCTGTTTGGTTCTTAAGAAAGACCGGTTTCATTACATTTCCTCCCCCATCTCTTGATTTTTTTCTTACTTTTTAAATTATTTTAAGGAAAAGTTGTTCCAGTGAACAGCTGTTTTACAAAATTGGGCAGATATTTGCAAAACAGCTGTTTGCTTTAGTATAATGGAAATTTCAACCATTATTAATATTTTCTGAATTCATTAGAATGCAATCAGCAATGTAGAAATTTTTATCCAAATTTAAGCAACACATAATGCCTCATATATATCCATGAATATTTTCAATTTAGAAAATTGTTAACATTAAACCAATGAATGAAATTTGAGAGATTGCTAATGTTTTCTGAATTCATCAGAATGAAATTAGTAATATAGAAATTTTTTACTATTCATATTAAAGCAACAAATAATGCTTTATATAGTAATGGATATATTCAGTTTAGAAAACTGTTAACATTGAACCAATGAATTAAATAAAGAAACGTATTTTTAAAAAGAACTGTTTGCTACGTTTTAATAGAAATTGGAACCATTGTTAATATTTTCTGAATTCATCAGAATGAAATCAGTAGTTATTTACTATTCAAATACTTCAAAAAATGCCTTATATGGGCATATGTATTTTTTGTTTCGAAAACTTTTAACATTAAATCAAAGAATGAAATAAAGAAATTTGATACATCTGTTATAATATCTGAATCCAATATTATGAAGAAAAAAAAGTCTCATAGTAATCTATGGAATGTGTTCAAAAATAACAACTAATATTTAAAATAAACATGTATATTTCATAACTAAAATTAAATACGGTAAACAATGAGTATACAATAATTAACCAAAATTATTTAATAAAGCGTGTATGTGGTTTGAATAAAAATTGTGTGATATATTTGTATTGTATTTATATTCAATGTGATTCAAAAGCATTTTAAAATGTATAAATTTTACATAATTCTTACTGAATTTTAAAAATGTAAACAAAATATTCGATAAATATACACCGCATATGATACACTTCATAAATTCAGTAGGATTATTTTCTGTTAGAAACTTGTATAAAAAATTTCCTTCAGAAAATAAATTTAAAACATAAAATTATGCCAATAATATTACATATTGCCATCAAGATTAAAGGCTCGTGCTCACCAAGGCGACAAGATGCAAGCGACCAAAATTTGACCTCACCGCGGTCGCCTGAAACCGGTTTGCAGTTCGCCGCGTGGAGTAGCCCAACTTTCAACTTCAAGCGGTTTTTCACTATGCGTAATGCTATTTCTGACGTTTCGCTGTGAAGGGGTCGAAAAAATTTGGTCGCTTGCCTATTGCATCTTCACGTCTCTCGCCTCGGTGAGAACGAGCCTTAAAAAAGTGAATCAAGCATAGTAATACAACTAAATAATATCTGTTTTTCATTTTCATCAGTTATAAAGACTTTACTGTAAATTCATAATTTTCAACAACAATTCACTTCATAAAGACTAGTATATATTAGTTTAAATTATATTATGATGGACTAATACAAAATATGAATAATTTTCAAAAGGAAAAAAAAAAGAATAATTACTTTAATTAATAGCATTCTTCCAATCATTTTGTTTACTCATTGTTTCGTCTTTTTTTATTCCTCTTTTGCGAAGTTGTCCTTTTTCACCTGAAAGATAAAAATAAATAGATGAAAATGAAAAAATAGATAGATAATAACCCTTAAATGATTTAGGATACACTTAAAAATAATTACAAAATTAATTCTATACATGAAGATTTGTAAAATTTTCAAAAATAGTAACTTTTCAAAGAATTTCTGCTGTTTTATTATTGATTTTTACTGATATGTTCTTTATCGATCGACTGTTTAAATTAAATACTTTTTATTAAAAATAGTTTATGAGTGATACTTAGTAAAACGATATTATAGAACAGTTGTTGAATTATTTTAGTCGAAAGATTGATTAAATTTCTATGAATATATTCAGCTTCATTTTATTATTTATTTATTCTTTTACAATGAAAAGACCGAGATATATTGTATAAATACATTTGAAAGAGAATTTATAATAAGAAATAATTAATTAAATACTAAATTCATACATTGCATTTCATTTCAATTATTCTCATTCATTTCAATGATTTCCTGAAATTCTATAGTACCATAATTTTCTGTAAAAAATTGTATTCATTTATTAAGAAATTATTAACATTTTGAGTATATTAAAAAAAAAAAAAAAAGCATAACCATTGAAATAATTAATAGTTTCTTATTGCATGAAAAAAAGAATAGAATAGTAAAATATTTTATAATGCGATATATAATAAATATTTCAATAACGTTTGAATTAAAATTTTAAAATAAATAAGAATGTAGATAAACATTAAAATTTTAATTCTTTTATCTCATAATTTTTTTAAAAGAAAGGAACAAAGAGTTATAATATCAATTTTTATTTAAGTTTCAAAGAAAATAATGCAAATATTCAATTGTTTGTGAATTGAGTGAAAAAAATTCAGAATTAATAAATGTATATAATACAATAAATCTGGAAAATATTCTTATATGATATTTTTTATTATTATTTGTTACGCATACCATGTAATACAGAATTTTTTTTTTTTTTCATAATGAAGTATAAGACGCATTATACTTGAATAAAACAAACAGAGAAATTGAAGCTTAGCCAAATGGAATGAATATCAATAAAATAAATATCAATATCAAAGTTTTGGTCTTCGGTACAAAAACTTCATTTAGACCCACAACGATCAAAGAGGCAATGAAAGAGTTTCTAAACAAACGAAAAAAAAAAAAAAAAAAATAAAATCTTTTTAAAAATTGTTCCATAGAAGAATAATTACAGCATTTCACATGAATATACTAATGTTTGGTTTTTATTAAACAATTTATTGAGAAATTTTAGAGTAAGTGGAAAATTATAATGCTATTTTATTATTTTCAAAATGTTTACGTTCAATCTATTCAATGAAATATATATATAAAAAGACATGAAGTAAAAGTTTATGAATTAAATCGAAAAGTTATTGAATTGAATGTTCGTAGAATTTTCACAATTCTATGACAAATGGTGAAATATGATGGTGCTTATAGCAAAAGAATGGTGAAATATGATTATAAATTTAGTATATGGTTTAAATTGCAGTATTACAGTTACCAAATTTAACAAATTTTTTATTGGTATATTTTTAATGTATTTTTTACTATATCATTTTAATGTATTTTAAAACATATTAGTGTTATTATTTTGTTCTAGCTAATTGATGATGAATATTAGATTTAGTATGGAGAAAACTAAAGTTTTGGTCAAATATGTTTATTATTATTAGAAGTAAGTCTAATATGATGCGTACCTTTTTGTATTATATGAAAAAGAGTCTTTTTTTTATTTCAGCTGATTTTTTTTTTTTTTTTTTTTTTTTTTTTTAAATTTTCTTTTATTATTATTTGGAACAGGTAAAAAATAATGGATTAAATAAAAAGCAAATGATCTTTATGTGTTTTGATACACGAATGCATTTGTTGTATTCTATTTCAAATAAAATTACGGTATGTACATTTTAATAAAATGTCCATAATTTAAAATATAATTTCAGTATTTATGGAATTTGTTTTAACATTACACAACATTATTAGAATAATAGCAATTATAAGATGTAATTTCATTTTTATACTATTTTATTTCTCATTGTATATTTGTGATTTTAGATTTTCCAAACAGTCAGTATAGTTTTTTAGGAGATGTTCACAAGAGCATAAATAAGATAACACACAGTACTTCTATCATATATATTAATAATTAAGTTATTTGAATATTTATGCAGATATTTTTGTTATATGTTATGTAGATATCTAATAATCTTAGTAAGCATATAATAGAATTCAAATCTTGAAGGGTAAATTATTATGTCATACTATGTCTACATAGTAGTCTCTAAGGTAAGTATATATATATATATTCGTATTTATATTACATTTAGAGCCGTGGTATTACTTTTTATGTATTTTTGTAATGTTTTGTTCAAGTTTAAGCTGCAATTTTTAACCAGCTAAAAACATAGGACTTTTTTAATTTTTAAACTATAATCTTTGTTGCCTATCTGTAGTAATTTTGTCCAAACCTGATGTAGTAGCTACTAGGCACTGAAGGTTGGACACTTAATTATCCGGCAAATTTTAATGTAGAATTTCGGAGAAAAGATTTTGTAGTAGAATAATTTCAATGTAAAATAGAATTTGTAGCAACTGATGACTTTATTTAAATCAGGGGCGGCCAACCCAAATAATCTTGCGGGCCTTTTTGAAAATGCATCCTAATTCCGCGGGCCGCATATAAAATTATATGTCCCCACATTATATTTATATCCACAATAGACATTTTTTGGAGTTTAAAAATAATGAGTTATTATTTTTGTATTTACTAATATTCTAGTATGTAAACATAGATAACATAATAATAATGATACTCAACGCACACTGTAAAGAAATATATCTCACTAAAATTGAAATAAAAAAATATATATAAATATAAACGAAATAAAAAAAAGCATTAAAAAATATTTATTTTACTAATGCGATATTTGTTTCTCCACACTTTCATTTAGCTTTTGAAAATCTATATATAAATCTAATATAATTATTCTGCGAACTTACAACTGTAAGCTCATACATAAAGCAGGCAATATCTGTCCTATATTCGCAAGAATATTATTTTAATATCAAAGTTAATTTTTTTCTCATATTTTAGACAGTTAATTTTTAAATATATAGATGTGCACACAATGTATTTTTTAATACATTGTTTTTCACTACTTCTTCCATTTTAAAATAAATATATTTTGTAAAAGTGTGATAAATCTCACGGGACCACATGCGGCATTTTAATGCGGGTTGGCCACCCCTATTTAAATAATAATAACTGCAATTACTAAGCTAAAATAATTTTATAGCAAAAATAACACTTGTTCTAGTTATATAATAATAATAATAACAGACTCCATGTTATATATTTTCACATAAAGTGCGATCACTTAATTTAATAGTAACAGTCTATAAAGCTATCACGAGTCTTAATGGTGAAACTAAATAGCTTTTATCATAAATAAAAGGCACTGCGCTTTGATAAAATCAATTTGGAAGAGCGCGCTCTGGCTTCGCTGCGACTGTAACTGCGGGGTGAGTCGTGCCTCATTCCGAATTCAGTCGGCGCAAGAGGAATGCATTTCTATTGGTTGCTCTGGGAAGAAAAGAAGCCGCCATGAATAATGATGCCGGGCGCGCGGGGGGTGAGCCAATGGAGAGGATTGGCCCAGACGCTGTGCCCCATTCGCTTAATTTTAAGTAGCTGCGGAAATTGATTTGGGATAATCTTCCATTCTTTTTGTCTTGAGATCAAAGGAATCGCGATTAGGGAGATATAAGTCAAAACTGTTATTACTATTATTACGAAGCAAAATATTGTAAAAATAATAATTGTAAAAAATAACATATAAAAATTGAAGGAAAAAAAATAATTAAGAAAACTGCTATTGTAAATTTTTTGTTAGTTTTCTATAATAATTATTCATATAATCTGAAATCCCGTCCATGGAGAAAACAAGGCATAAAACTTAATATTGAATCAATACTAAATATTATGAAAATAATAATTGGAGGAAAAGAAAAATTACTTATTAAAAGAAGTATCTTATAAATTTTATGCTACCAAAGCTTTAATTAGTGCTGCAACAATGCTAAATATTATGAAAATAATAATTTTAAGAAATAACATATAAAAAATGAAGGAAAAAAAAATTAAAAATACTTATTTAAAAAATTCTCTTATAAATTTTTTATTAACTGTCTTCAACAATTATTCATATATTTTGTATATAATAATTGAAGGAAAAAAATACTTATTAAAGAAGTATCTTACACATTTGATGGTAATGTTCTTTAACAGTTATTCACATAATTTAAAATCCTGACTATGGAGAATAAGTCAGGACTATTATCCTTTAATTAGTATTGCATCAATGCTAAATATTATAAAAATAATTATTTTAAGAAAAGGAAATAAAATAATTAATCAAAAAAATATTTAAAATAGTTATTTTAAAAAAAATATCTATAATTTTTTTTCTAAACTATCTTTTAACATGCAGATATAATCATAATAATCTAGACTCATACACTTTATTTAAAAAAAATTAAATAATAAAGAAATAGTTTCCTTTTTTTTTAATAATTTTTAAGGATAATTTCTTTATTATAAGCAGATACTTTTAAATCGATATACTTAAATTAAAGCAACTGCAAGGCGAAACAAATAGTTCATTAAATATCTGTTTTTTATAACCCTATATAAAATTTATATATTAAAAAGTTTAAACAATTTTCTATTAAAACTGCAAATTTACTCCCTTCTTCTAAATTTGTTTTATAATTTATTATATCTTAAGTGAATTTTTTTAAAGCCACATTACTGCATATTATGTTAATCTTTATAAAAGGACTTCTTTTTCTAAATATTTAATCTCAAATTTGATTGAAGGTATCTGATTTTTTGTAATTTTTATTAAATCTTTAAATTGGATTCTTGTTTCAGATAATAAACTAAACATTATTAATTGAGCTTAGAATAAAGAAATTTTATTTATTTATTTATTTTTTGGAAAAGTTATATTATTAATTACAGAACATAAAATTGAATATGATAAAAGATTTTATTGTAAATATTTTGTAACATAAAATATTAAATAAAAAAAAAAAATAGTTTTTGATTTTTATTTAAGCAATTATAATTTATTAATAATTAATTATTTCTTTTTTATAACATGAATAGTTCACATAATATATTAATAATACCTTACTTGTCACAAGTATTAATATCAATGTTTTATTACAGTAGAAGACTTTATGATCAATTTCTTTTCAGATATATTAAAAGGTAAAGGAGGTTTACTTTTTCTTTTTAAATTTTCCAAGTTTGTTTGTAATAAATAAATTATTTATATTGTCAATCAATTCTTCGGTGTTTTGCTTTATTATAAAGAAATATAGAAATGAAAGAAACTAATATGCTAGTTCACAAATATTACATCTACAAAATAAAAATATACATTTTTAAAATATTCTCATTCAATTGAAATTATTCATTAATAAACTATTTAATAATTTACTCATCGACTTTGAATAAATGAAATTCCATAAAGAAAAGAAACGGAAATTTTTTATTAATATCTCATTTGATTGTTAGAAATTGTTAACGGTTGTTGTTACTAATTCTTTTGATGCAGGAAAGCCTACACCAGGTTTAGAAAACTCCATCGCAGGCGACTGGGCCATGGCTAAGGGCAACATGCATCTTTACTTTAACGAGGAACCGCGAGGGCTAAAAACTGACTAAACCTCAAGACAACGCTCTATAGTACGATCATATTAGACTGGAACCTAGGTTTGAAGTAGATTCCGAACCACTACAAACATCCATGGACCGCCGGGCCCCGAAAACGAAACCTGTGGCACAGAGAGCCAGAGGTTTGGGCACACTCGGCTATTCAGGCCCACTGTAGTTATCTCCTTTGAAATTCAAACATTGTTTGAATCCTTGAGAAAAAAAGAACAATACAATTAGTTTGAGCATTTCAAGTCCTTTTTTTTATATGCTTAAAAAATTCTTATAGCGAAAAGATTTTGTTTATAAAAAAATTAATGACAAAATAATAGATTTATATAAACGTTTCATAGAGACAATTAAATTAACCACATACTATAATTAAAAGACGTAACAGCACCATAATAGTTACCAGAACACGTTGATATCATTGAAAGAGAAATCAAATTAAATTAATCGAAACTATGGTAAAGAACGAAATGGGCAATCTCCTCTGTAACAATATCTTTCGATAAAAGAGCACCATTTCAATGGTCTATTAGTTTTTTTACGGACTACTCTATTCAAATAATGATGTCAAAAGCTCAACAAGGGGTTTTGTCATCCTGGTAAGAATTCATATCTTATTTTGTCAAATGTTTATCTCATTTACATTTAACCCACACTATTTATTTTGCATCTTTATTATAGCATACTTTAATTCAACAAAATAAATGTGTAATTTGTACTTTTTCTTACATTCCAGAAGAATATACAAGTCATTCCATCTTTGAATGGCAATTCATAAAAACAGACACCACCACCACAAAGGCGAAAACGAGCTTCTTTATGGCCCTGTGCTATTTAGGTAATGGTGTCAAGCATCTGAACAAGGGGTTCGTCGATTGTTATGCACGCCATAATAATCGTTACTCTGTGGTCCGGAACCCCCGGATCTTTCATTAAAGAGATCACCTGCTTTGATGAAGAGGAGAGCAATTGTCTCGGGAGGGGGGATTGGTCAAACGGCGCGTCTTCTCTCCAAAGAAGGGTCATAAAATTCTTCAAAAAGGGAAAGAGTGCTCGTAAAGAATTCTTGAGCGGAGAGCACAGCGGATTGGCTAGGCAAAGGTCATTTACTTATCAAATCGCCTTGTTTATAGTGACAGATATTTCTAAACATGAAGGCTTTACGCGCTGCGAGCTTTTTGCTAACTGTTGAGCGCACACGTCGCCTTTCGTTGTGTTGGTGTGCAGTGGTTTCAGTTTTGTTAGGGACCGTGGGGAATGTTTTGATGTGGAAGCGACACCAGAGGTGAGGATTTGATTTTCTTTTTCCACTCCGTTTATAATTTCTCTTTAGTTTAAAAGGAGTTATCTCAATCTGTGTCTACATGCAAGAATGTGTTTAACATAGAAATAAGTGTAATTAATTAACACTAAGAATTCTTTTTAATTAAGAGACATATACATGTAATTGTCTTGATAGGGAAGGAATCAAAGGATACAATACTTTCGGCCCCCTAAAGAAAATTCCAGTTAATTGCTTTTTTCTTAAAGAGTTGTGAAAAATAAAACAATAATAATAATAATTTAGTATAAATTCAATTAAAAAGAAATTAGTAGCAGCTTTTAATAGAATGTAAATTGATATTCGTTGACTTTAGGATATAGTCACAAAACCTGGATTATGGCGAAAAACTGAATTATGAAGAATATTTGTTTAATAATAATTCATCTAAAAGTGCATTAAAATATTTATGACTTCGTTAAAATGACATCCTAAATATATTTCAAAATTTGCGAAAATTTTGATATATTTAAGCAATAGTTTCACCAAAATACTGAGCTACGAAATATATTTGAAATATTTATATACTTTTTATGAATGTCTTTTTTTGATTTCATATTGAAAAAGGACAAAGTTAATTTCTTTCATGAACAGCTTCAGTAAAATTGAAAATTTCAGCGGTACGCACATTAACTTCATATAAAAGCATTGAATTATTTTCAGATAAGAATTTTTGTTACAAAATTTTCAAATTGGTTTTATTTTGTTATCAATTTGAAATCTTTTGTTTCAATTTGATAATCTTTTAGATGTAGAAATTTTTTTGCATCACAGTGCATCACAGAATGTAGTCTGTTTATGCAAGTGATTGAACTCAAGATGTTTCTTAGTTTGCGTATTGTCTGGTAAAATTTAATATTAAATTTATTTTATGAAAGAAATTAAATCAGAAGAAAAATAAATAATTACTATTCAAACTATATGTATAAAAGAGAGATATTTAACCAAATTTTAATCAATTTGCAAATATTGTAATTTTTTTAATTTAAAAACCTTTCTCAATTAAACCTATAGATATTATAGAAGAAATTAAAGAGAAGTGTCAAAATTGTTTTAATTATTGACTAGAGAAATAAGGTTTTCAGACTAAAATCAAATAATTTCCCAAATTTTTATTCATAACAAATTATTTCTCAATTAGAAATAAGTATAGAAAAAATCTAAAAGTATAGAAATGGAAATGTAATATTTTAATCTCATTTTTATTGTCAAACTATTACTAGGATATTTTTTCTTGTCAAATTAATAATTTGTCACATTGATCTTCAAAGTAGCTCATATATATTTATTTATTATCATATTTATTAAGTTTATGCATATTTTCAAAAATATGTATTGGGTAATTTAAATCAATATGCATATGTTGCAAGAAATTTATCTGTTTATTCTATTGCAAATGATATTTATCTATTGTTAATGATATTAATGATATTAATATTTGTAAGTAATAATTTAATATTGGTTTTTAATTTAAATGGATTATTTTCGGAAATGCAATTTATATAATGTCAGGAAAAGATTTTAAAGGAATTTGCTTATTCATTAAAATTTATTTTAAATTTCACTGAAAAATTCACTGTCGTAAAAGTAAATTACCAAGAAAATATTTGATGAAATAGACTTTAGCACTTTAAGACAAAAGAGTGGAAAACATTGATAGAGCGGCATTCTGTATCAAAGAGAAGCAATTCAAAAGCCTTTAGTATGTGTTCATTATCACTGCATTCATTATTTACCATTGTATTAATTATTCATCACTGTATTCATTATCACTGTACCGTCGCTTACATCATAAATCCTTTTGAAAACCGACATGCAAGTGATTTGAAACGAAATTTTCAATATTTATTTATTTATTATCAGATTTATTAAATTAATGCTTATTTTTAAAAATAAGTATTGAGTAATTTAAATCAATATGCATACGTTGCAAGAAATTTATCTGTTTATTCTATTGCAAATGATATTTATAATTAATATTTTAATATTGGTAATAAGATTTAAAATAAGGAAATAAAATTTACATGATGTCGCGAAAAAAGTTTCCATTGGAATTTATTTATCCATTAAAATACATTTTAAACTTCATTGAAAAATTTGCTGTTGTAAAAGTAAAATATGAAGAAAATATTTGATGAAAAATAATGCTTTTAATTAAACATTAAAGCGAAAGAGTGAAAAACAGTAATAAAGGCATTCTGTATCAAAGAGAAGCAATTAAAAAGCCTTTAGTATGCATCACATTACATCGCTTACATCACAAATCCATTTGGAAACCGACATGCAAGTGATTTGAAACGAAATTTGCAATATTTATTTATTTATTATATTTATTAAGTTTATGTAAAATTTCAAAAATCTATATTGGGTAATTTAAATCAATAGGCATATGTTGAAAGTAATTTATCTGTTTATTCTATTTGTAATTACTATTTTAATATTGGTTCAGGAAATAAAATTTAACTAATCCAAACATCACAAATTCATTTGGAAACCGACATACAATATTTTTTATAGAAATTCGTTTATTCATTAAAATACATTTTAAACTTCATTGAAAAATTTACTGTTGTAAAAGTAAAGTACCAAGAAAATATTTCATGAAAAATAATGCTTTTAATTAAACTTTAAGGCGAAAGGGTGAAAACAGTGACAGCGCGGTATTCTATATCAAAGAGAAGCAATTAAAAAGCCTTTAGTATGTGTTCATTATCATTGCACTGTCGCTTACATCACAAATCCATTTGGAAACCGACATGCAAGTGATTTGAAATGATAAGTGAAAGTGAATTCTAACTGTGAATGTTGGAAGTCTTAATGGGTTTTTGATAAGGAAGATGTGTTTTGCTATTTAAAAAAAATTCAGCTGATTTTATTTTAATGGCAGCAGTAAAATCTTTTTTTTACTAAGTCATGATTAGATGAAATAATGAAAAAGAGAAATGTATGTTTTACTAAAAAGTTTTTTTACACAAAGACTAAATAAGAGAAATTGCATTTTAATCTAAAGGAGTTTTTAATGTCCTATCTTAAATTTTCTTGTTGAAGCTTGTAAGAGTTTCATTTGGATCAGAAGCTATTTATAAGAATTAGTAGCTTGTAATGATCAAATTGCATTTTATTTATTTGCTATCTTTACTCTAATAGATTAAAATGACTAGCATTTTGTCTTACTAATTAATATACACCTTATTGAAATTTATCGTTTATAAATAGAAATAACTAACACTCACATAAAATATATTTAAAAAATCTTACCTTAAAATATAGATGAGGAAAATATTTCATGTCGTGTCATCCACTGATGTCTAGTTATGCTTTTGGTTTTAAATATCTTTGAAGATCAGTATCCATATTGATTTTGCAATTTAATTATTTTCTAGTGTTTCATAAAAATGCAGAAATAAAAACTTTCACAAATTTTAAAGTTAATTTTTGAAGTACAGATTAGTTTGCTTTAATGTTATTTAAAAATTTTCAAAAATCTTCTTCTTCTGTCTTCAAAAATGTTATATATTTTTTCTTAATTTTGAAACATCAGTTAAAGAAAGCTTATAATGTATTCTTGATTAGTAAAATACCGAATCTTTTGTGACCAATCTATTTTTATTTAGTTCTACTTTATGTAACTAATTAAATTTTAAATATCTGCAAACAATAGCAAAAAAAATTTTAATATTAAAATGTATTAAGTTAAAAAAAATTGTAAAGAAACACTATATTTAATAATCATCTTTTATGTTTATTACAAAACAATGACTCTGGTTAAATACGTATGGGCTTTAATTTGAAAATCAATGGGCAAAGATTGATTTTATGTTGCTATTAATTTTAGATAAAAAAAGAATGATAAAAAAGTTTAGAAATCAGATAGAGATATCACATTTTCTATTAAATATTTTAAACTACTACATTGATATTTTTCTAAATCCTTCCAAGCATTGATAACAAAATTGAATTGGACCCTAGAGAAATGATGATTTCTAACTCAGAGTTCGGAAATAAAAATTTTACTTACGTTAATGATAATATCGTCCTCTTTTTATATTAATGAAGAAATAAAAATAAACGAGTTAGCCTCCATTTTTAAAAAAAAAAAATATTCTAATCTATAAAGAAATCCTTCATCACTATCCTTTTTATTAACTATGATGATTTAAAAAACAATTTCTATCTGTTAGTTAGATATTAAATCAATTAAACACGAAAAAAATAGTATATTTCATGATATCATTTCATACATTCTATAAATAACTGCAAAAGGCTGAACAATATAAAAAAATCAGAAAATCTTTGAAATTTCATATGCATTGTTTTGTCAATATTTAGTGTTAAAATCAATAATTTTGCAGATTTATCAAACCTAAAAGTTCATGTATTTGTGTTATATTTGTCTTAATATTTCTAATGCATATACAACATATTATTTTTTCTCCCGAAACAATTAAATATGGTCAAGAAAATAATATGGTCAACAAACTTAATCAGAAATATTTAATGATGAAAAATGCATCTACTGTTGATAATGTATTTTTTTCAAAAAGGCTGTTAAAAATATTCCGAAAAGGATGATTCAGAAATCACCTAATAATTTAATTTTTGTATTGTTTTTTCCTGGTTTATGCCTTCCTAGAAAACATCTTTTCTCTTCAAAACATATGTTAACTGCTAAGAAAATCGATATTGTTACTAGAATCTGACATGATAATACAAAAGTAAATAAGAATAATATTTGTTTTAAATATAGAATTCAATGTTATAGACAAACTTAACTAAACTCGCTGCTTTAATGCGAAATCATTATTATAGTAAAGAATGAAAATTATTCGTAATAATTTCCTTTTTTTTTAAATAATAATTTTCAATGAATAATTTCATTATAAGTAGCTAGATAATTTTATATTACACAACTGGAAAAATTATCCGTATAACATTTCAACAGAACTTTGTCCTACATGTGTAAATTATCTTTCGTTTGATTTGCTTAGTTGCACAAGCATACACAATAAAGCACTGATGCGTGATGTTCTCCATCAAATGTGACGAGAAGTTTTTCGCGGTCGAATGAGCAACAAAATAACGATATAAACTATTGTATTATAAAATACCGTGGATTAAGGAATTAATTTATACTTTTTTAATGTTTTTTATATAAGAAGTATATGAGTAAATATTGAAAAAAATTTTTTCCTCTAACAGTAATGCTTTATTTTTTTAAATTTATTTATTTATTATTATTATTTTTTGAATTGGAAAAGTTGAAATGAATATTAGTAAATGAAATTAATTTAAAAAAAAAAATTAGTATAGTATAATATTAAAAAATTATGATTCGGCGCATGCGAATATATTGGGAATTATTTCATAATCATAAGTTTTGTGTTTTTACAGATATAAATAATGTACACCAGGTAAGACTATTTAAAATTTTATCAGTTAAAGCTGTTTTTCAAACTTTCATGCTCAATTTTATATTTCAAATTATCATTAAAAAATTTAATGTTAATATTAAAATTAAATAACTTCTATTATATTGCTCTCCCGACATACAAACTATAAGAGGTTTTACCATAAATATGATTTTAGTCAAGAAATTAAAAGAATTTACAAGAATGTTTAATAAAAAGAATCAATTTTTGTAATGTATTTTAGGTTTTTCATACACCCTATTTTCCAGTATAACGATGCCCAGAGAGCTCTTCTCGGAAAACTATTTAATTATAATATACATAAAATAACATCAAATTAATCCAATTACATTAAAAATAAAAACTATGATGAAATAATAATGCATGTTTTTATCATAGAAATATTAAATGATAATAAAATGTATTAATATAATAGAATATGATTCAAATTTTATTATTAAAATCATGCCCATGCGCATAGAAAATGGGACTACATCATTGAAGGATATTATTGTCGAATATGGATAAAAATTGACAGCGAAAATATTTGGCCAACTTGTTTGTACTGTTTATCAACATTTTTATAAAGCTGTTACGCTATTTAAGCGTGTATAATAAATAAAAATGTGAATGTTTAATAAGGACGATTATTTTTAATATAATACTTAGCATATGGCCCACTTTTATAGTGAACAATTAGCGTACAAGAGGTTTAGTTTGTCGTACAAAGATAATTTTTGCCACACTTTAGGCTAATTAGACCTGGCGAATTAACAATTTAGCGTGGATTCCGAACCACTCACAAACATCATGCCACCGCCAGGATTTGAACCTGAAGCCTGTGGTATCAAAAGGCAGAGCGCCAGCCAAAATCAGGACGCAGCCTTCAGGAAGAGAAAGTTTGAAACAGCTGACAATCTCAGTTGCAGTCACTATTTTCTGAAAAGAGAATAAGCACTGTTTGTATGAGTCTCGCAAAGAAATCAGACTGCGTAGTGGGAGATTTTCCAGTTTTCTTTCGTATGACAAGCAAATCCGGAATTGTTACTTTATCATCTGTTGGTGGACTATTTGTGAAATCCGAGGTCCACTGATGTATCACCAAAAAAAAAAAAAAAAAAAAAAAAAAATTACAAAAAAATTTTGGTGAATAACAGATGCAATTAATACTATTATAATTTTTTGCATCTATTCATACTAGATTTAATCAGAGATTGTGGAAATACATTGTTTTGTGTAAGTTTTTTGTATCCGATTTCACAGGGTTTCTGGATTTTGCTTAAAACCCGTGTATTAAGAAATCTTTCATAATAACATTGAAATTCCCTATGGAGAGAGTTTTTTCTTTTCCTCTTAATCCACCGATATGGGCAGATTCAATTCATGAACAGTTCTCTCTCTTGCGCAGCGCCAACTTCCAGGAACGCAGTAAATTCGCATTCTTTATCTGGACCCTATTTCGATTGGCATGTGCAGGCGGAGAGACTTTTTTTTTTTTCTTTTTCTGTTCTTTTATCTCAGTTTCCTTCTCTCTCTCTTTTTTCCAAGTCTGTACTTCTCTCCCAGACAGAAAGCAGTCTTTTTTTTCGAACAAATCCCTATCCATCTGGCGGTGGCAGAGGCATTTCTTTCGTAAAAGGGTGGCGGTTGCTATCATGGAATGGAATGGAGATCCCAGGGGTGTCCGTGGGAAATTGGAATCGATTTGGGATGGGGGAGGGTGAGTAGACTAGGTGACTACATCACTGAAAGACATTACTGTCGAGTATGGATAAAAATGAATCGATTAAGTGAAATATGGCAATGAACATGGTCAGTCATCTTGTTCGTACTCACCATCAACTATTTGTGAAAAGCTGTGGTTAAGGATAACATTTTAACAGGATTACATTTTAATAATAGATGAATAAAAAGGACTAAAGAATACAATTGTTGCATATGAATATACGGATTGACATAAAACATGTTCGGCCCACTTGTGCGTATTCACCATCATCATTTTTTTTATAAAGCTGTGTTGTAGTTTCAATGTGTCTGGCTGTGATTTAAGATACCAAAAATATGAATATTTAATTGAAAAATGAAATATAAATATCTAATTTTAATGACAGGTGAATAAAAATGGGTGATTGCAACATCAGACATAGAAGATTGTTGGCCAACTTGTTTTTACTGGTCATGATTATTTTATATTAAATTGGGGTATCGTTTGTGTAGCTGTGATTTAAGATAGCAAAAATGAGAATATTTAAATGCTAAATGAAATATATATCTAATTTATTGATAGATGAATAAAAATGGGTGATTACATCACTTTAGGACATTATTGTCGAATATGTATAAATGATTTGACATAGATGGTCAGCCAACATGATTGTACTAGTCATCATCATTTTTTATAAATTCGTGGTATGGTTTTAGTGTGTATAATGAGCAATAGTGCCAATATTTAATTGTTAAATTATATATATATATATTTAATTTTAGTGAATAAAAATGAAGGTCTAAAATTATAAAAACATGGATAAAAACCAAACTTTAAAAAAAAACATGGTTAATATATGTTTGCCATATAATATTGGTATATGTTTTTATAATTTGTTAGCAAAATTATAAAAACATGGATAAAAATGATAAATTAGGTAAAGTTTCGCACTCTTGTTTTTCTTTGCTATCTTTTTTTTTTTTTTTTGTTGTGCTGCGGCTTAATGTAAGAAATATATGAATAGTTACTAATTAAATGAAATGTATTTCTATTTTTATTAATAGATGGCCAAAATCACCTTACGACAGGATTAAGTAAAAATAGAAATGATGTGATTAAATAAGGTTTTGAACATAACATGGTCGGCATTTTGTTTGTCAGTGAAATGTAAGTTAAAAGTAAGATGTTGTTAAATGCGAGATAATAAAACTCTGAAAATTTATTAATTAAAATAAAAATAATAAACACGTGTCTAATTTTTGTAGGTTTCGCATTCGTTTGTCAAAAGTCACTAATAATAAATACACAACCATTATATGAATCAGAAAACAATCAAACAATGCAATGTTTTGATTAATTATAAACCGAATAATCTAAACATGTATTAAATTAATTAAAATTCTAAAAAGATAACTCTAGAGTTTTTTTATACAATAGGCTTTTAAAATGAAATCAGATTTAAGATTTTATTTTTCTAATTGTATTTATATTCAATATTCGTAAATTTTAGCTGACATACGTATTATTTTTAACAAAAAGAATATTTTTATTTGATAATTTATATTTTAAACCCTACGACTGAAGTTGACAAATAACAGTCTTTCAAAACTCATTTTCACGTTTTAAAGAAAAAAAAAAGAACTACGATTTCAGCAGTAAGGAGATCGATCGTTCCCCGAAGGAGAAATAACTTAAAATCAGAAAGATACATTTAATAACAACACCCAGAAATATATATATTTCTATAATATATATATATATAAAAAATATATATATATATATATAAATTTATTCTATTTCATCAGAAAAAAATTCGAATCGTGCTAAAGGCGATATAAGTTTTTAATGATATATTCTAAATCATTACCTTTTTTGTTAAGTTTAATTTTTAAATTCAAATTTAAGTGTATATTATTGCCATAACAAAGGTTATGAAGTATGATTTTAAATATTTTGTATAAAAAATTTCGTTATTTTTTCCATAATATTTGAAAAAAACATATATCTTTGTAATACAGTGTATCAAATGGTTACGTAAATGTAATTTTCCTTTAAAATTTTGAGCAATCGAGCTGTATAAATAGTAATATTATAGATTTAAAATGATATTTATAAGTATATTGAAAATTACATTTTTGTCGGAGAAAATTTGTTTGATTTCAATGTATTGTTTGAGGTTGTTTTTATTTTTAAAAAACAAATCAAGTTTCGTCGTGTAAAGTTTGAAAATTAAATTCACAATAAATCCAATATCTAAAAATGCATGGGATAAAAATAATTCAAATATCATTGGAAAAGGTAACATTCATTTGAAAATGAAAGATACATTAAATATAACAAAAAAAGCTTTTAAACATCAAACTATAAAAATTTTACCGGTAAAGAGAATATTTGTTTTTATAATAGTGCCAAGAATTGCTAAATTGTAAATCATATAAATCCTTTGATTTATACCGACTTGTTGATTAGAATAGTTTTTGTTTCAGCCTTGTATCACAATTAAATCTTGGCTGGAATCAAATGAATATTTACATTCCAATGAGGATAGTTTTTTTTTTATATATATTAGATTTATTTTTTCTAAATTTTACTTAAATTAACTCCATCAATAAGCAATGTGTTTTATGTTTTAGAATTATTTATCAGTCTATACTAAAAAAAATTCTGTGAAAAATTTTTTATCTACCAACATAAAAAAGGATTTTTTCTAGAGTTAGGTTATTAATACAAATAATAACAAATGAATTTTAATATTTAATGATATGTTATTTTGGAAAACAGGCTAATCATATTCTCCTAGTCCGTTTTAATTTATGTTTATGTAGTACTTAACAAGTTTCTTCTGAATATCCAAAATTTCCCGTTTTTCCTTAACCAAATGTGCAAAAATTGATTCTGAAAAATTTCCGATGAAATTCTAAGCAAAGTACTTTGGAAATTCTATGGATACTTATTTTAACGATTAGTTAATTCTAAATACAAACATTAAAAAATAATTTTGCCAGGAAGAAGGCCATGCTAAATGCTAAAAAAATTGCATTACTATTTTTAAAAAATCCTCATTTAAAGTATCCTTTTTCTGTCAAAGTTAATTTTTGCTGTTTGTTAATAACACACAAGTAATTTTTTGTAATTGAAAATTTAGTTATTTTAATTTTATTTTATAAATACAAATTTTCAATTGCTCAATTTCAAAATTTAAAGCGACAATAATAAATAATTATCATGGTTGAAAATTTTAAACTATGTAGTTATCTTTTACAATAAACACCAAAATTAACCAATATTGTTTAGTAATTTAACAAAATAAATTTTATACTCTTAAAATAACATATTGTTTACTATAAGTTAACAATTTAAATATGAAATAAACAGATGCTTTCAAAACTAATTGAATTGAAAAATGATTAACTTTTAAAATAACGTTAATAAACATTTCATTTCATTTTTGTATAAAAAGCATAACACTAATAAAGAAATGAAATTATTAATAGTATAGATAAAAATTACGTAAATGTATATGTATATACATTTTTCTTTACATTCACTTATTCTATGTTTTTACATTTATTCAACTTTTTTTTTAAAAAAATTCCAATCATTCAATTTTAGAATATGTTATTTCTTTGAAATAGATTTTGATAAAGAAATTGTTATTGGTGATATAACAGAAATCTTCATGTTGGCTAAATTTAATTTAATTTCTTGTCGGCTCTATGGTTTTTGTTAGTTTTGCACTCATTTTCAAGTCTCATCAGCAAATCCTATTCAAAGCGGGTTTTTGACACGTTTTTCAAAGAAGCTCTCCCATAAACTTCCCTCGAAGGCCGTTGACTCTGTGCGCGACCGGAAACATGTAAGCAATGTCGGACTTGTGCAGCGCGTCATCATTTTTATGACTGTCTATGTTGTCATCACGTCCCCTCAAGTTCACCAAGCACGCAGTTGCACACTGCGGCCGACCTTCATAGATAGCGACATCGCTAAGGATGTTGGTAGTAATAAGATGATAAATCCTTGTAAAGATGATTTTCTTAAGAATTACAGATGAGTTAAAAACAAATGAACACTTCCAATGGTTTTGCAAAATCACTCATTTTGAATAGTAAATAAAATACGGAAAATGGTGTTTTCAATTTTTATACATTTGAAGAATAGTATAATAAAGTTAGAAGAAATTGTATTTGTTTTAATTTAATATATATAAAAAAATTCTAAGAATGTACCATCAGCCAATAGTTTATTACGACCAAGATTCTGATGCCATTAAGGTAATAAACCTGCGTAAGTTAAGACTCTGTTTCAGTTTCATTAGCAACAAAAGTCGGGAATCGAGTATATTTGCTGGAATCGGTTTAAAAATCTGCCAATGTAGCTTCCATAAAATCCGAACTTTGCTACGCGTGTGTGTTACAAGTAAAAGAGAGACAGTTTCATCTAAAAATTCTTTTGAAGGATAATAATTATAATGATATGGGCTAAGAGTCGGAAGGCAAGCATTTTTGAAGAAGTTGATTAAAAATCTGACTGTGTGGCTACCATAGAAACCGATGTATCTACCCTGGTGTAACAAGTAAATGCGAGACAATTTTTCATAAAAATCCTTTTGGAAAATAATAATTATAACCAGAAAGGGGGCTAAGAGCCGGGAGACGAGCATTTTTGAAGGAATCAAGAGTCTGCTTAAAAATCTAACAGTGTAGCTGCCATAGAATCCGATGTGTGCTACTCTGGTGTACAAAGTAAATGCGAGACAGTTTTTTCTTAAAATTCCTTTTGAAAGATAATAATTATAACAATAGGTGGGAGAGACGAGCATTTTCGAAGAAGCCGATTAAAAATCTAAGTGCAGATACCATAGAATCCGATGTGTACGGCCCTGCTGTACTAAGTAAATGCAAAACAGTTTCTCCTAAAAATTCTTTTGAAAGATAATAATTATAACCAGAAATTGGGATCTAAGAATCGGGAGTCGAGCATTTTGAATGACTTCATTAGTCAATATGAATATCCGACTATGAAAATAATTTTAATTCCTCAAAATTTTGAGAATTAGTATTAGACTAAATAAGGTCATTCAAATGTCTCCTCCAGTAATACAACCCCCTAGCAAAGACAGTGACTGCTTTAGCAGCAAGTAATGATAAACTTTCCTCAGCACCGAGGCTCGTAAAAAGTTATCTTGGATCAATCATGAAAGATCTTACAGAAGCTATTCTATTATAAAGAACAGAAAAGCTTTAAGGCATTACAAATATGCATTTTTTTCTTTTTTGCTTAAAGGGTATAATTTTCTTTTGCTTTTCTTAAGCTATACAGTACTATTATTTTTACAGGATAAATATATATATAGAGAGAGAATGGCAGGTTGCATCTACCAATTTGTGCTGCATGTGAATTAATTTAGCATTAACAATTAATTATTTAGTAATGTTTCTTGCCTTTTAGTTCTTTTATTGAATACGTTATTTTTATTACTGTGATCTAAAAATAAAACTACTACTGAAAAATTAGATCGTTTCAAATATAATTTACAGTTTATGTTTCTGTGTTCTTATATATGGAACATAGAAACAGAAACATAGAACATCTGTTTTTATGTTCCTATGTATATATGTGTGTATATATTGTAAGCGAATAAGCACAAGAATGTCTTTTAATTTAGTGCAAATACTACATCTTTAATTCTGTAAAAATTGCTTTAGTATGAAAATAGTGTTTTTATGTTTATATTAATCCAATAAAACTTGGAAATTTTTTTGGTTGGTAGCAGTTTCGTAAATTTGAAATTATAAATAAATTGAACGGATATGTAATGAAATTGCAAAATAACCAATGTTAAAAGAGTAATCACAAAAGCTGTTAGTAATATGATAACCAAATGTCATAATTGCTGTAAAAATTCAATAACGCTGTTTAAACAATTTGACGAAAAATACCTGCTTTCAGAATGTGTTAAATGTTAAATTTTACATTGTACATTACAAGATTTATTATTTATTGGGAAATTTTGTAATATATATATATATATTAAATAAACAATTAATTATAATATTATTGTATAATAATAATATAAAATATATAATATAATATATTACATATATTAATATAATAAATAATTATAATATTACTAAATTTATGTAACATATATATATATATATATTTGTGTTACATAAATTTAGTAATATTATAATTATTTATTCAAATTGAATAAAAATTCAAACTTTTGTATAAGGATTAAGTTGATCAATATTAAAAAAACTGAAAGATGAACCTAACTTTTAATAAACAACTTATATAAAAAATATAAAAATCATATAATAAAGTAAATATGTTTTAAAAGATTTATAATTTTCAAAAAGTAATTGAGAAATTCTTTCAAGATTAATAAATACAAATATATTTTTTTTGTACATTATAAAGTTAATTTATATTTCAGAGAATTCTAATAAAAACTATTTGAAAATAACAAGGTTTTATCTATATAATGTGTAAGTTTGGTTCATATTTTACAATTATAGCCGACAAAGGAAAATTTTTAATAAGAAAAATTAATAGTAATAGTAATGCAAAAAGCAAAACATTAAGATGTTTAAGATAAAAATCTAACCAGTTTTAAAAATTGCTATTACAACATAAAAATTTCAAAAGAGCTTTTAAAAAATCCACTAGTTTTGAATCCTTAAATATAAATGGATATTCAATAAGAAATTTATTTAAAATTTAATTTTTTTGTTCTTATTTTTCTCCTATCTTTTGTATGTTAAAACATTAAACATTTAATACACTGTTATTGGCAACAGGAGAAGGTGTTTGTATCCAGAATCTCCGTAAACATTTTGCTTATCGTTTTAAAAGATTAAATTCAAAACTTACAGATGTGGTAGAAGAACTCATATGTAAACCTTTTTCTTAATTGAGGGTTCATCTCAATAGTACGTGCTCTTTTATAGGTCGCTTTTATGATAAAATGCCTTCACATAACACATGATCATTTTCCCTTTTCTTTCTACTTTATTAAATATGTTTCACTACGACCTCAGTTTACTATACAAAAATATTAATTTCTATGCATGAAGATGATATTTTAAAAATCATTATTTTTTTTTCACAAATTGAAGTGATAAAACATTTTAATGAAATTTACACGTTATCTAAAATGTACTATTAATTAATAATTTAATAATATTGATATCTTATAGAAATCTTAATTTTGTTTTCATATTTTAGTTCTGCTGTTAAAATTATCACATTATTTTATGTAAGTGTTATACCTAAATTTATTTGATTTCTAATTTCTTTAAATTGTATTGTAATTTACGGAATTTGGGGATTTATGGTATTTGGAAAGAAAAAAATTGGCATTAAAAAATGTAAAATGATAAGATAAATGAAAGCAGATATAACTTTCATAAAGTAACAAAAATTACACCACACTTACAATAATTCATGATACCATTAATACTAAATTAATTTTGATAAACTGATTTACAGATTTTGCAGATAATAAATGAAAATATCACATACTCCTATCAATGAATGTCTTACAGATTTTCCTTTACTAATGTGGTGGTGCAGGATTCGGAATTATTTGCTAGAGAATCCAAGCATACGACCTAAATTATCATGAATACAAAAAAATAGTTAACGAAATATATAAATTAAAAACTCATTTTTTCTGCTTATATATTTTTTGTTTATAATAAATAAATAAATATTGGAATTAAACGGACGTTTTATATTTCATATGAGTCAAAATTTGTCTTATACGTCAAGAGATATATTTTTATTAGTATATTCTCATTTGTTTTAATTATGAAAGGGTAAATTGTTTTCATTTTTTTTTTTTTTTTTTATTCTTAAAAAACTTATTGTTTTGGGGATCATTTTAGATATTCCTTTTACACCTTTTTGTTTAATTTGTTTGTTTTTCGCACAAAGATAAAAAAGAAATATATAAAATTAAAATATTTATTTCATATTATTGGTATTTGAATTACTACAGAAATTGAAATAGTTACACAGAAATTTATTTCATTAAGAAAAAAAGGTTAGTGTTAATATATTTTTAATCTTAAAGTAGATCCTTTTGATTAAAGTAAGTTTGCCTTTTTAATTAAAAATAATTGTTAGATACTTTGAGTTGTTGAAGATAATAACAGTAAATAATCATATTTTTAAAGAGTAGAATTAGTTAATTTTTTTTTAATTAGCCAAGAGGTTGTTTTCAAAATTCAATTCTAATATGAATAAAGAGATCACAACAACAAATATCTTTATAATGTGATGCATTAATAGTATGAAAAGTTCTAATAACATCTAAAAGATATAAATTAAAAATTTTAATTTTAGAGAAAATATTAAAATTATTAACTTGATTTATTATTAAATAAAATTCACTAAATTTTTTTTGAAAATTACCTATAATTCTATTTATTTTTAAATAGCAAAAAGATCAATTTATTTTTTGAATAACAAAGAGGTTATTTATAAAATTCAACAAATAGATCACAACAACAAATACCTTTATAATGTATTACATCAATAGTACGAAAAGGTTCTAATAATTTTCAAAGGTATCAATTGAAAATTTTAATTTTAAAATAATATTAAAATTTATAATTACAGAATATGTTACATTATATTTTTTCTTAAAAACCTCAATAAAGAAAATCAAAAATAAATAAACATGCAAAACTTTTCGTTTCAGTTGAGAATGAAAAAAAAAATTTTTTTTATTTTTTTATTTCAAAGATTATTAAGTTAAATTATGCTTTTAAATTCAAACATAATTAAGATTCCTTTTAAAAAGATGTAAATGAAAGCGTCAATTGGAATCGTTGGTTTATATTAATTTTTCATAGCATTATTATATAACCAAAAATGTATTAGTTCTTCCGATTGTGTCTGTGATTCTAATCCAGAAATTCGTTGCAATGATTATAATAATTGGAAAAAAGTTAACTTAAAAAATGTGGAATTGTTTACAGAAGTCATATTTAAGTTATACATGAAATATAAAAGTGTAAAAGGGTATGAAACTAATTTGCGACAATTTTGATCAAAAAACATTCAAAGTTAAATGGAATAGGAGTTACTTGATTTTATAAATTATTTTAAGAATCTATCAGAATCTTATCTTATGGAATTCTTTATCGAAAGAAACATAATGTAACAGGTATCTATTGAGTGGCTACACTAAATTTTGTAAAATTCAGAGGAAATAAATATTGGTGTTAAAAATGTTAAAAATCAATCAGTAAAATGTTGATTATTCAATGACATACTTGAAAAATTTTGTCATAAAATCTTGCAACTCTTATCAGTTTTAGCTTGATATAAATATATTTTTATAGCTCAATGTATAAAATCATTTTAGTGGCAACAGAAGAGAATTGCAGAATGCATCGTTTATGAAAAAAAATTGCTTTTATAATCGCCATTTAATAAAAGAGTGTATAAATTTAAGGGCAAAAATAGTACTTTACTCATATATATGTGAGCTTTAAATATGGTTGGCTAAAGTATTAATGTACTATATGTTGGTTATTTAAGGTACAATTTTTATTTTCGTATTTTCCATTTTAAAAAAAATCATCTTGGAAACGGTATATACAGGTTATATGGCAAATAAAAGATATCACCATTCAGTCATGCGTTTCTTAACTAAATCCTCAAAATATGATAATGAATTTTGTTTGATACAATTCTTTATCTTTGATTATAAACAACAATATGAAAAGAGGTTAAAAATTTATTTCATAATTGCTCATAATAGAAGCTATAGCTATATGATAGAGTTAAATAAATTATTCATTTTAGTACATTATTTTCCAAAGTGTATTCAAATTCAGTATAAATAAAGTATAAGAAGCCTAATGGCCGAGTGACTGCCGCTGGGTGCAGCAGGTTTTGTGTTCGAGTTCTGGTGGTGCCATGGATGTTTGTAGTGGTTCGGAATCCATTTAGTCATGGTTTAATATGACGATTCAACGTAGGGCTGACAATTCTACGCAGTATCTCCTTTCTCGAAACCATGAGGCTGTTGGCACCAACGAAGAAGCATAAATTTAAACCTCTAAACTAATTTTTACAAACTTAAAATAAAAATTCAAATGGCGGTGATTTTTTGATGTGTGTTATCATAGTTTGAAAATATTTTGTATACATAAGGGAAGCATTTTAGCTTTGCGTTATAGAATATTGTAATAAAATAATACTGTGTATTTAGGTATGTGCAAGAAGCTTGGTATTTGTTAACCAATATATTTTAGGTTTATGTTCTGAAAGATGTTATTAACACTAAATGAAAAATCGCACACAGTAAACATCCTATTTATATACACACGCCACATATAATGGCTGGAAGCCATATCCTGATTCAAAAGAATTTTCAAAATTTCAATGATTACTATTAATATTTATTTTATTAATGAATAATTTTTTTTACAATAAAGAACCTCTTTGTCTAAATTGAAATTAAGTTTTAATAATAGAAAGAACAAATTGTAAATAATTTTTTAAAGAGGAAATCTATATTGAACTTTATAACTAAAACCGTATTTAATCATGGAAAATATTTAAGAATTTTTAAATTTTTCTAACATGAATGTATTTTTCTTCTAATATCTTTAACACACATGGTATTGATAGAATTTCCATGTTTTATAAGATAATTTCTAATTAAAAACTACCACCTACTAATTCCAGAAAAAAAAAAATCATTCATAACGAAAATAAATTTGAAAAGAAAATTTGTATACAAATACAAAACGACATTAATTTAAGTACAAATACTTAAATTTATACACATACACACATGCGCTCATTTTAATTCAATGGCGCACAGCACTACGGTGCCTACTGCAGATTTCAAAACATTTGATGTTATTGTCAACCCTACTCCCTATATTCACATTAGACCGCGACCTGCAGTTTAAAATGGATTCCGAACTGTAGTACTATTTCTTCCCAGGGCATCACCGAGAAACGATCTCGAAGTCTGAGGTACTGCGGGCCAGAGCTCTAGTCACTCGACTACCAGGACATTGGCATTTTTTGTTTCCTCAAATAATATTGGTGTTTAAACAAATACAAAAATTGTCCTTCTCTCAGCCTTTTTCAATTCCTTCTATTAGCTTACCTTCTCCCTATATATATCTTGTTCAAATTTTCAATCATTAATAAAATACTTTTTATTCATCCACTGAAGTTCAAATACATTTTTTTAGAACTTGTAGTGGATGACACTGGATGTTAATACAGTCTGTTCAAATATTAATTCAGTAATTAAATTTAATTAATTAATTTTAGTTTTTTTTAAATACAAGTTGCATATAACTACCAATAGATGGCGCCAGATAAAGTTAAAAAATGAATGAAAATTATTTATAAAGGACTTTCTGCAATAGAGTGTAAAAAAAGTAGGAATTGACTTAAAAAGCATTTTTTTTTTTTATTACTTGTTTTGTTTCACAAGTGAAACATGAAAAATTTTTTAGCATAATAATTTTTTTTTTTTTTAGAAGTTATCAAAGAAATAATACATTTATGTATATCCGAACAAAGAGGGAAATCTTGGCATTTCTAAATATTGTTGTGACTCGAATATTTAACATTCTACAAATAGACTTCAATACCTTGTAATTGATATTTGTAAGCACAACATTCGTAACGAAATCATTACCTATTAATTAGAACCAAGTACAATCAATTATAAAAATAATAGTAAAAAAACACTACAGAATTTAAAAAAAAAAACAATTACGAAGCAATTAACCTGAATTAAATAAGTATTGTATTATAATAAATAATATTCACTCAAAGTATAAAGCATGAGATTTAACTATGACTCTTAGAAATCCAGTATCTATCAATCTAATTAATAATAACAATAACTATGAAATATTCCAATATTCAATAGCAGCTACTATGCGTAGCTATAAAGTTAAGTTTTAATTAGTAAAAATAATTAAAAAAAGTTCTAATTAGTTATTTTTATTACATAAAAAATTTATATTAGCATATTGTAACAATACATGACATATTTATAACAACTGATTATATTGTTATAGAATATAAAAATTAATTTAATTTTTTCATGCATTTTTTAAAAAATTTTAATTTAAATACTAAACGTTTTAAATATGAATTGGTGATAAAAGGGAAATTAATGAAAAAATGAATTAAAAATACAATAATAAAATAGGAAGATTTTAAATTAAAGATGCTTAACTTTCTACAATAATGATTTAATACATAAATGAATATGAGGGCATGATTTTTTTCATAATAAATATTAAAATCTTAAATTACATCTGATTATTTTTTATATTTAATTTCATTATTTTATTTGTTGGTAATATGTTTAATAAAGCATATATATATATATATATATATATATTTCAATTCCTTCTATTAGCTCACACTCTCCTTATATATATCTTGTTCAAATTTTCAATCTTTCATAATATACTTTTTATTCATCCACTCAAGTTCAAATAGATTTTTTTAACTTGTAGTGGATAACACTTGATGTTAATACAATTTTTTCAAATATTAATTCATTCATTAAATTCAATGAATTAATTTTAGTTTTTTTTAGATTTAAGTTGCCTATATCTACCAATAGATGGCGCCAGATAAACTTAAAAAAAAATGAATGAAAATTATTTATAAAGGCTTTCTGCAATATAGTGAAAAAAAAGTAGGAATTGACTTAAATTTTTTTTTATATATATATTATTTGTTTTGTAACAAGAGTAATTTATAGGAACCAAGCCGCTGGCTCTCTAAGCCACAAGTTTCGGATTCGAGTCCCTGCGGTGCCATGGATGATTATAGTGGTTCGGAATCCACTGAAAAGCGCAAGTTTGGTTTGTCGTTCTACGATCATTTTGTGCACACTTTAGGCTAATTAGATAGGGGTCTACAGTCTAACGTGGATTTCGAATCTGAAGCCTGTGGATACCAAAGGCCAGAGAGCTAGCCAGTTGGTCTGATATCACTATAGGCCTTTGTGTGTAGGGTTTACAATCCTACCCCGTAAAAAGGAAAACATCTCCTGTCTCGAAATTTGCCAGTAGGTCTGTTGCGCCAATGAAGAAGAGTAATTTATGACAACTATCATTGAATAATTGACGTTCTAATGTTATCTAATCGATAAAATCGTAATAATCGATATAAATCTGTATATCGTTTGGAAAACATAAACCATGAAATGCATTCATTTAGAAGTTTTGTATTAATTAGTATTTAAATTTATTTGTAACAGTAACTGATACAAATAACTATAAACAAGCCAAAGAAGCTACAACAAATAAAATCGCTATTGTTGATGCTTTATATTTTTTACATCCAAACTATGTTTTACTGTCAAATGTGTGCTTTCTTTGTTAAGAAAGCATTTATGTTTTTTTTTTTTTTTAAAAATTAATTTCACCAGCATTGTAAATTTTCCTGAACAACTAAGCAACTGCGTTCTTTTGTTTCGTGTCACTCACACTGAAGAAAAGAAAGAGTATTCTTTTAACGGTTTATAATAAATTAAATTAACACTTTTCATAAAAACTGCTGCTTGACACTTTTTTATCTTTTAAGAAAACAGAAAAAAAAGTTGGAAGTACAAACTGCCAAAAATTTTATTAACAATTTTGAGACATGAAACTGCTTTGAAATAATGCTGAGTTCTTAAAAGTATACAAAATAAATATAAAAAAATCTTTTGTGTGTTCCTCTGCCAAACATGATTTACGTGCTCTCCTTCAATTCCTTCATAAATACTTCAAAGTTGAATTTTTTTATGCTGCACTAATATCGTGCATTCTTTTGTAGTGCAGCCCCCGTTTTACCGTCCCTTAATTACTTTTACCATTGTTTAACGCGCTATTTTTTACTCCCTAAAAACTTGCTGCGACGTTGTCACCGATTGCCCCCGAAAGACAATAGAAAGTCATTTAATAAAAATTATGGTCGTTTTAAATACTCTTTTTTTTTTTTTTTAACCGTTTTATTCAATTTTCCTTTTAAACATTAAGGTGCATGTCATTTTGACTAGCAGTTCATAAATAACTTTATAGAAAGAAAAATAACAGAATTTTACCAACTTTTTCTGCAAGACATTTTTTTTCTCTCCTCTTCTCTTTTAATGTCATAAACTTGGGAAGTTTTCGCGCTCAGACATCAATTCTTTTGTGGCATATTTTGTCTTTGAGGAGTTCCTAAAATGTATATAGAATGATGTTAGTATTTTTGTATGTAGCTGTTGCATTATCACTGTGTTATTTCCAATAATTAGTATAATTTTTACTTATAGTCATTTTTTTACTTCATATGCCCTAAACTAAACTTTTATTTTAGGACTTTTCATTAGAAATAATTTTTTTTTGAAATTAAAATTAAAGAAAGTTTTAATTAATTAATTATTAAATATAAAGACGTGGAAGCTATTACCCAGTCGGATGGTCTGGTCAGTATGCGAGACAGTAAAATTTGATTGGTAATATTTAATACATCTGCACTCTTTGAAAGATAGTGATTGTGAATTTGCGTTTTCATTTGATTATCCATGAGTAGATTACATCTTGTTAATATTCATTATTTTGGAAAGTTTTTACAGCGATCATCCTCTGTTATATATATACATATAAAACACATAAACCAAGTATAGAATGCTTACAAGAAATGAACTAGCAACTGACAAGTACTGAACTACTATTTTGCACAATAAAAGCCACAACAGTATTCGCTACACGCAAATTGTATAACGTAAAAAAGTGGCCTGCTTTAGACATGTCACGGGCCCTGACTACTTACACTGTCACCTATATAGAATAGGACTGGCTGCTACAGACATCTTCCACCTTGCAACCATGGTGTGCCCAGACTGAAGAACACCTCGTCATATGCCCTTCTGTTCTTGGCCTTTTTTTTTTTTTTTTTTTTTTTATAGTACGTGTGTTACCGAAAATGCCTATATTGTTTTTTTCGTTCTGTACCGAGATTGTTTTTGTCGTTCTTTACTGTATTGGGTTGTTCGTCGACTAATGACAGAAAAATCCGAGAACGGGCACAGGATGGGAGAAAAGAAACTATTCGCAACATTAAACATCTTATATTGTCTCACATTCAAACTCCTCAAAAAAAGAAAATAAATGTTCAAGATCCGAAGTACGCATGAGCTGCAGCAAAGAAGCTAAAATTTATTAGACTAATAAAAATATGAAAAAACTGCATTGTCAGATAAAAAAAAAAAAAGAAGGCGATTTTTTATTTTTTTTAATATTTTTTTTTTACAAATAGGGTAGGAAACAAGTTATTTAGCAAATCAATAAATTCGAAACGAAATATTTATAAAAATCCAAAAAGAAATTAATTGTAACATCCTGAGTATAATTTTATCAAAGAATGCATACCCCCAGGATATTGTAAATCACGTTACTTTTGTTCGTTAAATGATTGGATGAAATTCAAAGTCACATATAGTAACAATATTTATGTGTATAAGAATGTAAAATGTAGGTATTACATGTCAAGAAAAAATATGAGTTAGTTACAGCATTAATTAATATAATTCATATTTAAATGTTTTGATCAAATTCAGACAGCTCTAAAAAAATCCGATTGTTAAAAAATTATTTTCCTAATTACTATTATATGTATATTAAACTTAAGGATAAAAAGAAATTGATATTACCTGTGTGTGTGTGTTTCCCCGAAATTCCCAATCCTAGTTTACTTCAACGTATGTGGTGCTGGTCTAATTATCTGAATTACATATCAATTTTTGTAGAGAAGAAATCAGACCCCTCCATACCCCTTACCTTACCTACGAAATTTCAACAAGTTTTTTTTAATAAAGCATGCGTAAAGAGTATGAACTTGTTTCAGAGAAAGAGATGTATATAATTTTGTAACTGTTAGCTTCAAATTTTCGGACGTGCTAAATTCTCTGTAGTCATTAAGCGCCTAGAGATGACATTTAGAGGGTTCGTAATTCTTTTTAGAGCCAAATAAAAGTACGTTCGTCTTCAAGACGCTTTTTTATATGCTTTGTGTTTTCAAAAGCCACTTTTCTTTTTCGGTTATCCACTAGATAGAATCCCCCCCCTTCCGATATGTTGTTAAAATGATACAAGTACTAACAATAAGCAGTATTGCTAGATTAAAGATTATTTTTAATTTATTACAGTACACATAATTTTTTTACGATGTTTAAAATAGTAAATATTAAAATGTTCACATGACAAATTATTGATAATTTATTGAATTTTTCATAGTCTAAAAGTCTAAATTCGAATTTCAAATAAAAAAAAATTTGTTTTTTGAATTATATTTTTTAAATCAAAATCATACTTCACAACTATCAGCTCTTCAAGACACTGATTCAGTAAAACTGCAACAGATTCAGCGTCAACAAAATGACATTAAAGGAAAGGAAGGGGCCTGCGGCACTTCATTTACTATAGGAAATAATGCCTTTCAGATACATTCAGGATAATTCTGCAGCATTTCCATGCTGTAGTCGTAAACGGTCCATATTGAGGCTTTAACACAATCAACAGAGTCTATTTATATCATTGCAATGAATGAAGCTCTATCCTATTAGTATTAATTAGTATAAAATATTTAATTTATTCATAATTATTATTATTATTATTTGTTTACTTGAGTGGATAGAGATATTATTATTAATTATTTATTTGAATGGAAAGATAGAAATATAATTAGAAAAAGGTATCATCCTACATTTATAATTTCTGGATTTTTATTTGTCATTTTTATTGTTCAACATTTTCTTTCTGTAATTTTAAAAAACCAGTTAACAACCGTATTGCCAATACGAAACTTTAACTAACATCTAGTCTACTTTTATCATTGCAATTAATGAAGCGCATACCAAAAGTGTAATCGATTTTTTTTTCTGTCTATTTGAATGGAAAGAGAGAAATATAATTAGCACTTTTAATAAAGGTATCGTCCTTTATTTCTAATTACTGAAAATTTTTTTCATAATTTTTTTTTTTTTTTTTTTTTTGTCGTCTAAATTGTTTTCAATGTATCCTTGAAAAACTACTTATTTTTGCATGTATTGAAATTATTACTATTTCCATTTATTGAAATTATTATGATATGATTATTAATAGTTGATAAGTTGAAATTTTTATTTGCATATATTGAAATTATTATGATTTGCATGTATCATGATTATTATTAGTTTCATGTATTGAAATTGTAATTATTTTCATATATTGCAATATTACTTTTATCATTGCAATGAATGAAACGCATTTCATATGTGTAATCGATTTAATTTTATATATATTTGATTAGAAACAGAAATAAAATTAGATCTTTTATAAAAGGTATCGCCCTACATTCCTAGTTCTCGGAAATTTTTCATAATTCTACTGGCCTTTTAATCTTTTTAAATATATTCTCGATAAACTACATTATTGCATGCATTGAAATCAGTAGTTTCTATGAAACGAATTTCGAAATATTATTTGCATGTGTGAAATCAGTTTCTATGAAATGAATTTTGTATTTATTATAACTATTGAAATATTTACATATATTGAAATCAGTTTCTACGAAACGAATTTCATACTATCATATGTATTAAAATTTTTATTTACATGTATTGAAATTATTATTTACATGTATGGAAATTATTATCTACGTGTATTGAAATCAATTTCTACAAAACGAATTTCTTATTATTACATTTATTGAAATTATTATTTACATATATTGAAATCAGTAGTTTCTATGAAATAAATTTTATATTATTATATGTATTGAAATATTTACATGTATTGAAATCAGCCGTTCATGTGAAACGAATTTCCTATTGCCTTTGACGTCTATTAAAAAAAAAGAAAGAGCCACTCTCGCGGCCAAAGAAACACATCACCCCGAAGGTAATTCTGGTCCCATTTTTATCATCTCCCCGTTGAATCCGACACATAGTTCTGCTGTGCCCTCCTATACATCGCCAGTGTATTCCGCGCGGAAAGTCGCCTACTTTATGTTCCTCGGATGCGACTCATGTATTGTGACGTTTTCGGCCACGGTTATTGCGAACGCTGTGCGTAATGTGGAACCGCAAAGCTGTCAGTGGCACATATCTCACTTAACGACCCGGCCCGACGCCATATTTCGCCTTTTCCCCCTCCCCCCGACCTAAGTATAGATCTGGAGAGCGAGGCGGGCGGAAGGTAGGGGGGCCGGCAAAGAAATGAGAGATGGCGAAGATGGAGAGCAAGAACGGTTTCTCTTTTCTCTCTCTCTCTCGCTTTGCATGTAGGAGAAGGAAGAAAAATATACGACGGAAAGTGAGAGATTCGTTTTCGTTTTCGTGACATTAGAGAAATGAAGGAATAATTCTTCCGCCCAGCGAAATGTACGGAGATTCCCCGCGGAGAATTTATTCGTCTGTGCGAGCGTGGCCATACATTTTCAGCGAACAGGAGTTTTGGATTGTAGAGTCGGGTCCTTGCCGCTATTTACGACGCGTCTCGTAGCTTATAATTGATGTGCTAAATGTGGATAATTATTCACGCCGGCCGTAAATTGTGGTGCCACGGCTGCTTAGTTAGTCAGATTAGTGGTGTAGTTCTCGGAGGATGAATTGGCGGAATTAAATTGATTTACGCGTCTTTAATTTAGCACATTATTTTATAAAAATATGTTTCTAATATTATTTGCATTGTATTTCATGATAAATTGTTATTTGGTATGCATACAATTTATTAATTTTGCACAATTTAATTAAGCGAATAATTTATGGCGTTTGTTATTTGCGTTTAAAAGATATTTCAAAAGAGAACTCATAACTTTTAAATAATAATAGTTAGAAGAATAAGTCTGTAATATAAAAACAATATTATAACCAACCTAAAAATAAATTGACATTGTAAAGAAATTTATAGTGCGTATATGATGTATATATTTTATGATATAATGTATGACCGAGTGGTTAGAGCTCTGGCACTTGGTACCACAGTTATCGGGTTCGAAGCCGGCTGAGCCATGGATGTTTGTAATGGTTCGGAATCCACTTTAAACCGTAGATTCCGGTCCTAATAGGATCGTAGAGCGTTATGGGGGTAGTGTTACTCGCGTCCGTAGCCTATCTTCAAGCTGCACCTTCACCCTGGGTAGTGCTAAATGAATAACAGCAGTGCAACCCTTGCTTATGGCATAAAGATTAACTGACTGTATTGCCAGCTGCATTGGAACAACATGATATAATGCATGTGTTGTAGGAATATATTGTATTGACTGTACCTTGATATTGTACACTGACATGATATACACACACATAATATATGAAAAACTTTTAGCAATCATAGACTATGAAAAAAGTTTTAATAATTATTTTATCAATTAAAATTTTATGATCATAAAATATTAAAAATGTTCAGATAATTCATGAGGCTTTAAATTTATAAAAACAAAATTATTTTGCCAACGGCCGTACCATGCTGAATTCTCGCTACCATGCTGACCGGTTCTCGTTAGATCACCGAAGTCAAGCATCATCGGGCGAGGTCAGTAGTTGGGTGGGTGACCACCTGGGAACACCGCGTGCCGTTGGCAAATTTGGGACCTGAATGGCCGAGTGTCTAGCGCTCTGGCGCTCGGTGCCACAGGTTTCGGGTTCGAATCCCGGCGGTGCCATGGATGTTTGTAGTGGTTCGGAATCCACTTTAAGCCGTAGGTCCCGGTCTCCTATGACTGTAAGAGCGTCACGGAGCAAAAGTCAGGCTTCTACCTACGGGTGCTCCATCACAACAGAAGCTGCTTCCTTCCCCTTCAATCATGAGTCCATATGGGCTCGTGGGCTTGGCCAACCAAGTGGGATAAGAAACAACAAAACAACAACATGATTGAAAATAGTCATAAATAGGACCTTTAACATAAATAGGAAAAAATAGTCATAAATAGGAGATTTAACATAAATAGGAAAGAAAATAGTCATAAATAGGAATTTGAATTAAAATTTGATACAGAATTTTTATCAGTTATGTTATATACAAACCACAATAAAACCAACCTAAGGAATAAATTGATATTGTATAGAAAATAGGCATTCAAATTCTCATGATATGCGAAAAACTTTTAGCAATTAAAATCTATGAAAAAAAGTTTTGATGCTTTTCACAGTAATTACGAACACAAAATATTAAAAATGTTAAGATAATTCAATTCAATAAATTAAAATGTTAAGGCGGTAAATTTATAAAACCAAAATTATTTGCACTGTTAACGATTGTAAATAATCATAAATAAAAGATTTATCAGTCAATTTGATAAACAATTATTAATTCTGTTATATATAAACAACATTCGAACCAGCCTAAAGGCTCGTGCTCACCAAGGCGACAAGATGCAAGCGACCAAAATTTGTCACCGCGGTCGCCGAAACCGGTTTGCATAGCCCAACTTTCAACTTCAAGCGGTTTTCAATGCTAACGTTTTTTGAAGGGGTCGAAAAAATTTGGTCAAAATCTATCGGTGGGAACGAAAAGTTTATGATGTATTTTTAGCAATCAAAATCTATGAAAAATTTTGAACATGAACAAGTATTAAAAATGATAAGATGAATTCAATAGTTTAAAAAATCAATTCAATAATTAAAATATTAAGACGTTAAATTTATAAAAAAAATTATTTGTACTGGTAAAGATTGTAAATAGTCATAAATAGAAGATTTATTAGTCAATTTGGTAAATAATTTTATAAGCAGTAAATCATACTACTTAGTAAATAGTATATGTTACTTGGAGAACATTTTCAATAGTAAAACATTTACATCTTACTGTCATTTTAAGACTTAAAAATAATCACAAATTCTAATAATCATGAAAAATTATAAAGCATCGAGATATATTCGAAATTCATTGTTTTGATGCTATTTAAATGTTGATGTATATTTGAAATTATAATTTTTTTTTTTATAAAATAGTATTTTAGACCCATCCTTTTCAACGTACGTACTTGGTAAAAAAAAAAAATTTGTATTTCATAATATTGTGTTTCACGTCTTTGGTCTGAGTGATTATACCTATTTTAATAAATAAAAGAGTAACAAATGTAGATAATATGTACTATCAGTTGCCTCAGATAACGACGAGTAGCTATAAGATGAAAATATCTTGGTTAACTACTCTTGATTATATGATGATCATATATATGATATGCGTTCACCTAGCTTGAGCTGACCTTGATATATGAGCTTAATCGGATCCATAAATGAAAGAAGGTTGAAATTTATTTTGAAATTGAATCCGAAGTTATTAGAACAACAATATTATTTTTTTAATTAAAAGTCTATGCAGCATTACAGAAACAACCCTAGACCCGTTTGTACAGGTCTACTTTATGCAGATAGCTAATTAAAAACTGCAATGAACAAATAATTATATTCCTGTTAATTTTTATGACATTTTGAATATATTGTTTTGCCGGTTTCAACATGTACTATTGTTGTGGGAAATAAATTAATCGATTTTCAATTTAATCCCAATGAGAAATCATGACTTAGATAACGACGGTAATCACATAAAAGATTGATGTGCCAAAAAAAAAAAGGCGCCACTGAATATAGATATTCGAAATAGTTTTTTTTTAATTTTTTTTTTTAATTATGACTTGCTGGCATCACTCATTTATACAGATCTATTTGTAAAAAAAATTTTGGACTAAGCTTAATTATCCATCTAGTGCATATAGATAATTAAAAACTGCTATGAACAGATAGTTTTATTTTTGTAATTTTTAATTCATTTTGAATAAATTCTTTTCTCAATTTCAGTGTGTGCTATTGTTGAGGAAACAAAATGAATCGATTTTCTATTTAATCTTAATGGAAAATCAAAACTTGGATAACGACGGTAATAACACAAAACATTGTTGGCGTCAAAATAAAGGCACCACTGAATATCGACATTCGAAATAGTTTTTTTTTTTTTAAATTATCACTTGATGGTATTACCCATTTATGATTAGACCCATTTATACAGACCAATTTGAGGGGGGGAAAAATCTGAACTAAGCCTATCTGGTGCATATATATATAATTAAAAATTGCCATGAACAAATAATTACATTCATGTTACATTAATGTCATTAAAATTGACATAATGTAAATTAATCAATTTTCAATTTTCAATTTAATGGGAAATCACGCTTTGGATAAAGATGGTAATCACACAAAGGATTGTTGGAGTCAAAATAAAGGCACTACTAAATATTTGATGGCCTTGTGATTTCTTAATACTGTAAATTTGAAAAAAAAAAAAAAAAAAAAATTATTTTTATTACATTCGTCTTTCATTAAATCCTTGTTCTCAAATTTGCTTTTAAAGGAGAAATAGATGTAAGTATTACTAAATTGGATTTGATAAATATAAAAACTAAAATTGCTTAATCATAACATTATATCAAATTAAATTTTCTCTGGCCCCAAATTTTATACTGGTTGCAGATCTCCTTCAATTAGATACAAGGTGCAACTTCATACTCCTGCTCCTACTCCTGAAATTTTTCCAGATACTGGGGAACATAATTATTGGCTGCGTGCTCTCAGTTCATTCAGAATCTCATTCGCAATTTAATCCTAATGGGAAATCACGCCTTGGATAAAGATGGTAATCACATAGATGATTGCTGGTGTCAAAAAGAAAAAAAAGGCACCACTGAAAATGGATATCCGAAATAGTTTTTATTTTTTTAATTATGACTTGATGGCATTACCATTTATGTCTAGACCCAGTTATACAGATCTATTTCAGAAAAAAATTTGGATCTGGAAAAACCTGATGCATGTAGATAATTAAACTGCCAAGAACAAATAATTATATTGTTAATTTTTATGACATTTTGAATAAATTCTTTTGTCAGTTTCAATATGTACCATTGTTGTGGAAACAAAATTAAGCAATTTTGAATGTAATTATAATGGGAAATCACTACTTGGATAACGATGGTAATCATTGCTGGAGTCAAAACAAAGGCACCACTGAATATGGACTTTCAAAATATTTTTTTTAATTATGATTTGAATGAATTATTATTTTTATAAATACTTAAAAAAAAAAACTTTTATTTTTATTTTTTATAGCATCCGTCTTCCATTAAATTCTTGTTCTCAGATTCGATTGTAAAAGAGAAATAGACTTATTACTAAATCGGATTTGATAAAAATAAAAATAAAATTACCTAATCATAACATAATATCAAATTAAGTTTTCTTTTTCCATGGTGCACAAAACTTCATACTGGTTGGCAGATCTCCTTCAATTAGATACTAGGTGCAAGTTCATGCTCCTGCTCCTGAAATTTTTCCTGATCCTGGCGGAACATAATTATTGGCGGAGTGCTCTCAGTTCATTGAGAATCTCATTCGCATTCTTCCACCAATATTGGAATGTGGAAGGGGAGGGCAGATTTATGGGTCCCGGGACAAGATTGGTAATTACCTCTGGACCTGGATCGATTTCTCGCCAGCTTATTTATGCGAATACAGCTTTTCATCCGGGCATGTGCCCCAAAGACAGGGTAGCAAATTACTTTAGGACCATGGCCGTCGTAAATTAAACAGAATTTTCTAATTCGCTTTTTCCCTACTCTCTGGAGAGGGCCGTCTTTTCTCTCGGTTCTTGGTAATAGAAGTCTTACTCTAATTAAGGTTTCGTTATTGTCTATTTGTTTATAGGGTTATTTTCAATTCATTTGGATAACAGTTTAAGGAATATTGGCTTCTAATTATTTTTGTGGTGCAATGCAAAAGCAATATAAACTTTCAGTTGCTTAAGGCGTGTTTAAAGATTTAATTTTATGTAGATATTCAGAATGAAACAAAAATTTAAAAAAAAAAACCTGAGAAAAAATATACACACTTTCAACAGACAACAATAAAACTAATTTTATTGTATTTCCTTTTCACAGCGGGCTTTACAAAATGAAATTATTCTCATACAAAAGCAACTTGATACCTTATGACATTTTATAATAATAGGGTAAATTTTTCATATTCATGAAAATTGAGAATTTTAAGCAAATTTTAATCATTTAAAAAATTTTTAATTTCTGTTTTCAATAAACTTTGTATTGTATGGTTTGATTTGTTTTAGGCTCTGCGATCATTTTGTGCACACTTTGAGCTAATTAGACCGCGATCTACATTTTAATGTGGATTCCGCATCACTAACAGACATCCATGTCATTATATTGTCTGAGCAAGAGAAATCGGAAAAAATGATTAAAGAACATAATTTTAAATTGTAGGAAATGTTATTTAGTCTGTAAAGTTAAAAGGAAGGGAAAAAAAGAAAGAAAAGAAGCTCACTTAAACTGTCTGTCGAGACTAAAATAATTAATGGCCCAATCAGTGAGGAGACAAAACAAAAGAATATTTACAAAATCTGCCATAAACCAGAAACAAAAATCAAAGAAAAAAGCCATGGTGGTCCGCCAAAAGCAAAAATTAAAATTTCAAAGTTGATCTAGTAAAGTAGACCTTTTATTGATTCAATTTCACGAATTAAAACAGCTCAGTTTCAAAGATGTGCAACAGCGACCTGATGGCCAATTGGGAAGCGCTCTTTACTTTGGTACCACAGGTTCAAGTATCAGAGGTGGCATGGATGCTTGTTAGTAGTTAGGAGTCCACATTAAACAGTAAATCCGGTCTATTTAACATGAAGTGTGCCGAAAATGACCGTAGTGCGACAAATCAGCCAAACATGTACAAAAGTTTTCATCTAAAACCAACTCCCTGAGATGCATTATAATCCTCCATCAACCCTTATTTTTATTTATTAATGAATTATTATTAGTTAATTAAACGTATTATTGATGAATCATATTGCGATTACTACTTTTAAAAAATAATACAATATAAAAAAAAGGGTTCCATGATGGCTGATGGTATTGAAAAAACTTCATTTGTGATGAACAAATAAATAACCAAGCATACTGTTAACTTATGCCTGGAGTTTTGTAGTAATCAATTTTTATTAAATATTTATTCTATAATAACAAAATAGATGTCTCTAATGATGCCCGATATTTCAACAAGCCATACATCAAGGGTATCAAAGATATCAAGATTGATTGACTTGTTATTTAAGATTAGCTGCCACAGTTCACAGACCATAAACCATTAGAACGTTTATAGAAATAAAGGCGAAAGATTATAAGGCGAAAAATTCAGCATTTCTTAGCATCAAAAAAACTCTGTTAAGAATATTCTCTGAGTAGTATTGAATACTATATATGTATAAGTGTCACAGGTAGTACTTAGCTTACCATTATACAGCTATATAGATATATTGTAGGTTCCATAGGCTACTGAAATCTCAAATCCAAGCTTCCGATTGGTTGATACTCAGTGGCGTTAGGATTTCGTATCCATTGAAAATCCACCTAGAAATTATCACCATATAGTAAAATCTGTATACTTCTCACCTATGATAACTATGAGAAGTTTAAGTTAAATTTATTTTGAAAAAAATTATTTCAAAATAAATGTATTTGTAAAAGGTGGCGTAGAAATCTGATATCAGTTTTGTTGTTATTGATTTATGAACTAAACTCATTTTAAAAATTTGTATGTAAATAAATCTGAATCATTTAATAATATAGTAAATGGCACAGTAAAAATTGAAAAATATTTATTATTGGTGAATTAAATAAAAAATTTTATGCTGGACCTAATTAATATTTTTATTAGCTATAGAATAATAATAAAAATATTTATTTGATAACTATTGATTCTAATTTGTAAATAAATATATTAGTATGAAATCTAAAGTATACAAGCAGTTTATTCTGTAAGCCAGTGTTATGGTATGTATAATATTACTAGAAATTGAAAAAATATTTTGATGTCTGCAAAATCAAATATTTTCTGGGAATATATTATTTATGAAAACATTTTATTATAATGCAGTCATATGTGTTTGAAAACCATCAATGAACGTATATATATGGTTAATTATTATTTTATTTTATCTGATAATATTTATTATTAAAATATAATAATTTTAAAATTTTCATATGTTATCATGAAAATAAATTTGAACTTTACTTACTTCTTTCTCTGTTTCACTTTCTATTCATTTTCTCCTTTTTTTAGAACTATGCAGAAAAATTCTATTGTAAAACATTTCTTTAATTTTTTATCATTAACCTGGAAAATACAGTAATATGAATATTTATATTGATATACTTATGCACATGATATGTTCCATTATATTTTAAAAACTGTTTTTTGACAAAATAAATAAATAAATAAAAAAGATCTTCTGCTACTTTACTATTTTATATGCAATATAAAAACAATGTTTAAATGTAATTTCTTTAAGAAGGATTATAAATGCTAATTAATAAATAAATAAAAAATTCTATTACTTATTATCAATTGATTTAATAATTAATTGAGTTAATATTATTGGATTTAACGAAATAAAGTTTTTTTCCATCATAAATAATCCAGGCCTCTAAAAAATGCATAGTTACAAACTTCAAATACTGATGCTCTTATATAGGTTTGTTTGTTCCTTCTTTATACGTTCATGATACAATGGTTTAGCTCTATTTTCATGACATAGCTAACTGTTTTTATATACATCCGTAAGTCTGTGGTAGTGCATATATTCAGCAACATGATTATTTTCCTAAAAAAAATTGATTAATTAATCAGAATAAGAATATATCAATATCATATGAATATACAAATTAAGAGAAAAAAATAATACTATTTGTTGCATTTATGTAAACCATAAGGTATTATGGTACTATTTGTTGCATTTATGTGAATCAAATTTATGTATATATATTTAAAAAAGATGAAATACTAGATTCTTCAAATACAATAGTACTTTCTAAATATTTATTCAAATAAAGTTTTTCTGATCAAAAAATTCAATTAAGAATTTTTTTTTTTAATTGTAAAGATTTATAAAATATCTGTATATTAATTGCAATAGTCAAAAATAATATAAATATTTATTTAGATATATAACTTCAGTTGTATGTTATTTATGAATTTTTCTTATTGAAAAATTGTGTACACATCAAAATAAATAACTTAATAAATTGCAAACTAGTGTTCTATTTAAAAGTTATTTATTTAATATTATTATTATTTATTTTAATTATATCTTTAAATTATTTAGAATATCCCCCCCCTCCCAACCCCCGGTGTTAAAAAAAGAAAAGGCGAAGAACTAAATAATAATAATTATCACTTGAAGTTTAATTCGTTCTCATCTCTTCCAATAGATGGCGCAACCCCTTATGCCTTTAGGACATGGACGTGATGATTAAGGTTACAGTAAATAAGTAACGTTCTCTTCACAACAGGAATTACTTCAACAATTCAATGCATCCCCGTTTTTAATTATAATTATTTTTCTTCATTTAGATATTATTTTTATTATACTCAATTATATTTAATAATATGTCGTTAAATTGATAATTATGTAAATGACAAAAATAAATACATGATTTATTAAAAAAAATATACATAAGTTAAAAACAGAGGTTTATTGTATATGTATGGATATAAACCTATTGAAAAACAGAATTTTTTTTTTTTTTTTTTGTGTGTTTATTATGAATTTTCACTTAATTAAAGACAAATATATTTGTTTAAATGAAATAAAATTACAGTCTTTGTTAATAGTCTAAGCAGTTAATAGTCATTGTTTAAAATGACTTAATTCCATAATCTTAATAAAAAAATTTTTAAATTTATTTAATTAATTTATCATGATGTTATTTTATTTAATTCGTCTTATCATTTATGGAAACATAACTGATTAGAGCTATTGAGCTACAAGAATTTTAATAATTTTTTTATCTATAATAAATTAATTTTTTTAATCAGATAAATATTTATTTTGAAAAGGAATTGCATATATTATTTCAACACATTATAATTTATAAATGTATAGATATTGCTATTATTAAATACATAAATATATCTTTATTAGTACATTTTATGTTTTGGAACTTGGAAAAAAATATAAACATTTAATTTTGATATTTACTTTTGAATTTTATTTTCAATACTTATTTCAATCAGAGAAATATTTTAAATTTTCGTAGAATTCATTGTTATATCAATTTTGATATTATAATTTAATTTTAATATTTGTAGAGGAAATAAAAATATTTTTTTTCAAACATTTGTTTTTTCCTTTACATTATTTTGCAATGGTGAATGATTTTAGACGATGATTTTTCAAAATCTCTACATTTGAAAGCAACTAATAAAGATAATTTGCAAATTATTTATAAAGTTATTACGTACATTTTATCAATCATACTGCTCTCTTTAAATAAATACGATAAAAATAGGAAATAAATTCTGCCAGAATATATTTCATTACTGAATTTTGTATCCGTATTACGAAATATATAGTTTTTTTTTTTTTTCCTGAATATATACACAAAATAAATATTTTAATGTGACAACCTATAATTTAAAGTATTTCCCACCATTTATGAGATCAGATTAGAAAATAAGTCTAAAAAGTTCACAACATCAAAGATAGATGGCGCTGCTCTAGAATTTTATTTTATGGTTCCGAAAAGAAGGAGAGAATGCTGAAATGGAAAATAGCCACGATCTCTTCATTTTGGATGCACTACAGTATCAGTACATTGGATTTTGAATACTTTAACATCACGGATTTTTCAATCAATACTTCGACAGCATGTATTTTTAAATTTATGCATATAAAAAATTAAATCAAGATAGGTTTCACCAACTATAAATGTGACATTAGATTATTTCGAATCATTCTAAAAGTTATTTTATTTTAACCTGTATTAATTTTCTGGAGGGTTAAAAACATTTATGTTTCATTTTTGTGTGAAAATTTTTAAGAGTAAATTATTTGTAAAATGCCAAATAATTTTGTAATTTTTAAAACAGGGTTTATTCAAATGTCAAAATATATGAAAACTAAAAGGGTCTGCAAAGAGAAAGATAGTAATCAATACTATGTTGAATTTTATCATTGCATATAAATGTTTAACATTTACATTTATTAAATATTGATTATTATAGTAATAATCATATTTTTTAAAAAATAATTTGCAATATTTATTTTTTCTTTATAATACTCGAGAATGTACTTCTGCTTATAATGTATACATGATAAATAAATAAATGACACTGAATTAATAATCTCTCCAATGTTTGTAGTAATCAAATGCGGGAATATTTTATGTTTCTGTTTTTTTACCTGAATATTTTTATATTTTAATATTTTATTCTTTTTTCGTTTAATGTCATTATGAATAATCCAAGGAATGCTAATGTAAAAATGAAATTTGTTAATTACATAACTTTTTTCGGTTTAAATTTAGCTATTTTACAAATATTATAAATCTAAAAAGACAAAGAGTTTTTAATAATTTATTATCGAAGTTTTTATTTTTTTTTTATGAAAGATGAATATACTTTCTTATTTCTAATAATTAATTATTGTTGCTATTTTTCCTTTCTAAATACCTGTTGCGATATTGAAAAAAATCTATTATAATCATCAATCTACAATGCAGATTAATGTAAACCTGGCGTCTGTAGGATTTCAGTACTTTAACGCTATTAAACTGCATCTACTATATCTACTAATTTTTCTAGAAAATTTTAAGTTCATTAACAAGAATAAAAATTTTATTTCCATCATTTTTTTTCTTTTTTTTTTAATATTTTGATAAAAAAAAAATACTCTCAAAAATTAAAACGTATCAGACATAACTTTTTTTTATTTCACTGTTTTCATATTTTACTTCCAGAAAAAAACAAAATTTTACCATAAACCACTGTTTTCCATTTTAAAATTTCGCTAACCACTTACCCAATTTAAAATCGCGTTAGCCACTGTTTCGTTTTAAAATCAAGCAGTCGCGCGAGTCACTATTCCATTTTAAAATCTTGCCAGCCACCTGATAATCATCATTGAGATTTTCTTCTGAAAAGAAAATCTGGATGATGACTGTCAGATTTTCAACTGATAAAATTTGTTCATATTTTTGTAATTATTCATTTTTACTGCAGATCAGTAAGCATTTTTTTCATATAAACCGCGAACAGCCGATCAATGGTTTGACGAGGGATAAATGTCCGGTATTTGATATAGTACGGGAGAAAACCCGGAAAACCCCTTATAAGTCGACTACCAATGGTAAGACGCATTGTCTATATCAGGGGAGGCCAACTCAAATAATCTTGCGGGCCATTTTGGAAATGCATCCTTATTCCACGGGCCGCATATAAAATTTATAAATCCCCATATTAGATTTAGTCCCATTATAGATATTTTTTTTGGAGTGAAAAATTTGAAATATATGAGGTATTATTATTGTATTTACTATTATTCTTATATGTAAACATAGATAATATGATAATAACGATATTAAACGCCCATTGTAAAGAAATATAGAACACTCAAAATGAAATATATTTATAACATTTGAATTTATCTTTAACATTTATATTTATATATATGTTTTATGAAATATATAAAACATATATATATATATAAATATAAATGAAATAGAAAAATAAAATCATTCAGAATATATTTATTTCTCCACTCTTTCACTTTGCTTTTGCAAATCGATCTCTATTTGCACATCGTAATGGGTGTTGCAGGTTAGCGTCCGTTATGTTTGAGCGTGGTTTGTGTTTGGTCAATTTCATTTTCGAATAAAAGGATTCGCAGGTGTAAGTTGAACCAAAAGCGCTAACAACTTTTGTGCCGGAATTCTGAAACTGGAAAATTTATCTATATATTTGTCATATACGTATATATATATAATATATATCTCAATATCTGTCATATATTCGCAAGAGTATTATTTTAAAATCAAAGTTAATTTGTCATAATTTCGGCAGTTCATTTTTGAATATATGGATGCACACATAATGTATTTTTTTAATACGTTGGTCCTCACTACCTTGGCTATTATAAAATAAATATATTTTGTAAATAAATATGTTTTTGGCCATCCCTCTCAACTGAATTTCCTCATTTCCACAGAGTGGATTTCCACCATAGGTTTTGTGGCTGATTTCACTCATGTTTGAAAGCGTTTGTGCTGTTCCGGTTTTTCCTCAAGTGAACCATGTTCAAATCAGGTCCTGGACATGCTTCGAAATCGGATCGAGGGCACAGAGACACATTTATCTCGATGCCATTTTGGTGAAAGGGCAGGATTATTTCTTCTTCTTGCACAACTCTCTGAAAGATTAAGGGATACTGCTGAATGTAATTCTAATCCTCAGATATTTGCAATCATTATTTTCAAAGATTGACCTCGGCATAATAGGTTATTGTCATTGGCACTCTTCTATTGAATCATGTACGATTAGATATTTTACTGACGATTTATTTATTCTTCTCTTTCAGGAAAAAATTTAATAAATCGAACATTTCTTTAATTATTAAAACCTTTGTTCAAAAGTTCCTTTTTTAAATATGACTGCAGAAAAAAAACATGCTTTTATTTTTGTAGTCGCAATTTATTATGATCCAGCGGCCAATTGTTTCGTCATCTGGTCTTGCCATCTAGCCAGTTGAACCAGATATCCTACCACACGCTTTTGGTTTGAATCCTGGTAGTGGCATGAATGTTTGTTAGTGGTTCCGAATCCACATTAAATTTTACATCATGGTCTAATTAGTCTAACAGGAACAAAAAATGACCGTGGCGCGACAAACTAAAACTAACTTATGATCCGAAATGTATACATTTCAAATGTCTGGTGGCGATTCACTGCAAGTTAGTTGCAAGCAAATAATCTTAATTTGCTGGTTATACTTAAAACATTTGAAAAGAATATCGACCTGAAGAAATATGAGAATTGGAATCATCAGAATCGAACCAATCAGAATATATATCTGAATTGGAATCAAATAATTCAATCAGTTGTCTGTTACAAATAAAGAGACATAATTAGAACTTTTTTCTTTTAAAATATATGCAAAATATATTGGGCGATGTTTTGTCCTTGAGTGATGATTGGAATAATAATACAAAAGATTTATTTACATGTATTTCCCATAAAAAAAACGTAAGTGCAGAAACATAATAACATGTTGAATTATTTAGTTTTATTATTTAATGGATTGAGATATTTTCAAAACTAACTCGTAATTGTAAAGATGTTTTGAATATTGAAATAAATAAAATTTTAATTTAAATATATCTTTGTATACATATAGATTAGTTCACTTAACTAACATTATCTGTTATTCGCGAACCTGAAGGCCCATTCGTCAAATCTATTGTTTTGCAAGGAAATTTTAAATCCAAACCTACACGACAATGTATTATTTATTCTACATGTTATCACAGCAGCATTTTATACTTTGCATATTAATAAGACATAAATGTAGTTTTCATGTGAGAAATAAAATTCTTATCATCATGCACTTGAAGATTCTGCCCAACTTTAATGTGTAAAAGTAAAGCAACCGGTTAAGATGTCTTGAATTTGTATTGTAAAAAACCATGAAGACAGAAGGACGAAAGGGCTGAACTCGCTACTTCTGGTTTTCGTCCTAGCTGGTAGTTGATGCGTTTCTTCTTGACTTTTTTTATTTTGTTTGTTTGTTTGTGTGACGGACAACCCATGATAAGTACCAGATATAGGCGTTTTCAAAAGCATTCCAGCGGTGGTCTGCCTGTCTATACCCGGTTAAAATAATAGCGGACTCTTTGATGTTCAAGGACTGGAATTGGACTTCGAAAGTGCTGCATATAGAAAGCAGATTCAGTCCGCGTCAGACGGTGGAAAATTTACTGATGGCGGAACTGTTTAACATGTGCAACTTCAGACATGTGTTCATAGCTTATTAACCCTTTACATCAAATGATGCTTACTTTCGGTAAAGAGAATTATAAATAAAAGCATACGATTGCGAAAATGTTATTTTGTTTAAAATAAAATGTGAGTAGTATGCTGTTAAAAATAGGAATACATGTATTCGTATTTTTTTTAAAAATAATAGAAATATTGAAGATACAATAAACCTTAAACTCAATTTACCATGTATAATTTATACGAATTTAAATCAATGCATGTCGGATTTTATTATTTTTTTTAAGGAGAGATCCGTTTATTCATACAGAATTACTGTAATCTTTGTCAATAATTAATAATTGGCATCGGAATTTAATAAAAAGTATGTAAATGTTTCTGCATAGAAGACTGCAAATGTTTTGTCACGTGGTTTGACCCCCCCCCCTCCCATAATATGGACATTGTTCAATTTCAGAAAAGGGATAAATTGAAGTGTTATCTTGTAATTCCAAAATAAATAATTTTAAACGAAATTTTTTAATAGCAGAAAAAAAATGAAAAAAACTAGAATAATTAGTATTATAATATCAGTATCTAAAATAAATAAATTTTCATTTCTTATCGTCATAGATAAAATATATAGAATCATTCGTAAATTAATATAATCATTTGTACCATTTATTGAATCATTGGTAAATTAATATCAGTTTAATTTAGATGTAAAGATATCTAACTATTATCCGTGTGTTATAAGATGAAGGAAAGTGCGCAACATTTTATCATACACAAACTATATATATATATATAACTATATATATATATATATCTAATATATAAAATTCTCGTGTCACAGTGTTTGTTGCCAAACTCCTCCGAAACGGATTGACCGATTCTTATGAAAATTTTTGTGCATATTTGGTAGGTCTGCGAATCGGTCGTAATCTATTTTTTAAACCCCTAAGTGATAAGGGTGGCCCACCCCTAAATATTTTTAAAATTTCTTTGGCAAAACAATGTAGTGGCAACAATGTAGTGTTTTTTTTTTTTTTTTTTTTTTTTTTTCATTTTTTTAGTCATGACATTACAGCACGTGTGTTTAAACAAAAATTAAAGTCTTTAATCGGCTTCATTTTTTAAACTTTTATTTAATTAAGTGATCTTATATAAATCAATACGTGTTGTGAACTCGCGCCAACAAGGCCGTTGCTTTACCTGCATATATTATACGCAACATTTTTGTGGGAATAGTTTTAATTTAAAAGAGAAATATTTACGTGTTAAATAAATATACGCGTTTTATTATTGTTAAAGGTAATAATAAGAGAACAAATACTGTTATATTTGCACGTGTAGCGTTAAATTATTAGCGTGTGTTAATATTTAGTTAAGCAAAATTGGCAACTTTATTATTGTTCTAAGAAAAATAAAGATGGCTGTTATTGCGTTTTAACTTACAAGTGTAAATGTGTTGTAATTTACTTTATTGTGGCGAATCTGGGATTCCAACAGAAGTAAGTGTTATTTGCAATTCGAAAGGATAAGATTATCGAAAGCATAAACTTTATTTTGAAAGAAAGAGATAACGTAAAATTTTATGACTGTTAGTGACTTTCTTTTTTACGTTAAAAATACAATTATATTTTACTGTTTTTCACCATTAAGCACTTTAATTTGATATATTTATATGCTTTATTTACAGTTAGGGAATTGTTCGACATTAATCATTGGGTTGTACCATATTCATCTCTACTGAGCAAAACGTTCAATGCTCATATTAATGTTGAGTTCTGGAGTTCGGTAAAGAGCATCAAATATATTTGCAAGTATGTGAATAAAGGAAGTGATATGGCTGTATTTAGAATTGAAAATACCATTGTGAATGCTTCTCCATTCAATAACAACGATGAAATAACGAACTACCAAATTGGCCAGTACATCAGCTCCAATGAAGCTGTCTGGCTATCTTCGGTTTCCCAATTCATGAACAGGATCCAGCAGCTATCTATTTAGCTGTCCATCTGGAAAACGGCCAGCGCGTATTTTTCACTAATGACACAGCGCTTGATCGTGCTATAAATCCACCAAAAACTACACTCACCGAATTTTTTGAATTGTGTAATCGTGCGGATGCTTTTGGTGCCTTCGCATAAACACTACTCTATTCAGAAGTAACACGCTATATTACGTGGACTCAATCAAAAAAATGGATGCCCCGCAAGCAAGGCACACCAGTTGATGCATGCCCCGGTTTATTCAAATTAAACAATTTAGGTCGTGTTTCGCGGCTCGAGCACAAACGTTGTGGTATAATCACGAAAATTCAATGACTGAAGATATATTGCATCGACATTGTACAAGGTGCAACGGTCTAACGATATCATTCAGCGACGCAATGTACAATAAAGCATTGATTGCTATCGAGGATCTTTGCATTGTCATTGCCAATTTACAAATCAGTCATTTTGGTATGAGTTCACCAAATCGAAATGCATCTGATTTAATCAACACTGATATGAGTCGTGAACTGCAGTACAATACTGTAGAAATGGCAGCGATTGTTGCTGACAATGTCCCACTACTGACTTATGAGCAAAACACCATTTACGACCGCATTATGCTGGCAGTTTCGGCAGGACAAGGGGGATTCTTTTTTTTTGGATGCACCAGGTGGAACTGGCAAAACATTTCTCATTTCGCTACTTCTTGCCGAGATACGACCAAAAAATGGCATCGCATTGGCCGTTGCATCATCTGGGATTGCAGCCACTTTATTAGATGGAAGCAGAACAGCTCATTCAGCATTTAAGCTGCCACTGAATATTCAAAATAACCCAGATGCAGTGTGCAATATAAAGAAACAATCGTCCATGGCCACAGTGCTGAAACAGTGTAAAATTATCATCTGGGATGTATTCACTATGGCACACAAACTTTCGCTTGAGGCATTGAACAGGACATTGTAGGATATAAAAAACAATGACAAACTATTTGGCGGCACTCTGTTACTCCTTTCAGGTGATTTCAGGCAAACACTTCCTGTCATTCCACGTTCAACGTACGCTGATGAGATCAACACTTGCTTGAAATCATCGTCACTGTGGCGTAATGTTGAAAAATTACAACTAAAAGTAAACATGCGCGTTCAAATGCTTCAAGATCCATCCGCTGAAACATTCTCAAAACAACTGTTAGATATTGGCGATGGAAAAATTGCTGTACATGAAAATACTGGATGCATAAAATTGCTGACAGATTTCTGCACAATCATTGACTCGCAAAATATTCTCATCGACCACATATTTCCCGATGTATGCACACAATTCAAAAATCTTGATTGGTTGGCAGAAAGAGCAATTTTGGCAGCAAAAAAATGTAGACGCCAATGGTTTAAATTCCAAGATACAATAGTTGTTGCCAGGGGACTTGGTGTTATACAAATCTATTAATACAGTTTTCGATGCCAATGAAGCTGTAAATTATCCAATTGAGTTTTTGAATTCATTGGATTTGTCAGGCATGCCACCGCATCATTTACAATTAAAGGTTGGATCTCCAGTTATTTTGATTCATAATTTGAACCCACCACGACTGCGCAATGGAACACGATTAGTCATTAAAAAATTAACGAAAAACGTTATTGAAGCTAGCATTTTGAATGTCAAGTGCCGAGGCGAAAATATATTGCTGCCACGAATCCCTATGATTCTCAGAGATTTGCCAATTGAATTCAAACGTATTCAATTTCCAATTAGATTGGCATTCGCATTGACAATCAATAAGTCGCAAGGCCAAACGATGTCTGTTTGTGGCTTAGATTTGGGCACACCATGTTTTTCCCACGGACAACTATGCATGGCATGTTCGCGTGTGGGTAAACCATCCAGTTTGTTTGTGTTGGCTAAAGACGGACTAACCAAAAATATCGTACACTCCATTGCACTTAGAGATTGATATTGATTATTTTTAATTGCAGTAATTAGTAGTAAACATGTAAATAACTATTTTTGATGCATATACAGCTATTATATAATATGATTTAAAATAAATTTGTTAATTTAATAAAATATAAAGGATGAAATAAATAAAGGGTTAGTGTATTATCATTTTATACGCCATCATTGTCTGCAACATTTCATTCCTCTTCCAATTATAACCACATTTCCACACACGTATAGTAAGTTAGTTTTTTTTTATTTAACTAAAAAAATATTTTATAGAAATAATGTATATGGCAAAACAACGTTTGCCGGGTCAACTAGTAACTATATATTATCATATCAAACACAACTGAATATGAAAATTTGTTGGTGCTCGAAAGATAACGTAAGACCATTCTTCGACCTATTCAGCATAGAAACGTAAACATAGTAAGGTTTTTGTTATTTTTGCTAGCTTACAACAGGAATGTCTCATAATATAAATATAACAGGTCTCGTAATGGAAATAAAACAGGAATGTCTCATAACAGGAATAAAACTTCAGTTTTCTCCCTTCCCAGACAAAAATCCTGGAAACAGAAATTGAAATAAAGATCGTATGTTTACAATGTGTTCGTAAAATTTTATACATTTGGATGAAACACATAGCCTCGATTTATTTTAATAATACTATAACTATATTCATCAATTCAAGGTAAAATCATGCTGTTCGTAATCAATTATTTATATGTAGTAAGAATAGAAGATAAGAAAGAACAGAATCTAAATGATTCCGTTCCACTTTTATATGCCGTTAGAAAATGAAACATAAAAATTTTAGCTGCTTTTTTTACCATGACCGCAATGTTTTCTTCTGTATTTTTTTTTGTATTGATATCATTCTCACGATGATAAATTTATAACATTTTATCAGACAAAAGTGGCATGTGATTGATTGAATATCTTCGGAATTTGTTGGTCCTGATTCGATTTCTTACTATTACGTGGAGCACAACGAAGCTCGAAAAACATTCTACTTCGTAACTTTCCAAGAAAATTCCCAGTTTAAAAGCAAGAATATATATATATATATATTACAACTGTTTCAGCTGAAACAGAAGTAAATTTTTTATGAAGTTCTTGTGTCTACATTGTGACGGTTACGATAAAATCTATGTATTTAAGTTTAGAGATGGAGAGAAAAAAAAGGGAGATGGCTGCGTTAATTAGAATTTTAAAATGTGACAGAACGTTACATGACGAAATTAATAAATAACGGATCTTGCTAAGAATTTTGTTCTAAAGTAATTTATAAAATTGTCATGAATCTGGTTAACAGTCACCGCAAAAACAGAAAAAGGAAAATAAATTAAAACTGATATAGGCTAAATATCTATTTAAAAAAAATTTCCCCATGTTTCTAACATCATTGTGGATATCATACGATGAAGACATGTGGCGTGTGCAGCATTTTATCAAACGCAAATTAACATATGTCTGAATATCTCATATGTTTATTTGTTATAATGTTAATGCGTTATAAGGCTGTTATTTGCGTTATAAGGCTGCAAATATTCGGATATCTGCTGGTCCGAATCTGATTTCTCGAAAAGAACCAAGAGCGATCTAGTCACAGAGATCAAGACAAAAAAAACTTTTGTATTTAAATTATCTTCTATATTTAAACATTTTGTACCTGTTTCTAACATAACGGATACCACACGATGGAGACATGCGACATGTGGGGCATTTTGTCGAATGTAAACTAATATGTGACTTGATGTCTCAGAGACCTGCTGGGCAAGATCCTTTTTTCTTGAAAATAACCAAGAAATATCTCCCCACAAAAATTAAAATAGAGAAAGCTTAAAAAAACCATTTGTGTTTTAATAACTTTCTGAATTTAAGCATATTTCTAACCACATTATGGATATCACACGGTGAAGAAATGTGTCATGTGCAGCATATTATCAAACGCAAATTGAAATTAATGGATATCTTGGAGACCTGCTGATCCGAATCCGATTTCTTGAAATTAATCAAACCCAATCTTGCCACAAAAAGTAAAATAAAGAAAGTTTTAAAAACCTTCTCTATTTTAATAACTTTCTGAATTTAAGCATTTTTGTACCATTTTTTTAACCACATTATGAATATCACACGATTAAGACATGGGCCATGTGCAGTATTTTTTCAAACGCAAACTAACATATGACCGTATATCTCGGAGACCTGCTGGTCCGGATCCTATTTCTTGAAAATAACCAAGAACAATATCGCCACAAATTCTAAGGGGAAAAAAAAAATCTGTATTTAAACATTTTGTACTTTATTTCTAACCACATCACGGATATCACATGATGAAAACACATGTCATGTGTAGCATTTTATCAAACGCAAACTGACATATGACTAGAGGTCTCAGAGACCTGCTGATTCGGATTTTTTTTTTCTCAAAAATAATCCAGATCAATCTTACCACAAAAACTAAAATAGAGAAAGCTTGAAAAACCTTCTGCACTTTAATAACTTTCTGAATTTAAGCGTTTTTGTACCATTTTTAAACCACATTATGGATATTACACGATCAAGACATATGTGCAGCATTTTATCAAATACAAACTGATATGACTGGATATCACGGAGACTTCGATGTCTCGAAAATAACGAAGACCAATCTCCAAAGACCAAAACAGAAAAAAATTCTTTATTCAAACATTTTGTACCGTATTTCTCACCACATCATGGATATCACACGATTAAGAAATGTGTCATGTTCAACTTTTTAAAACGCAAATTGACATGACTGGATATCTCTGAGACCTGCTGGTCCGGAACCTATTACTGGAAAATAGCCAAGACGAATCTCGCTCCAAAAAACTGAAATAGAAAAAAGTTTGAAAAACCTTCTGTATTTTAATAACATTATGAATGTAAACATTTTTGCGCCATTTTTCTAACCATATTGTGGATATCATACGATGAAGACATTTTACTGTGCAGGATTTGACAAGACTGTATAGCATTTTATCAAAAGCAAGCTAACATATGGCTGAATATCTCAGAGACATGTTGGTCCGGATCTCTTTTTTTCGAAAATAACCAAGACATTCTGTATTTTAATAATATTATGAATTTAAACATTTTTGCACCATTTTTCTAACCACATTATGAATATCACACGATGAAGACATGTGCTATGTGCAGCATTTTATCAAAAGCAAACTAACATATGACTGGATATCTCAGAGACCCGCTGGTCGGGATCCTATTTCTCGAAAATAACCAAGACCAAATCTCTGCACAGAAACCCAGATAGAGAAAGCCGTCAGTTTTCCAAGAAGAATCTCTCCAATGAAAAAGTGTCGTCTCTCATGGCAGGAATAAATCTTCAACGTCTTCTTTTTATTTGCTTCCAAAAAGAAGCTTTAATGAAGTTCTTGTGGACTCGGTCGCTTCAGCCCGTCTTTTATGGATCTTTTTCAATGTGTTTTTAATTCATTTTTATCTCCGCTGTGCTCTTTCCACGATAGAATAAATCACGCACTTCTTTTTTTTTCTTTCTTTTTTCTTTTCTTTTTTCACGCGAGCGGGAGAATTGCTATTTATTCCAGTTGCAGCGCCTGTCAAGGAATGATTTGAAGCACACAAGCCGCTGTCGTTAGCTCTCCGAAATGTGTTTCGCATCGCTTTGTCCACAGCAACGTAAATAGACATCGCGAAAACGTCTTCTTTTTTTTCCAAAAGAAATTAAAGTAATATAACGACGGTTGTGATCATCTAAATGTGAATAGTTAGAAATTATATTGATTTGATGTTTTATGTCTGTAAAAGGACAGAAGTAATAATGATAACTATAAGAATCTTTACAGCTGCTTTTGCTTTTTTTCAATTCCTTCTATTAGTTCACACTCTCCCTATATATATCTTGTACAAATACATTTTTTTTAACTTGTAGTGGATGACACTTGATGTTAATGCAGTTTTTCAAATATTAATTCATTAATTAAATTAAACTAATTAAAATTTTTCTTTGTTGACCTAAGTAGGAATTTTTTTTTATATTACTTGCTCCATTTATATCAGTTCTTATGAGTTTAAATAATATCACTTTGAAGACAATGAGGTGTTAAAAAAATTCAGTTTGAAATAAAAATTATTATAGAGAGAAAATCGCAACTTATTCTAGTTATCCCCATAAAAACATACTTAAATAAATGTATTTGTGTGCAGTAATGTTTGTATAGTCTAGAAGAGGGGTGGCCAACCCGTGACCCGACTTGAGCATCTTTTCGGCCCGTGAGATTTATCACATTTTTACAAAATATATTTATTTTATAATGGCTAAAGTAAGGAAAAACAATGTATTAAAAAAATACTTTATGAGTGCATCCATATATTACAAAATTAACTGTCGTCGAAATTATGAAAAAATTAACTTCGATTTTAAAATAATATTCTTGCGAATATAGGACAGATACTGCCTGTTTTATTTATACGAGTTTGCAGAATAATGAAATTATAATCTGTGAACTCATAATGCGCTTGCATCTTGGAACATCTAATATATCAAGTTCTATGTTTCACTTTAAATGACGCAGTGACTATCCCCAGGTATGCGCAGTTGTGCGTTTAGTTTCATTATTATTAAATTATTTATGTTTACTTGTAAGAATAATAGTCAACACAATAATAATAACTTATTATTTTTCAATTTTTCATTCCAAAAAATGTCTACAGTGGGTCTAAATCTAATGTGGGGATATATAATTTTATATGCGGCCAGCGGACTTTTGCTGCATTTCCATTTGGATTGGCCACCCCTGGTCTAGAAGATAAAATTAAACAATGCAATAAAGCTAAGTGGCTGTCTTCGAATGATGGTCACTTTGATTTGGTCGAGTCCTTATTTGTGGTTGATTTAATGCTATCCAATATAGAATTACTTCGAATGCAGGATGCTAAATTACACCCATTTGGTTATTCTGAGTAAAAACCGCCTCCTGGTATGATATTTGGAGAGATCCTCCAATTGAAACTTAAGGTATACACATAATATTTTAATAATTAGTATCTCTTTTAAATCATAATCTTGTCTAATTTTTAAAAATGGTATTAGTTGTACATACAGGATTAATTCGGAAGACTTGTTTTTTAATTTTTACATTTTGTTTTCATGTGATCTAGAAAATTTGATATTAAAGAATATTGGTCAATATCGACATGTAAAAGTTAGAAGGTGATGCTCTTTATATACCCTGTTTTCAATGTAATTCATTGGGCTTAGAGTGTTAGATCTTACATTATGACCGAATTAGTGAAATGTGTATGCGAATTTTAGTTTATTCCAATCACCATAATCCAAAACCACATATTTCATAGCATGAGAAATGGTACAATATTCCTTTCTCATTTTATTCAACTATAGGAGATAAAAACGTAAGCAGATAGCCGAGTATTATAAAAAGAAAAATGGTTTATGTTATCTTTATTTCTTTCTTTTTATTTTTATTATTCTCTCAATGGATACAATTTGTTCAGATGTATATCTTTTTCACTTAGAGATATGTTAGAAACTTACGGAAGAATGTTAAATTTAAATTTTATGTCGAATGTGCTAAATGATAACAATTCGGACATTATAATTTCCATTTAAGGACATCATTTTATTTATGATTAAACAAATAATATTTGTTGATATGTAATTTAAGAGGCCTGATGACTGAGTGACTAGCGTTCTGGCACTCGATAAGACAGGTTTTTGTTCGAGTACATGGGGATGCCATGGATGTTTGTAGTGGTTCGGAATCCATTTTAAATCGTAGATCCCAGTTTATTGTGACGGTAGAGCAATGGTCGAAAGCTGGCAACCCTACCCCGTGAAAAGAAAAAAAAACACCATAAGTTTCCGAATCTGGCAGAAGGCTCTGGTCCACCATGGGGCTGTCGCGTCATTGAAGATGTAATTTAAATTTCACTTATCTTGTGATATTAATGTTGCTGTTATTTTTTTAAAAAATAAGATGTTTTTTCTTAAAAGTAATAAGACTATAATAATTAGGCACAGATATTATTTATTCTTCATTCAGATGCTCATCCAGGATATTGCCTTCACCGAGTGGGGAGGGAGGGAGGGGGGGAAGGGTGCTCAACAAAATAAAGTGTAACCGACTTAAATAAAGATCAGTATGCCGTACTAAACTATAAGTAATAAAATAGATATCTGAGGCCGAAATTCCATATATTCATTATTTATTAATTATTGTTGCACTCATTTGTTTTAAATGTTTAGTACACTAAACCTAAGAAGTAGTACACATAAATAAATTATTAATCAAAATTCAATCTTCTTTTCTTTTTTTACCACCTCAGCGATTACATGATTTTTATCATTTTCAATATTTTGATAAATATTTAATACAGTTAAATCAGCAAAACGCCAGTTAAATCAACACATTCAGGCTCGATGATAAAGATGATACTGATATATTGAAGTATTAAACAGTTAATGAAGAACTGGTTCTGAGTGGGAATTGACCCTGATGGCCAATTAGCTAGCTCTCTTTCTATTGGTACCACAGGCTTCAGATTCGAAGATTCCAGCTACCACCACCGCCAATTTATGGTGTCCGGCGTGACACCATAAATTTATATTTTAATACAATATATATATATATATATACATATCAGATATTTCATGTACATATCTTATTTTAACATATTATTTTATATAACTTTCGATACAACTCTACTATGTGAGATAATTGTTATAGTAAAGTTTTTATACCCGATCTAACTCAAGTCATAGTGGCAAATCTGGATAGGCAGTCATTTCTAACCGAAAACAAACAAGGATAAAGTAAATATTTCCGAATAAAAAGTTGTAATACAACGAGTAACTAGTTTGAAATGACAGACAACTATCATCTCTTTAACTTAAAATAGCCGATGCATTAATATTTCAAGAGTATAATCAAGTAGGCACTTTATTTCATAAACAGGTATGTCAATACATTTTGGCATACGGTACTTTTTATTTATGGCAGATTTGTGGGCAAATTAACGAAGAAAGATAACTTAATGGTGAGTATGTTTGAAGACTTTCGCCATTTGCAATGGTTGCAGATTAACATTCAAGAAAGATATCTTATTATACTTCTGGCATTTATAATTCCAGAAGTCTTGCAGATGATGACATCAAGGTTATTCGAGACTACTACCATGCTTAATAATGCCGTTGCATAATTTGTGAGAAAACATTGCATTATTCATGGCTAGCGTGCACGGACGACAGTTTATTTTATCCGTCTGACAAAAATGTCATTCCGTATTAATTGATGCTCTACAACATACTTATTAAAAAAATTTGGTTATGTATATATACAATTTCCAAGGATAATTTTCGGAATTTTGCCTCTAGGATCGATGCTATAGATTCCATTAAATTCTGGCACGTTCATTTAGCTATACCATTGTGTTATTTGAGTAGCTATAGATCTCAAACTGTTACTGGTTAGAGACAGTACTTTATTATGCACCATTTATATGTAAATGAAAAATAATTAACTGAGAGATCCAAAGAATATTAAAAACAAATTGTGTTAAGCATATGTTGGTGGAAGTACTGATAAAAATATGTAAAACAAAAGACTATTTTATAAAACTTCTTCATTGCCGCCTGTTGGTGGGCCAAGGCCATCTGCCTACTGGCAGATTTCGTGACAGAAGATCGTTTTATTTTTTTACTGGATAGGGTTGTCAACCCTACAGTCATATTATACGGGGACCTACGACTTAAAGCGGATTCCGAATAACTCTAAGCATCCGGACACAGCCGAGACTCGAACCCGAAACCTGCGGCACTGAGGGCTCGTCACTCGGCCATCAGAAAGATAGCTAATATTGCTGGCAAATTAAAAATTCTGTGGGGTTTTTATTTTTCTTTTTTTGGGGGCAATAGGTGGCACCGAACACCATACCGCCAGTCCCTCGGCTATCAGGCCACATTGTATAAAACAGACGGAGAAAGTGTGTTATGTATAGATTGTTGCAGGTCAGAGGAACAAAATTTTCATAGAAATATAAATTTCTATGGATGAACAAAATTTAAGAGTTTGAATGAAATAAAGAAAAATATTGAAAAGAGAGAGAGAATGAAATGAGGTGTGTATCAAAAAGAAAGGTTGATTTGAACTCTTCTGGTATATTGGCAACAGATCTAGATTTCCGATACTTCTGAATTATTTTGTGAACACAACCATGACTTTTCCCAATTAACGACGCAATTTCTCAAAGCGACTTGCCATCTTTAAACCATTTGATGACTAAACATTATTTTTTTGTTCACATAACGGAAGCGACAGGGAAAGAGTATCGACACTGGAAAATTCGCTTATTTCGAAGTTAGCTTGTTATTCACAAAATAATTCAAATTTTCGAAGTGTATACTCAGTTTTGTGGCCCACTGTATGTCTATAAAAACTAGTTCATTATATACGGGATACTTTTATAATTATTTATTTTATTTTTTTTTTTTTTAACAGTGAAATTTTGACATTGAAATCTAATTATCACTTATTCAAAAACATTAAAAACGAAAGCAAATTAATTAACTAATGATAAAAAGATGATTAAAAGACTGAAATATTTGTATTTTGTTTGCAATTTTTATTTTGTTTTCATTTTAAGAATATATAGGAACATATCTTAAAATAATACAACATTTAGCGAGACTAATTTAGTTTAACTTTTATTACAATTATTATTTTTAAACATTGAAACAATAATGATGATATTTTTTTTATCAGGAATATACTAAATCGTGCATTTATTATCATTTTCCTATCCATAACCAAAAGAATATTGTAACGTTGTTTCATTTAAGTACAGAAGAAATTTGCTCAAAGAAAAATAACTATTTAGATCAATCGATTACAAATATTGTGGTTATTTAATGTTTTCTTTAGTAACGCGTGAGCAATAAATTAGAATTTATGTGCAATAATTATTTATGCAAGTCATTTATGAGTTGTGAAAATTTCATATAAATTTCAGCAATTTATAAATGATTCACTTTATATGTGTTAATATCGTATTAAGTTCATCATCAAGTTATGTGCTCTGTAACCCATTTTAATTTCTTTATAACTTCTAGTAGAGTAATATTTTTTTCCTCTTGGTATGCTCGTGAACATTTGAAAAATTTGTGAAATGCAATAGAAAAAGGTATCAGAATTACACATATTGTTACAATTTATGAAAGTGGTATTGATATAAATATAAGAGAATAAAAAAACTGAGTTAAACCAATTTGGTGTTTAGGGAACGAATGTTTGGCTGTTACTGAGACAATAAAAGATCCATCTATTGTGATTTGACGATTTCATTAATGACATGATTACTTAATATAACTTTTGTTGTTGTAGAATATTTGGCATATACCACAGAATTTGAAGTATAATTCTATAATTACAAAGTCACTTATTATTTAATCTCATGTGAGGTCCAAGGGCTAATTAATTTAACACTTGGAATTATTTAAACATGTTCCATTGAAAAAAAAAAAAAAAGTCAAACAAATTAAATTTAAATTCTCATAGAAATATTTTAACAATCTGCTTTTACTAACGTTTTATTATTATTATTTATTGTTAAAATACCTGCCCGTATTTTTTGTGTGTATCTTCTATGATGAAGAATGAATATTCTTCCCTTAATGAAGAATATTTTTTATTTACTTCCACCGTCGGTTTGGACCAAAGTACTACAAGGATGTATTTACAATAACTAATCCTCATTTCCCCTATTCTACATAATTTCGGTGCTTTTATCCACCCACTAGCTGAAATAACTCATAGGGTCAAACAAATTAAATTGAAATTCTTATAGAAATTTTTTCCCAATCTGCTTTTACTAATTTTTTATTGTTTATTGTTAAAATATCTACCCTTATCTTTTGTATGTATCTTCCACATTCCCTTGTTGAAGAGTGTTTTTTATTTACTTCCACCATTGGTTTGGACCAAGTACTACAAGGATTATTTGCAATGACTAATCCTCATTTCCCCTATTCTACATAATTCTGGTGCTTTTATCCGCCCACTGGCTGAAATAACACATAGAAATTTTTTTCAAATCTGCTTTTATTAATTTTTTATTGTTTATTGTTAAAATATCTACTCTTATCTTTTGTATATAGCTTCCACATTCCCTTGTTGAAGAATATTTTTTATTTACTTCCACCGTTTGGACCAAGTACTACAAGGATGTATTTGTAGTGACTAATTCTCATTTCTTCTATTCTACATAATTTTGGTGCCTTTTATCCACCCACCGGCTGAAATAACTCACAGGGTCAAACAAATTAAATTGAAATTCTTATAGAATTTTTTTCCCTATCTGCTTTTACTAATTTCTTATAGCTTATTGTTAAAGTATCTACCCTTATCTTTTGTATGTGTCTTCCACATTCCCTTGTTGAAGAGTGTTTTTTATTTACTTCAAACGTTGGTTTGGACCGAGTATTACAAGGATGTATTTGCAATGACTAATCCTCATTTTCCCTATTCTACATAATTCTGGTGCTTTTATCCGCCCACTGGTTGAAATAACTCACAGGGTGGCAGGAAGCAGAGAATAAATAACGCCCTGTATTTTTTTGCAATGACCTTCATTAACTCCTTATGAATAAGTACACAGACCAAAGAATGCCGGAGATGAAATAGCACCGCCTTTGCCAACGTTTGACGAATGTCTCTCCCTTGTGACCTGGCGGTCCATCTCTGTCACATCCATGTTCTCGCCACATTTAGTTTCCCTTTCAATTTCCCAAGTTCTAATTAGTCTCGGAAGAAACTGGTTGGGGTGCTACCAAACCCACCACACCGGGCCTGTTGTTCGGTTCAGCCAATGGTCTTCCAGGTAGGAGGAGTGACCTCAGACAAGAATAGATCTTCCCAGAAATTGCCAGGTGTCGAGGCAGATTATGTCCACCTCTGTGTTTCTTCCAAGAAATTACGAAACATTTTTTTACGAGGAAATGTTAATCTATCAGGACATCTTTCAATGTCTTAAGTATGAGATTATAATGGCAATAATCGATTATTATTATTATATAATTGAAACATTAAATACTCAAAGAACCAAAAAGATTGTGGCATCGCATTTATAAGAGTAAATGAAATGCTTATATTATATTAAAAGTTGGATATATATAATTGCAAAACAGAAATATTGTTATACCAGAAGGAAAGAAAGGAAGTTATGGACCGAAAATCATTAATTCATTAAACATTTTATTTTAATTTTTAATATGAGACATTGAAAAAGTAAATGCGTTATATTTTATATACACTATAGTACAGAAACCCAACTTAATTATAGGAAATTTAATTATTTCTTACAAAAATTTAATTACGTCCAACTTATTACATTCTATTTTCAAAATCATTAAAAATAATTGTTACTGATCATGTCAAAGGTTGACAAAAAAAAAGAGTACACAACTTTTACTTGTTGTGCGCATGAAATTTCAGCTTCTTCATAATTCCATCTTGTTGGATAATCTTTTTCAATACTTTTCTACAGAGATTCGAATAAGTTTTCCTTGAAATTTTCTGCGATCCCTTCTCCTTTTAAGCTTATCAGTTCGACGCCTGCCCGTTGCAGCATCTGTTTCTTCAAATTTCGAAATGTGATCTTGGTTACTTCTTTTCTCGTAACTTTCCAGCAACAGGAAGAAGTTTTAAAATATTATTTGGCAATGAAATTTTCTTCCAATAACATTAGCAATAGAAGGCGCATTTTTTGTTATTGTATTACCACTATTAAAATAAAAACTTATGGTTGGACGTAAGGTACAATCTGTACAACATGAATTGAATTATATATTCAGCTATTATAATACAAGTATCTGCGTTTATTTGTTAAAAAATAATTAGTAAGTTTATGGGATTGTATGGTACAATTAATTATTCCTATAGTTTACTTTTTGTTTATATTTCCAGTGTGATTTTGGAGTAGGTTGGATTAATATTTAGTGAGCAATGTCTTGTAGTGATCAAAAACACTATTTAATTTCATACAGAATTTCAAGTAAATGCATTTGATGAGTTAATAGAAAAGAAATTGTTTTAAATATCAGAACATTTTTATTAGAGCATCAAAACATTTTTATAATCTACACTGCTTAATTTGATTAATAATATTTTCATAGAAAATACTTAACTTTATTCAAACTTTGTAAATTACTTTGTTTTTTAAAACAGCAATTTCTATATTCATGATCTGTCATTTTTAAATAATGTAATGAATAAATTAAACACCAATAAATGATATCCTGTGAGACAGTTTGAGGATCAATGGTTTCAAATAATTCGGGGTTGTTTTGCTTTTGTACCCGCTTGGACTGGTTGAACTGGTTCGGTCATTGTTTGATCCATCCCTTCATTTGTTTAATAATTAGCCTGTCTCTACCTTATAACACAAACAACTAATCCAATATTTATTCAAAACACGCACACTTTAACATGTTTGTTTTTCCATCGACAACTGTCAGCGAAATCGGTTTCTCTAAACAAAACCTTGTTCACAACGTGTTAAAGCATAAATTCTACCAAAGCACTGAAATTGTATTACTGTAAACTTATTGTAAATTGTAATCTGTATTTTCTTTCATATGTGTGCGTCCCTATTGTCTATTGATAGTCTTTTATTCTTCCCTAAATGAACACTTCCGCCTAGATTGTCACACAAACAACTACTTTGCTATCTATTCAAAGCACACGCAAGTCAATTTAAGGTGTTCCCAAAACAAAACATTGTTCACGAGGTGTTAAAGCATAAATTCCATGAAAGCACAGAAATTGTAATATGCGTCTCGATTGTCTATCTGCATTACTTGATTCATCCCTAAATTAACACTTCATTTGTTTAATAATTATCATACCTTTAGCTTATCGCACAAACAATTAATCCAATATTTATTCAAAGCACGAACATTAACATGTATGTTTTTTCATTGAAAACTGTCAATTTCGGGTGTTCTCTAAACAATAACTTGTTCACAAGTATTAAAGCATAAATTCTTTGAAAGCACAGAACTTGTGATGTATTCCTGCCTTATACTTCTCAGTGTGCTATGGGTACAGTTTGATTCATTCCTAAATTAATACTTTATTTATTTAATATTTAACTAGTCTAGCTTATCACGCAAACAGCTATTCTTATATTTATTCGAAGCACAATTCCCATCGGATTGCTGCAAATAAATTTAAGGCGTTCCCTAAGCAAAACATTGTTCACAAGGTGTTAGGGCATAAATTCTACGAGAGCACAGAAATTGTGACGTATTCTTGTCGTATGCGTCCCGATTGTCTGCAGAATGAAGGAAGGCGGCATGAAGAATTTAAGAGAGAACCCCCTCATGTTTTATTCATTGGACTCTTGCGAACAATGGCGGATGAATCAAAATGGCTGCTCCCCCGGGAGTTGCGAAAGGGTCATGTTCGCACATTCTTCAACGCCCCCCGCGTCTTTTCTTTCTATTAAAATAACGGCATCCACTGTAATCCCTCTAACTGCCGAGCGCGTCCATTAAGCGCGGAAGGGGGGGAGTGCATTAATTAAATTCCTGGCAGAGAGGCATCTGGGAGAATCTTTCCCTCGCCCGTTCTGCCCTTTCTGACACGAATGGTAAAAGGGTTTAAATTCGAAGAGGGGGAAACACGTAGGTCTGGAGGGGTCGTCAAAGAGTTAAACTGGATTCAAGTTTTTGTAAATTTTAATCTTGCTACCTAGCATTTTTAAATTTTACATTCAGTTTTGAAAATTTTGTTCTGAAAATGTAGGGAAAAGCGCTGTTTTATTTTGAATATATTTCTTGATATGAAAATGCAATCCTTACAAAATGCAAGTTTCGTTGGAAAATCCACGATCTTAAAAAGTAGTTGGTAAAGAAATCGTCATGAAGAATTACAGACAATCTATTTCGATTATTAATTATGTTTTCAATAAGGATAAGATCTAAAATCTACATATATTTATCTAAAGATCTATATATTAATGGAGAAAATAATTATATCACTCTTGATTAGAAAGCTAGCAAATATAACACTGAGTTGTCTTGCTTCGGTAAATAAAATATAACGCAAAGAAAAATGCCAACATAGTAGTTCACAGCATTGATTGAGAAAAATGTTCAATCGATTATTCAATCTCAATCGTATTTTGTAGCAGTGAAATATTCGTATTGATGCAAGGCAGTTAAAAAGTTTTATTTAATTTTAATTGAAAAATAATCGACTATATTTTTTAAAAAAAAAATAGCAAGAAATAAGCTTTAAGACATTGAATAAAACTTGTCTAATATTTAATTTGTTTTTTATTCAAGGAAACATTTATGCTAAACTTTATTAGAAAGAGGGCAAAAATGACCCAGCTTAGCTTTGCTTCGATAAATAGTATATAATGTACAGGAAGGTCTTTTACGGATAGCTACACTTCTTTTGTATCCGCATGGTAGAAATCTCCGAAAATTTCCAATTGATTTATCTTGTTGGACACTCAGACAACACATCATAAATGTGATAGAATCTCTTTGTTTCTCTGAAAGAAGTGACAAAGCTGCCTGTAGATGTTACCAAGTGATTCGAACCTACCTGCTTCCGAAAGCAAGTGAGTTGCATTAAATATGACGTTGGACAATGACATTGGACATTGGATGTTGACATTGGACAATGTTAATGGACTCACAATCGAAAAAAAATTTATATAATTATAGAAAATTTAAATTACTTAATTTTAAATTTCCGTAATTCTATATTGACTTAATTTTCTATAGGCCGAATTTATTTCTTAAATATAGAAAAATTTATGCAAAACAAAACCAACAATTATAAACCTATATATGCAGATTAAAAAAAATTTACCTGTTTAAACAATTTTATTATAATTCACATTGAAGTAACAACGGCTTACGTTTGCACTGGGAGTTAAATATAGATGTACATTTGGAACTCGTTTACACCCCGTTACACGTTTGGATTGTTTAGTAAACACTGACAGAAAATGAAAAAGACAGAAAGATTTGATTTATCGTTCGTCATTTTGTGTGCACTCTGGGCTAATTAGACCGTGAATTATAGTTAAACGTGGATTCCGAACCACTAGCAAACATCTATGCCAACCCCAGAATTCGCACCTAAACCCTGGGATACCAATGGCCAGAGAGCTATCAGGCGGCAAACACTGACAGAAGCACAAATAAATGTCAATTGCACAAGATAGTCCTTTGGTTTCTATCTTCCGACAACTTGCAAGATATTTCAGGTTGATGGTGCTGCCAATCATTATCGGTTATCTACTACTACACCACACCACATCACTGTGTCTAGAGCTGTGTTGTCCTATACAGTTTGGGAATGATGTTGAGAAGTCTGATTGGGCTCTGTGACGCTCTACAGTCATATGAGGCCGGGTCCTACAGTTTAAAGTGGATTTCGAACCACTGCACAACCTATGGTACCAAAGGCCAAAGCGCTAGCCAATCGGCTATCAGGCCCCTGTTATTGGTTATCTCAGAGACATTGTATAATTAAAATATATACGTCATTTTGTGAAAAACTGAAATTATGTGTCGATATAGTAGCATGTGACAATGTCGATATAGTAAGTAGCATGTGACAATGTCGATATAGTAAGTAGCATGTGATGTCGATAAAATGTCGATGTAGTAGCATGTGACCTGAAAGTTACACGGGACCGCGGAAGCTTAAAATGAGGAATTTACACACAGCCCCCTTTCTTCCTTTATTTCTGTTAAACGTAAAAACACAAACGTTTTTCTCTGCCGCATGGAGTATTGATGAGATGAAGGTCGGGGGAGAGACCTTCATTCTGATGCAAACATTTATTCCAGAACCTGAAAATGATTCGTAATCGACCGATTTCTATGCAAAAAGTTTCCAAATAAGCTTTGTGCTGTCGTAAAGACGTTGAATTCGCAGTTCGGGGGTCTTTCGGTGCATCCTACGTTAGCACGGCAGCGAATAAGTAAAACTGATAGGACGGAAAGAATTATATTAAACGTGGTTTTCTCTCTCGTTCGTAGTAGGAATCTGCATTTTCAGCTCCTCAGAATTGAATATATTTACCACTGTGAAATTTAAAATGACAGTCCGGGAAATGTTAACAATGTTTCAAAAGTACATATATGTATTTTGTGAAATTTACTATGATAGTCCGGAATATGTTAACAATGTTTCAAAAGTACATATATGTATTTTGTGAAATTTACTATGACAGTCCGGAATATGTTAGCGACGTTTCAAAAAACGTCGTTAAAACCCTTTTATAACTATTGCAGGTCTTTTTAATACTTGATTTATAAAAATATGTCATTTATTTTTCACAAAGAATCTTTATTTTATAATAATTACATATAACCTTCACTGTACTGCGCTGCTCGTCAACTAGTGACCGAGTGGTCGGAGACGGGCATAGGATAAAAAAAAAAGTTGCATATAACAAAATTTAGCATCAATTTAATATATTTCCAAATATTTGATTGAATATTAAATACTAAAAAAAAACGTGTTTTATTTTGTTCATAAAAATTTATGATAAATTACATATTTAATGATTTAGCACTTGTTGGATTTTTAATTTTAAAAAGCATATTTGCATGCTAAATACCATATAACCATGACAGTAATCATATAATCATTATTTCACACACACACGCATAGAAAAAAAATTGTTAAGACGTGTTGTAATTTCAAATATTTAATTATAGTCTTTTCCTTTGTTATTTTTATTATTTTTTAACTTGTTTTAAAAATTACTATAAAATAAAAATTAATTTCAAATAATTTTAATAAATAATTAATGGCATTTCATTTCGGGTAAGGAAAATATATGACTTTAAGCATAGTATACATATGTATTTTCATCTATATATACATATTTGTAAGTAGTTATTACCTTCATCATAAAATTTCTGATAATGTTAAGGTATTTAATAATTATTTTTTATGCATAATTAACATATTAATGCAAAATATATATAATGACTTAGCACACGTGCGATTTTTAATTTTAAAAAATATATTTGCATGGTAAATATCATATAATTATGATAGTAATCATATAATCATCATTTTACACATGGGACATGGGAAAAAAATTGTCAAGACATGTTGCAACTTAAAATATTTATTTATAGTCTTTTCCTTTGTTATTTTTATTATTTTGTAACTAGTTAAAAAAATTTTAGTATAAAATCAAAATTAATTTCAACTAATCTAAATAAATAATTAATGGTATTTCTTTTCATTTTGGTTAATGGATATAATGACGTTAGACATACTATACGTATGTATTTTCATATATAATATATACATACAAACATAGATAGATATAGATATACATATGCAGTAAAATTTATAAGGTATATAATAATTTAGCACTGGTCTGATTTTTAATTTTAAGAAGCATATTTGCATGGTAAATATCATATAATCATTATTTTACACGCACACATGGAAAAAAAAAAATTTGTCAAGACATATTGTAATTTGAAATATTTAATTATAGTTTATTTCTTTGTAATTTTTACTATTTTATGACTAGTTAAAAAAAATTTATTATAAAATCAAAATTAATTTTAAATAATTTAGAGTATTTTGTTTCATTTTGGTTAATGAAAATATATGACTTTAGGCATAATTTATGTATTTTCATATAGATATGCCTATTTTTATGCAGCAATTGCGTTAATCATAAAATTTATGATAATGTTATGGTAAACTATCTGACAAGAAAGTCTTCAAATTGTCATTATCGTATCCGCCATATAGTTAAAATGCATATAAAAACAAAGGCATTTAAATAAATATATATTTTCTAACTTCGCGCCAACCACAAGATCTCCCTATAGGGTTGGGCGTCGATTGAGCATGTTTTTACAGCACATAATTATCTCCTTTAAGCGTTTACGTCGGCATTGGGTTAGCTAACTTTCCAAATTTGCACGTTGTGTGGTCTCGATCATTTGACGATGTCGACATTTCGGCGGCTCTAGTTTCTCTCATTTTTATACGAAAATTTATTGGCTTGCTAGACACTTGGCGTCATAGACGTGGTCTAGAATAAAAGAAAAAGAGAGAACTTTTCGCTTTTAATTACATTTTTTTTTCACGAATTCAGACTTACCCTATCGCTGTCCTACAATTCAATACCCTTTTTTTTTTACTAAGAAAATCCTATTTCTTTCTTCTACCTATTGCATCTACAAATCAACCCCCTCCTTGTTGTACATTGGAATGCTTTGTTTGCCTTGACCCCTTCTGCCCTTTGGGACCATTATAATTTCGCAGTGACCAAAAGCTGCTCTGAGGACGCTTTACACAAATTCTCTCCACAGAATTCTAATTACAGTTTAGGTTGAGGGGAGTCTTTGTGCCTACCACCCCACAAATCAGCGGCCTTCACTTCCAAAGGCGTCTCTAATGGGGGGACTCGAGCTGTGGGTCATAATTCTGTTCCTCTGAAAGGCCATAATTCCATTGGCTGACAGTCCCCTGTCAATCTAGATATACGGGAAGGGCATCTATTGTTGCTCCTCCTTCGCAGTAGCACATGTTAACGATCGTTTGTGGTAATGCTGCCAATAAGACTGTGGAAATAAAGATGGTTAATTATTTAACGTGAGGTATTAACTATGCCTTTTTATACTTTGTTTAAAATAATAGGTGATAATTTTATGTATGATATACTTGTAGAAAATATTATCTATTTCATTGGATTTTAAATGTGATTTATAAATTTATTTTGTAGGGATTATTGGAAAATTTATTATTATAATTTTATTTATTCCTAATAATTTTACTGATTTATTTCGAATTGAAATGTAATTGACGAATCATTTTTCAGCGATTCCTTAGTCTTGAAATTTATGGTATTATTGAGATTATCAGGTTGTTATTAGATCAGAAAGCGTCAGATTTGTCCTAACGGTTGTGTAGCGGCCTGATGGCCAATTGGCTAGTGCTCTGGCCTTTTGTACCACATGCTTCAGTTGGCATGGATGACTGTTAGTGGTTCGAAATCCACGTTAAATTGTAGGTTCTGGCCTAGTTTAGCCCAAAGTGTGCATAAAATGACCATAGAGCGACAAACCAAACATAACGGTTATGCATCCTCAAATTTATATAAAAAAAACTGAAGCAGTTCAGTAAATATCTTTATTATAATTGTTGAAGAGAATGACTAGATATAATTCTTTCTAGACATTTGTTGCGCTTTTGCAATTCTTGATATTTTTAATATAATAATAAATAGTAAGTAGTTTTTATTCCAGCCACGAATTGTTCAGATTTTTATTTAAAAGGTGCATACAAATAAGTATTATGTAGATATTTTTATTTTTTAAATATAATACATATTTGATATTTAAATTAAATTTGGAAGCATTTTTCAAAACAAATGAAAAAAATAGTTGTTTCATGTTATTGCTAAAGTTACAATGATAACAATTCGTTTAATAGCTAATAAATATACTTTTTTTATTATGTATATCAGACTAACATTCTATTATTTGTTACAGATTTGTCTGGCTTCATTGGATAATCTCCAGTTCTTATTTAATAAAATAAAAGAAACGAAAAAATTAAAGTAGGTATAATATTCCGAAACACCATTTATATATTTATTTTTCATTAATAAAAACTATATTTAATATATCATTACACTATTAGTGTCATGGATAAAGATGTTAATCATTTAACTGTGATACGTTTGTATTTTAAAAATATTTTTGGAAAATGAATTAGAATTAAATATCATACAATCATTTAGTGCATCAGAAATAATATCTTCCGCTTTGCGCACTATTTTGAATGAATAGTGTTTTGGTAACCTTATTTGGCCTGGTAATCTGATAATTTTCGAAATTAATCATTTCGATTTCTATTCTTTTTTTAATAGCACCATGATATCATGTTCTGGAAATGATTTAATATCCTCTTTAATCTTATAAAGTTTAAAAACTTTTACTAAGGACTTCTTTTAAATATTTTATACAAATTTTTAAAAACTGTGAATTATACAAATTTGTTCATCAAATATGATTTCTGATAACTTGATTAATAAAAATGTAAGATAGTAACCTGAAATACTTCAAATAGTTACCTGAAAGGCGTATAAAAGCCATACAGTTGCAGATTGATTGTGATAGGAAAGAGGGAACAATTCAGTAAAATGTTCATGCTTCTGATTTTTAGTTACATGTGTCCTATCGATAAAGATAACGAAAAAAAAAAAAAATCGTATTATCATATTTAAGAGAGAATAAAATACATATATTATTTTCTTAAATTTTCCTTGTAAAATAAATTTGAATGATTATTTAATAAATTTAAAAAAAAGATTCATCAAATCAGTTACAAAAAAGAAAAATTTTTAGTTTATGAAATTAATTAAATGAGGGTTTTTTATAACATTTAATCGATCCTATTAGCTAATAGTTTAGAAGTATAGAAGTAGTAGTCTATTAGCTAGCTTTAGAATATGTTTTACTAAATGATTACAAAGTAAATTATAGAAGTAACAATTTGCAAAATTTTGCTGCATCGTCACAGAGTGAAATGTAATTTTATGTCCCTTATTTGTGTATAATTTATTATTTTTCAAAATTATGAGCATTCTTAATTTTAATACAAGAGCATGAGTATAAAAGTTTCGCTTTTTTCAAAGCATTCATTTTTTTAAATAGATTTAACGTAGAATATGTTTTACTACAAGATTTTTGTTAAACTGCAGAAATATCAATTTAATGTCACTTATTTTTTAAAATTATCATCATTCTTAATTCTAGAATAACAACTTTTTAATCATAATCCCATCAACAATATTGATCAAATAGATAAAAGGAAGACAATAGCCACCCTATACCACCAATATTGAATATTGTATAACATGATTTGAGAATTAAAGAAAATATCCAATGATAGGAAAACTATAAAAGTGTAATTTAAATTTTAGCAGATATTTAGAGCACATATCTCATAATGCTATTGAATAAAAATTAGAAAACAAGAATTTTTAATTATTAATAATATTTAAGTGAACTTAGAAACTTTCTTGTAGCAATCTTAGCTTTTTATTATGCCAATTGTGCATAGCACATATTAAAAAAACATTGAATTTTCAATAGACTAAAGAAAATAGTGTTACGAGAGACTATCTGCATATTTTCAATGATCCTCCAATAGAAGCAAAAGTATCCTTCAATCAAAATTAATACAAATTTTTATCCTAAGAAAAATATTCCTGTTTCATACACGGAACTTATAATTGTGAAAGAGATGATATTTCATGGATTCAATTCCTGAGAAAGTGTTGTTGCAATTTGGTACTGAAGATATCATTTTTCTGATACTAGAATATTTAATTATTAATAATATTTAAGTGATCTTATAAACTTGTTTTTCTTTTTGTGGCAATTATGCAAAGCACATATTCAAATAACTTGGTAAAATCCCTATTCCATATTAATATTCGGAACTTATAATTATGAAAGAGACGATGTTTCATTGATTCATGGAAAGTGTTGCACTTGATATTGAACACATAATTTTTACTGAAACTAGAGTATTTAATCACTAATAATATTTAAGTGATCTTCCAATTTGCTTTTACTTGTGGCAATCGTGCATAGCACATATTCAAATAACTTGGTAATTTTCAGAAGAAGATAGTGTTATGTGAGAATATGCAAATATTTTCAATGATTCCTCAATAGAAGTAAAATAATCCTTAATTCAAATTTCATATGAAATATTTCTTTTAAGAAAAATCCCTGTTCTATATTAATACGCAGAACTTATAATTTTGAAAGAGACGATATTTCATGGATTCAGTTCCTAAGAAAGTGTTATTGCACTTTGGTACTGCATACATCATTTCTACTGAAACTACAATACCAAAGAAAAGCACAATGGTGAAGATATCCAATTTTTGCAAAATCTCCATCTAAAATGGATTATCGAATGGCTTTGCCTAGTGCATACTGTGTGGGGGCATGTTTAAAATATGAAATGGTATGGGGGAAGGGGTGCACGGCCCATTAGATCGACATCCTCTAGTGGCCGCAGGGGATGGCGGAAATCACTTCCACCAGATGAGGAGAGAATTTCGGTTCCTTTGCAGAATCGGGGGGTTGCCGCACCCTGAAAGTGTCGCCAAACAGACTTCATGGAAATCACAATAAGTATTCATAACTTCACCAAATGTTTGTAATGACAATAAAATGGAAAGAACTTGTTACGATTGCCATTATTGTGGGAGTTAATCACGCATTACTAAGCTGTAACAGCTTAAATACGAAGCTGTAAATTTTAGAAAATGCAGTTACAGAATTAATTTGTAGTCACTACAAAATGAACTAATAAAGAAATAAATTAGCGCTAGTAGCATGTTATAAATGTTATATCACATTTTCTAAGCTCAATAAAGCGCCACACGTTATCTGTGTGACTATGTTATTTTTAAAAGCTATCGTTTTTAAAAACAGTTGTTCATTTCAAACTTTTTAAATGCTGTCACATATAGATTTGAAGGAATACAGTCATAGATAGATTTGAAAACAGTCTCTCATTTAAAACATTCTATTTTGAAGTAATTTATTTATTTGAGGATTACTTATTTATAACAAACTTATTCCTATACAATATAATGATAAAAATAAATAAAAACTTTTATCTAAATAAAAATTTTGAAGCTTGTTAAAACTGAGCAATGTTAGTGTATTTATATTTTCTCAGTTTCAAAAACTACCAATTTGTCCGTGATGCCATTTGAAATAGAACTATCAACAGCTTTCGTAATAAGAGTTTGATTTCAGAAACCAATATTTTTCATCAAAAATGCATATTAAAAAGATGCGGTGGAAATATTTGTTTATGATTGCTAAAATTCCTATAAAAGAAAAAAATTCATGTATATATATGTTTAAGAGAAAGTTGCAAATGCAATTTATATTAATTTATAATTATTTTATTTTTCACTCGTCATGATTAATAGTCATTATTTTTATAGTTTTAGTTCCAGTTCTCGAATTTGTTTCCATTTATCCCAGGTTTTAAAAATAAAAATCATTTGGCGTGGGCCGAGGGGAGCTAAAAAGCATGTTCTGGTGACTCACCAACGCAATGTCATGTTTCCATCCGTTCCAAAAGTCGGATACGAGCGAACGATTTCCTGTCTGGAACTGCTTTTCCATCCAAGGGAGAAGAACTTCTGGTCGACCCTCTCTTCCACCCCCTTATCAAGTCGCCTGCGGCTACCGGGCTTTGTTGCCCCTCGCAATCAGTAGCGCGTCTGGGGAATATATTTGCAGCGAAACAACCACAAGAGATAGCGGGTCCTCCCTCTGATTTGGGTAAATGGAATATTGTTAGCGTTATCTTCCGGGCGACACACAGAATGCTGGCAGATAATGTGTGCCACAGAAGCAGTTTCTTGTACTTTTGGATCGATTCTTTCTTTGAACACTCACTAACAATCTGATGCTTTACTGGTTTGTTTTTTGTAAGAAGAATTTGGTTCATTGAATAACTTATATTAGTATCACTTAGTAGGATTCAACAGATCAGTATAATATTTATATCATGTTCTTTAGAGAATCATATTTTTAGCAATCGATGAATATTTTTCTAATGATCTTTTCTTTTGGAAGGCCATTTAAATAACTTCTTTCACAAACGAAGAGAATTGAAGACGATTGCATTAGAATGTGAGATATGACTGGTAATAATTTTTCATGGCTTAGTATGAGCATCGAACGTGGAAGGAGGGGCAAAGTTCAAATCCACTAGCTGAATTTTTGTAATTACTGCTTTCAGAAAAGAGGAGACTCGATGGCGATTGCGACAATATGTGTAAAGGTAAAGGGTCTCGCAGTAATTTTTGGGAAGGAGGACGAATATTTAAAAAAATTAGTCAGGTTTTTTTATTTTTTTATTGGGAGACCTTGAAAAGCAGTCATTGCTTTCAGAAGCATGAAGACTGGACTGCAATTATGATAATGTGAGTAAACTATCTCGCATTGGCATAGTCAAGCTGTCTGGTGGGAGTTTTGGAGTTTTCCTCTATATGACAGAAAAATTAGGGGCTGTTACCTCTAAAAGTCCGGCAGGAAGGCACAGCCTTTTCTTAAACACAACTGTTCGTGATGAGGCCTACGGATGTTCCACCCTCAAATTTCTAATTGTAGGGAGCTACATAGCCTTAGACATGAATGACTTGTTGACTAAAAAAATTTTTTTATTAATTATTATGAATAATAATAAGTATTGTTTAATCACCAGTTATTCTCTTGAAACCAGGCAGCTGGGCTTAAAATTTCTCCAAGAAGGAATGGGTGGATCATGAAGTTTGGATGATATTGGAGCAACCGCGCCTTTTTAAAAAACATACAAGGAAAAACCAAATATGATTCGATTGCCAAAGAAATAAGTGCAATTATAATTTTATCATTTTTTTTTCGAAAATTACAATAAAATCTAAGATTATAAAGATTTTTAAAAAATTGTTCTCGAGTTATGAATTAATTAGCACAAATATTTGGGAAAAACTGTGTGAATATTGATAAATTATTTAAGATGATTATTTAAATTGTATTCAATGTTCATAAATATCACAGGAAGCAAATATAAATTGAGAAAGAAGGAGAATTAAACCAAAGTTGTGTTTAATTAATATTTAAATAAAATTTTGGTATACAATTGAAATTATTGTTTCCAAAAGAATTTTATCATTCTATCCAAAATTTCTCTTAAATGTTTCATTTCAAACCCATGTATTCCTTAATTTGACAAACAATTCTTTAGATTTATTGTTCTTTAGATAAATCGAAACAACATCGTGTTTTCTAATAATGGAACACATTAATTGACCATGGAATTTGAAAATATGTATGTAAGAAATGCATTTCAGTGTAGAATTAAATATTTATTGAGGAAATTTAATTTCATCATTAATATACATATCGCTTGCAAGGTATGCAACGAATAATTCTTTTGCACAATAACATTCTAAATACTTTAATTTTTAGTAAAATACTTCTGTTGTTCAATTATGGCCAACCTAAAAGAAATTGAGTAAAATATCAAAGTTATTTTGACATCTAATCATCGAAAATGAAAAAGTGACATCTAATTAAATTTGTATCAACAGTTATAAATCTAAAGTCTACAGACATTTAGAGAAAGTTATTCAGGCATAACTTGCTATGATCTTTATCTATTCGACAGCTGAATAGAATAAGGATCAGAAGTAAAATACCTTAGCGGATAGCAATGCCAGCTTTAGAAGATACTTTCACTACATAAAAAAATAATTTTGGAATATGAATGATTGGGAAATATTCAACATTAACTTTTCTAATAAAATACTTCTCTTCAAATCTGTCCCGCTTTTATATATGCAGTCATAATTTAGATCATATCTACAAAGGTCAATTGAAGCTTTTATGCAAGTCTTGCAAAATAAGGTTAGAAAATTATCACAAGGTTAATAAAGAATTCAATAATTTACGAATAACTTAGTATCGATTCACATGTCACTAAGTTATCGAAACATTTATTCGGCAGCACAATCAGTCTTAGAAATTTTATTGTCCTCAACTGATTGAGCCTTGATTATGTAGCCAATGATTCTAGGTTCTCAAAATCATGAAAGGATTAATAAGAATACAATAATTTACGAAGGTATTATCATCGCTTCCCACGTCATTAAGTTATACAAACAATTATTCAGTAGCACAATCAATATTAAAAAGGATTAAGCCTCGATTATTCTAGTCTGTGATTCTAGTTATAAGAATTCAATAATTTACGAAGGTATTATCATCGATTCCCACATCATTAAGTTTTCCAAACACCAGCAAAAACCTAAAACTATTTAAAACCTTTTAACTAAACCTAAACTAACCTAACCCTAATCTAAACTTTTTTAAACCTTTAACTAAAACTATTTCCAAACCTATTCAGCAACAAAATCGTCCATAGAAATCCTATCATCATCAAGACTCAAACCATCCTTTCATACAATTACGTACGTAAAGAATTTGGTTACATAGCTTTTAACTTTTGTTTTTCATCCATTTTTTTCAACGATTGCTGAAACACATCAGTAAAATATTTTTGACTTACATTTAATATATCAAAGAGTATTTTTTTTTTGTTTACCTTTTTATAAACTGTTGTATAATCCTTGTATATATCCTCAATGATTCAAGGTAAAAAAATCACACCAAGAACAATATCAATCACTATGCCGAAGTAGGTGCAATTGTAAAATATTCGAGAATCTTAATTAAGAAGTGCCAATTGATTAAAATGCATTCCTATATAGTTTCATGTTATGAATGAATTTCTGTTAAATTTCAAATGGTTATTTTAGTTCATTTACACCTGATTAAATATTTGATCTAAAAAAAAAAAACTCACAACCTTAATATCTAAAAATCTGTTGGGGTTTTCAGTATTTTCCATAAATATCATTTTAGGAAGAAAATCGAGTTATAATTTTCACTGAAAATTAAACTGTATATAAAAAAATTCTATAATTATTTTGAAAAAATATCGCATTTGATATCATGGGACATTAATCAAAAATGGGACATTAATTTTTTATATTTCATCACTCATGATAAAGACTACGTTATATTTGTTAAATATATTTGTTATAATCAATATGTTTGTTATTTCGTTATATTTGTTGAAATATTGGCCATTAATTTAAGCTAGTAATATAAGAAAAGTTGTAAAAAAAGAGAATATCAAAATAAATATAATTATATCAATCAGTGTTAAGAGTTACTTTCTTAAAAATCATGAGATCAATATATTAAAGTTTAATTATAAATCTATCGCATGTTACTTTAGAACTGATTTAATTTGAGAAAGGAAAAAAAAAATGAATTGAATATAATTATATTAATTTACTTTTAAAAAAAATATTGATGACTTATCAATTTTTTCCCCTTGTTTCATACAAAAAGACAGACAAAATATGTTTCAAACTGCTTGAAAAAAATACTTCTATTCTTTTATCTATGCTTTTTATCGATTGAACGCATACATACAAAGCAAATCTTCTTTTTTACTTGGTTTCTCATTTCTCGCCACCACCAAAAAACGGAGCGCGTATCAAATATATTTTACAGATTTATACTATTTACGTATAACTAGTTTCTTATTTGGTACACGCAAAAAAATTTCAATGTATTTGTTAAATATGCTCATAAATGAGCGGCAATAATTTATATGATTTGTGATATGGTATTTCTTTATTTATGATATGGTATTTCTTATTTATTTTTCGTTATTCATTTGATTTTTAATGATGAGCAAAATATATTCTACAGGAAATTTTTTTAAAAATTCATAGTATATTACGAAAAATTAATTTAAGATAATTTTGAAATATTGGCCATCAATTTCAACTGGTAAGTAACATAAAAAAGTTGCAAAAAAAGGGAATATCGAAGTAAATGAAATTATATTAATCAGTTACTTAAAAAATCAAAAGATCATTATATCAAAGTTTAATTATAAATCTATCACTTATTACTTTAGAAATGACTTCTGACTGGAGAAGAAAAGAAGATGGAATTATTATATTAATATTAAATATTAATGTAATTGAATATTGTATTAGTTTAATTAAAAAAAATATTGATGCCATATCGATTTTTTCCCCTTGTTTCATACAAAAAGACAGGCAAAATATGTTTCATACTGCTTGAAAAAATTGCTTCCATTCTTTTATCTATGCTTTTTATCGATTGAACACATACATACAAAGCAAAATCTTCTTTTTTTTACTTGGTTTCTCATTTCTCGCCACCAACAAAAAACGTCGGAGCGCGTGTCAAATATATTTTACAGCTTCTGTTTCTGTGTTCCCATATATATATACGTATAAGCCGAGGGAAATATTATCTTTCTAATATTAATATCAACAACATAGGAAAAGAAAAGGCAATCGATTTTCGAAATCAGCAGCGGCAGCTTGCAGCAGCCGTGCGTTATCCCATACGCACAGATTCCACCAATAAATCCTGCTTTTGACACAAACTTATTCTAGATGGTTCCGTGTACTTGGATATAAGCAATGCTTCCCCTCCCCTCTCCCTCCTCATGGTTGGCTGAGGGGGGATGTTCGCACTCTTGAAAGGGTGTTCTGCGTCCCCCCTTCCCCATGCGATATTCAATCCGGGGCCATAAATTTGCGGGGCCTGGACATGCTCCGAAATCGGATCGTGGACGTAGAGACACATCTATCTCGACGCCAGTTTGGTAGAGGGGGTAGTCGCCCCCCTTTAGATAATTCTCTGAAGGATCATGGGATAGTGTTGGATGTTATTCTAATCCTTAGTTATTTGTGTTCATCATTATTTTCAACGATTGGCACTTATGAAAATCATATTTTGAAATTAGTTCATCTAGCCTACTGTAGACTCTGTTACCTTGAATCTTCATGTTATGACACTGTTAGTAAAAATGTTGTATTAAATGATCATATATGTTATTAAAGTAACATATCTTAATATTTTTTGTGTACTCCAAATAAAAAATCAAGTAACCGCACATTTGATTACACATATTATTATATATCAATCATATAAACAAAATTTCTTTAAAATGGGACACTCTTAATGATAAATCATAGCAGATAAGTCCTTAATTATCATTGCAGTGAGAAACTATAAATGCGTTAATTATTTCTTCATTTAATTAGACGTATTGGTCCATTGCAATAATAATAATTTTTTACAGAGATAAATAATTTATTTATTCTGAGTTTTCAAAAACTGCTATTTATATATTAATATATACGACCAACAGAATAAATACGAAAAATTATACTGAATAATAACCTATAAAATGTAAGAAAGTTAGATGTGACATATTTTTTATTACTGAAGGTTAAAATTTAAAAACTTGAATCAATGCTAATCATCTTTACAACAAAAAACTTATATAAATAATTAAACATTGGATTCGATTACATTAATTTATTGAGTGTTCTGTTTTTAAGAGATATAACATTATAATACAATTTTTAATGTCAACATACATTTTATAATGGAAGAGTAGGAGGTTTTCAGTTTCGAATCTGCTATAGTCGCATATTGTAGACACTTGTTTCAGGAGGTTTGGTTTGGTTTGTCGCTCTACTGTTATTTTACGCTCCTTTGGGCTAATTAGCGTACAATTAGCGACCTACAATTTAACGTAGATTCCGCACCACTAACAAACGTCCATGCCACCTAAAGTCTATGGTACCAACAACCAGAGCGCTAGCTAATTGGCCGTCAGGCCGCTGCTTCAGGAGAACGCTCTTTGGCAATTTCAGCAATGTGTTAGTTATCCAGACTACCTAGTGGGTGAATTTTAGATTTTCTGGCATACGTTACACAATTGTGTGTACGACAACAATGCCCATAAAAATTCTCCAGGAAGACTATAACACCCGTCAGTAATCTGTTCGTGATATACTTAAGAGGCACAAGGTAACCTTCGATGTACATAAAAAGAAAACATAATTTTTCCATTTTTCTTTGTAGAATTTTTAATGTAAATAAATGAGATAAAAAATTATATTTATGTTTTTATTGATATAATAGGTCCTTTTTATTCCGCACTACTACCAGTTCCGACGCACCTGTTGGTACATGTGACTTGGCGATGAACCAAACTTTCCTGTTTAAATTTGAACCCTACTACCACCCCTTCCATCCTATGTCATTTCTTAATTTGATCTTCAGCGCATTAATTGTCCCTTTAGCTTGCTACTGCTTGATATTCTGTTATGAAATGTGCATATCTACATACAGACACAGTTCACTGTAGCTAAATAATCCTACATATAACTTACATGAATTTTTAATTTAATATTATAAAAAATAATTGGTTCAATAAATATCCTCCCAGTTTAATATATTGTTCTTAATAAATTTTATAATATATGGGTCTTTATATTTTCTGCTGTCTTTACATTTATAATTTTCTGCTTTGCAGCATCTTCTGCGACAATCACTTTCCCCAACATCTCCAAGAATGGCCTTTAAAATATTCAGCTCCAATATACCTAAATGATCCTCATCAGATCTTGCCAAAGTCCAAGTTTCAGAGCCATAGACCAAGATTGATGAAATAATGAAAACAATTTTTCGGCGCATCATTTGGTTACTACTTTTATTTTTTAAAAAAAGTCCGATTGAATTTTTATTATTTGTAAGAAAAGTACCGTTTCAAATTAACTTAAATGCTATTTTACTTTATTTTATTTTTTATTATTATCCAAATGTTCATATTTTACCTCACAAATTATAAGCTATACTTGCAATTCCCTTGTAATTTATGAAATGGTTTTTTTTATTTTTATTATTTTTTTTTTTAAAATAAATATCACCTCAAAATGTCTGCAGAAATCTATAAAATGTAAAATAGTAATTCAGTCACAATATTATCTATTTTTTGTTTGGAAGAATGATTGATTGATTGATTGAATAATGAGAACAAATTTGTGCATAATGTAGTTGCTACTTTATAAAAAAAGTTCGATTGAATTTTTATTAACTGTAAAAAAAAGGTATCTTTTTAAATCAACTTAAATTCTTTTTTTTTTTTACTTCGTATTATTTTTTTTTTTTTTTTTTTTTACTAATTCGAAGATACCGTATCATACACTAAATGCTCATATTTTATCTCAAAAATTATAGCTTATACCATCCTTTATATAAAAAACAGAGCCATTTCGTGCAGATAAGAATTGGAATTGCCTGTTTTTTCCCTCGCAATTCCGATCAACCCTTTTCCTAAATGAGTTTCCGCATCCGAGTTCATGCTTTACCAGAGTTGATGACGGAGTTGGCAGTACGCTGTTGTTATCATAAGCGATGCGTTTGATAGCGTTTTTTTCGCACAAAAGGTGCAGCGAATCCTGTCCGGGGAATGTCGGGGATGAGTCGCGACAAGTGTTGCAGCGATGTCCCATGAATCAATATTGATTCAAATGAGTCATTGTTGCAGGGGAACTCTCCGCTAACATTTGAATGGCTTGTATCCGCACAGTGGGTGGAAAGTCGTTTTTTATCCTTCGGCAATAAGTCATGAAGGGCTTCAAATTAACTTACGGTTTTTTTTTTTCTTCTTTTTTTAAAAAAATATGGCATTGATTTTGGAAGTGGATGCATAAAAAAGTTAACGTCATATGTTGGAAACATGGCAAGTAATGGTTGGAGGGCGTTACATGCATTGTATAAAAAACCAAGAATATTGATTTTTAATATATCAAATCAATTTAATGCACCATAAATTTTTTATTTATTTATTTATTTGAGTCAATCAAGAAACCAGCTGCTTAACTTATTGGCTTTTTATGATGGATAGGATAACTTTATCATAAAGGGAAGATCAAGCAGTTGAAAAAAAAAAGACGTATTATATGCTTTAGTAGAAAACTGAATTATAATTAATCGTGATAATGAAAAGAAAAATATTTCCTTTGTTAATCATACGTTAATAAGTGCTAATTTCTTTATGTAAAAAAAATATATTCTTGTACTCTGAGACCAATACTGGATAAACACTTCTTTTTTACTGGCATTACAGCCTCGTACTGGGTTAAGCTTCCAAAACAACAACTCTCCATCTGTCTCGCTCCAATGCCAATCTCTTCCAGATAATAATTTTCGGTTATCCAAGATCCTCTTCGACACTGTCGATCCACCTTTCGCTTGGTCTTCCTCTCTTCCTATTGTTGAACAATTTACATAACGTAATCCTTTTAATGGACTTTCCCTCATGTCCGAGCCAGCGGATTCTTTGTGATTTGATGCATCTCACATTATCTCTATTTCTAATTAGGTGTTCAATTTCTTTGTTTGGTCTTCTAATCCATATATTATTCTCAACTCTTTGTTCAAAAAATTTTACAAAATTTCCTCTCAAAGGACCTGATGGATTAACACTTCAGATCTCTAAAATTTACATTATCAAGAAGGGAAGAAGTTTCAGATTTCATATTCATTTTATAGACACTTTAAAATGAAGATTGAAATGATTAAAAATCCACGAAATGTACCATATGCATAAGTCAAAATGGCAGATATTCTACTTTAACAGAAATAACTGCTATTACATGTTGATCACAGAATTAATCAGACTTTAATGGCAGATACCAGTACTACAGTCCAAGGTGTTGAGGGGCCTGATGGCCGCGTGGTTGGCGTCTCGGTACCACATGTTTCGGATTCGAATTCCGGCGGTGCCAGGGATGTTTGTATTGTTTCGGAATCCACTTTAAGCCGTTTCATATGACTGTAAGAGCCCAGTCAGATTTCTCACTCACATCATTACCAAATCGTATTGGAGCAACTCAGCTCTAGGCACAGTGGTGTGGTGTAGTAGTAATACTCTTGGATGATTTAAAGTTAAATTTATCTGATGTGTTAGCAATCGAAGGCCATCGTGCATTTGTGTAACATCTATATAAGCTGTATTTAATCATTGAAAGATCCAATGAAACGTGCTAGACAAAACAACTTGCAATTTAACGATGAATGGAAAGACTATCAGGTACAGTCGAGCGACATGTATTCTTAATAACATTCGATATTTTAGCGATGGCCATTTGGAACTGGGGATAACGGCTCGTGATTTCCACCAAGTCGCACGTTTTACTTCAAAAACCAGAACTGGCACGTAATGGAACTGTAATGGCAACTATCCAATAATCATTGTACTTTTTCCGAACTCCCACACATGGAGCAATATCTAACAACACAATATCAATTTGTTGTCAGTAATGCTGTGCATTAATTGTTTGTTCTAATCATAGGAAGTTGTTGTGGTTATTTTTCTGTGATTCCACTAAGCCGTTACCATTGTCTTGGATGTAAGCTTGATTAGGCATTTCATCTGCATCTAGCCACCCTGCAGTGTGTTTTCAGTTATGGTAATGGAATCTCACAATATGAATATATTTACACTGTATTAATGGCAGTTCAGTGCCAGAAGCATGTTTCGGTGAAAGACAAAACAGTGATGTATAGCAATCATTTCAAGAATGTTTTATTTACTGACCATTTCGCAACATATTTTTTAACAAATCTAACCGAAAAGGAAGCAGTTCTAATTTTGTATTACATTACAAATTGAATAGAAGGTGGAAAGTTTACAATATTAATGCATTATTAATTATCTGTCAACAAATAAGACTGCTAGAACTTCTGTCATGGATAGTATTTCATTTAATGATTAAATGTTAGATTGAATTAATTTAATTAATACGCCTAGTAATCTTCTCTCAACTTTACATAACTTAAACCCTAAATAATATTTTACTTTGATAATTTATGTGTTGCTTCAGAAAATCCTTTTTAACAAGTGAATTATGTTTCTCATAAACCATAAAAATGATATATATTGTAGAAATATTTCGCCCATTTAAAATAATGGAAAAAAAAAAAGTTCCCATTCGAAACTGTAGATTGTGTTTTGTAGACACCGTTACTTCTAATTTAAACACAGGACACCTTCTAATTATTTATTTAACCGAACTTTAGCCATTTTTTTTTTTTAATTAACCAGATTTGATCCTGCAAAACTTTAAATCTGTAGTCAAGACTTTCAAATTCTTTTCTCTTTTTAGTCACTGCAAAGAATTTAAGTAATATTAAATTAAATTATTTATGGTTTGACAAATGCAAGGTTGTCTTTAATCAAATCCATTATAAATATATTCTTTTTTTTTTTTTTTTTTTTTCAACGTTAGATACTACAATTTTAAAAACGTGGCAAGCATAAAAATAAAGTACATAATAGAAAACCTTATTTAAAAAATGACAAACACTTTTTTAAATTTGCAATTTGAGAAATATGTAGATATGCCCAGACTTTCATATTAGACTTTCATCCCCTAATTTACTGCGTTAAATCTCTCAAAGGCACTTTAGTGAAAAGTAAAACGTCAATGTAGCTGATAGTATACACCTTCAGATCATTTTTAGCTACACTCTTGTGAAGTGGCCATGACCATAAGATATCGTGTTTACAATGTTAATGAGAAGATTATTTATATTGCGCAGTCTAAAAATAATTATAATTTTAACACTCTAATAATTATAATTTTACTCTTTGATATCCATTAATACGTCTTTTTTTTCCCAATAAAATCACAAACATTTTTTTAAATTTTTTAAATTATACATTGCATGTTACATTATACCTAAAAAGAAAAATGATATCTGAATAGTTACACAAATTTTACACATTATTTTATTATTAATATTGTTCAACGTAGTGAAATTTTAATTTTCCTTTATTTTTAATTTTTCCTAATTTAATTTTTTTCTCTTTAAAATATATGTATGTACGTACATTTGTATGTATTTGCAAAATGCGTATCATATTTTTTTCTCTTTTATGCATTGAAATTTAATAAAAGTTGAAAAAAAAAACTCATATTATTTAATGAATAAAAATAAGAAAATGATTATTTAAGAGTCTTGAAATTAAAACGAAAGCGATAAAGCAATATTTTAAATTGAAATGGCGCTAATTTGGGATTCTAAGAAAATATAAATTCAAAGTTGGATTGAATTAGAATAATTGTAAACAATAATAAGGACGTATAGAGGGAATGGACGATAGCAGAAGCACACACACAAAAAGGGAGGGGTGAGGGGATGCCAAGGAAGAGATGGGTTGATAATGTGGAAAAGGATCTGAAGAACCTGAAGATTACAAATTGGAAAAACAAAGCTCGAGACAGGCGACTTTGGAATCGTATTGTGAGGGAGGCCATGGTCTGACATGGACTGTAGTGCCGGGTTGTTAGTTAGTTAGGGAACTATAATAAATAATTTTCAATGAAGAATCAATGATAATGAATTGTTTTACTTAAAATATACACTTCAGTATATTATTGCAACGCAGTTTAATATGTAAAAGTTTATATTACACTGTTAAGAGGTAGAAAGAGCCTCATTCAGCAAATATAACAAGCAACTGTTCCTATAGATATTAGATATTTGTGAATAAATTTCCAATTATTTTTTCTATCGAAATTATTACTTTTGTCTGTATTATTGCTTTCCCCAAATTCTTGTTCATTGTTTCTATAAATACAGAATTGTGGAAAATGGTTTTACAAATTACAAAAAAGTTATAACCCTATAAAGACAATCTACATAGTTTCTTGATTAAGGGGGGGAAAAGCACCTAATATTTTAATAGCTTCTTTTGCTGCTCAACAAAATCCTGCCACTATATGTAAAAGAGTTTGATTGCAAATGCTAACGTGATGAAGCCTCATAGGAGATTAAAAAAAAATCCATTATTATGATTTACTCATTGTTCCTCTCTATACCCTATAATTTAATAATTCCAAAGTCCCATAACTAAATCCAAAAGGCCCCATCGAACCAGAAGTTAGGTAACTTCTCATAGAAGTATTTTAGTTTTCACAATGAGGAGAAATTGGAGGTTTTCTATAAAAATAACCTGAATTGTTTTCATGGATGGATGCAGTTGTACAAAAGGATGTAAAAGTGTGTCATGACAATGTATTAAACAAAAATTTATAGAATCGTGGAGCATGAAATTCATGTTCCAGAAATTATATTCTCCTCTTCATTGACACAACAGCCCATGGTGGGTGAAGTCTGTCTGCATACTGGCAGACTTCAAGAAAATAGATTTTTTTTTTTTTTTTTTTTTTTTTTTTGCGCTGGACCGTTCTTAGCCCTTCGCTCAACAGTTATATTAAACCGGCTTATGGTTTAAAGTGGAATCCCAACTACTACAAACATCCATGGAACCGCTGGGACTTGAAGCCGAAACCTGTGTCACCGAGCTCTTGTTACTCGGCCATCAGGACCCCGAATTTATATTCAGCATTGATAAATTACCAAAAAAGACTACGTTTTTGTATTACATTTAATTATAAAAATCTTGTAAATATATTTATGAGTTATAAAGACATTAATTCCTGAAATTCTTTTTTCGACGACACAACAGACACAGTGTTCGTTTCTAGATCATTCGCTACTTGAACGACGGAGGTGCAACAGATTCAGAATTACCCAGAATGCATCGTAATGAGCCCACATTCTTCCACCAAATTTTTGAAGAAATAACTCCAGAGATGACTGAAACTGCGCAACCTCCTCCTTAAACCCAATTGCAGAATCTCGATCTACAGATTCGTCGAATAATCCTTAGGTCATCCTTAGCATAGATCGTTATCGATTAGCAAGCATATCGATGGATTCGCTAATTAGATCTCGAGTTCTCTAAATTCATAAGCATGAAGCAAATCTTCTATGTGATCAACTTGCAATATTTTCAAAATTATGTTTCATGCAAAGTGAAAAATTCTTAATTTTTTAATACCAAAGATTTTTTTTTTTAAAATCATTTGTTACGAGAACGGCAGAGATGTAGCAAATTCAGCTTATCCAAAATACACCAGAGGAAACCTACTACACTGTACCCACATTTTGCTATTACAATTTGAAACGAATACTCCCAAGTATAGCGTTTGGAAAATTCGCGGTCTCTTCCATGAATCTAACGGCAGAGATATAGAAGATTCAGTGTTATCCAAGAGGCACCAAGGGGAACCTGCCACACTGTAGCCACATCTTTCTACTATAATTTGAAACGAATACTTCCAAGTATAGCGTTTTGCAATCTCCTCTATGAGTCTAACAGGATGAGGTTTTTTCAATCTACAGATTTTACCTGGCCATCCACAGCATACACATGAAAAATCTTTAGTACATCACCTCTATTAGATTTCGAAAAACCAAAATTGCCAAGCCGTTCCAAAATTACTAAGCCCAAGGCTTTCCTTGAATAATCCCAAAGTCCAGAATATATATATCTCAATTTTTCATCGCTCCCCGTTCGCTGTGAACAACGTTTTGCTTTGTGACCATTGCTCCAAGAGTAACGCAATATTGACAGCTCCCGAGATAAAAGCGCTGAGCGGATGAGGCCTCTTTTTGACGTTCGTAAATCACCCTTAATCAGCCAGCCCTGGCCAGGTACGGGCGCCTCGCTTCCGTTTTATTGGAGGCAAGGGTCCGGGCTTAATTGTCCGACCGCTCATCGGCGTCGTTTACACTTCATCAGGGAGATAGGCTTGTCAACATATTTATAAACTCATCTGCCACGTCTGCGAAACAAAGGGGGCCAATGGCCATCGTTAGAAATAAACAAACTTGCGGAGAAAGTGTTTAAAAGAACCCACTTCTAGGAGCGTTATGGCCTGTATTAAGATGCGAGATAAACAGACTTCGATGAAAAGCGCCAATGTTTACGTTCGCGCCAATTCATTATAAGTCTTTTAATGAGCATCGATGGGGAAGTTGAACTTTTGGCTTTTTATTTTGTGATTTTTTAATTTTGTTCAATTAAATATCTTAAAAAGCAATATTAAAGCTATTTTAGAATATATATATATATATATTAAGTCTTAATATAAGGGAACTTGTTGATCAATACGTTTGAATGAGTTTTAAATTGAATAATTCGTCGCCAAATATTTAGAGATCATGACAGAAAATTTTATTGCTAGTCAGCCAAATATGTATTGTTTATAATAAAAAAAAACTGTATAATTTGTCTGCTAATTTTAATTGAATTTTGCAATACAGACGAATGTTTCTTAGTTGGTAAGAAGTTAAAAAATTTTAATTAAATATTTATTAATCCTATAATGGATTTTATTATATTTTTCAACTTTTATATGCATTTACGGTACAGTTGCGGCGAAGTGTTTAAAAGAACCTATTTCTGAGAGCGTTATGGCCTGTATTAAGATGCGAGATAAACAGGCTTCGATGAAAAGCGCCAATGTTCGCGCCAATTCATTATAAGTCTTTTAATGAGAATCGATGGGGAAGTTGAACTTTATGAAGTTGCTTTTTTAATTAAGTTTATTCAATTAAATATCTTAAAAAGCAATCTTTAATCTATTTTGGATTTTTTTTAAATCTTAATATAAACGAACTTGTTGATCGTGTGAATGCTTTTTAAATTGAATACTAAGAAGTCAAATGTTTAGAAAACATGACAAATTTTATTGCTAGTTAGTCAAATATTTATTGTTTAGGGAATTTTGAAAAAATGTAATTTGAAATAAGTAGCTAATGTCATTGAATTGACAATATAAAAATTTAAATATTTATTAATCATATAATGGATTTTATTATACTTTTCAAATTTTAACTGGTTTTATTAACACATAGAACTTTTAATTAAGGATGCTATATGAATCAAAAAATCTAGTATGATTTTATTCAAACCTAAAAGTTTATAACAGTAGAGATTCAGTTGATAAATTTATAACAATAACTTGTTAGTAAAACTGAAAACGTTCTAGTTAACGTAAAAAAAAAAAAAAAAAAAAATATTTTTCGTTTGGACAAACAGTTGTTTAAAATTTAATTTCTCTAAATATTTTCTTTCCTTAAAATGAGCTGTATTAACAGTATAAAAAATTAGAAAATATTTTTCTTATAAATCTGCTTTAAACATGCTATCTAAATGGGCAGATTAAATTGAATAAATTTCAAAGTACATATTAATTTTTAATATATTTAAATATTATAATGAAAAATTAATAAATTTATTTAGTAATGTATTTCATTTATTTTAGACCACATATTTTTAATATTATTTTAAATAATAACCATTGGAGTTTTTAAACTAAAGAAGATTAAAAAAAAAAAAAAAAAAAACGAAATTCAACGGACAATGTTGAGTTTATTATGGATATAGACACGGCATATTTGTAGGTCAGGAAATCTTTCTATGAGGAGATGGATGCGAATTGCTAGATGACAGCCTTGAGTGCGTTGTTACAAAATTACAATATGTGGATAGCCCCCATTTTGCCACTATAATAACTTCCCTGTGATGCACCTTGGATGACGTTGAATTTGCGGTTATAATGGTGAATGTTCCCAGCATTTTAAAGCAAAAATTTTTTTAACGAATAAATGACCGAAATTATTTTAAATTAAATTATTCTTTTATGAAAGATGTTTTTACAAAGTTTTGAAATAATATCTAAAATTTTTGGAATATAAATAATTGTTGATCCTGTTGCTTGTTACATTGCAGGAGTATTAAAGAAAAGACCTTCAGCGAGGAGTATAAAATAGAAGAAAATAAATAACTGTTTGTAAAGTTGACAAAATAACCCAGATAAGAACAGTTTTATTTAAAGTCAAAGAACTGTTTTCATCAGTTTTTTTCCCAAAAAAATTCTGGGAATTTATTTTAAAATTAAATGTGTTAAGGTGTCAATTTATTTGTACGAATTAGGAGGAAGAATATTCCCTGCTTGCCCGTGACTAGAGGTGGGGAGTCGGCAGTCTAACATTTTTAATGGAGTCGATTTTTCTTTTTACCCACAAAATTATGGGTATTGAATTAGAGAGCGAATTTTTTCATGTCCTTGATCAGTTTTTCGTGTCCATGACCACTTTTATTTAATTCCTTCTTCTAGTTCACACTCTAGTTCTCATATATATCTTATTAAAATTTTCAATCGTTCATAAAATACTGTTTATTTATCCACTCAAGTTCAAATACATTTTTTTTTTGAACTCGTAGTGGTCGTGATTGGATGTTAATACAGTTTTTTCAAATGTTGATTCATTCATTAAATTTAATTAATTAATTTTAGTTTTTTTTTTAGATTTAAGTTGCATGCATCTACCAATAGAAGGCGCCAGATGTTAGAGGAAAATTTCAACTTTATTTATAAAGGACTTTCTGCAATAGAGTGAAAAAAAAGTAGGAATTGACTTTAAAATTTTTTTTTATATATTACTTGCTTTTTAAAATTTTTTTAACAAGCTAATAATTATATCTTTAAATAATGCAAAATCCTGAAAAATCGTCTGATGAAAGCAAAGACATTCCAGTGAAAATGAGATTTTTCAAAAAAAAAATAAAAACGTTTGAGCAATTAAAAATCGTTTGGAATCTGTAGGGTTTTTTTTCTTCTCCCTAATAATGCTGTTATTCGTTTTGTTCTTGCATTAAATGCTAAATTTTATGGATAACATCATATATCGGGTCATCGGATTGTTTATATACAGTCGATTATTTATTTTTCCGTCTGAAAACATTGTCTTGCAATTTTATTAATATTAGTATTATTATTATTTGAGAAAATCTTTTCGTTATTTTTACACCTAACATTAAACAAAAATGAAAGCTATTTACGAATCATTTACACTTAAAATTCCCTTCTTAATCAAGCCAAAATTTGCCTACCAATCCTCGTTTCCGCGGGATCTCTTCCGAAAATTGAGGACTGGTGTTTCCTCGTCGGAAGGGCTCATGGCTACGAGAAGCGGGCACAACTTCATTTCGGTAAGTGTTGCAAATGGCCTTTCCCGGCAGGAGGGCTGGCGCAGATGAAGATGTACGCCAACGTCCTCTTCAGGTAAATGTCGGGATACTTAAGGAAGATGGAATTCCGCGGAAATAAACGAGTTAGGTCTCGCGCATCCCCCCGCTATATTTCAAGCTGCGCGATAAATCTTGGGGTGGACGCACCGGGGAATGGACTCGCTTGCAACCTTTTTCTTTTTTCCGCTTTCGGGAAAGGATGCAGTGAGGTTCGCTATTTCGAGATCCGTTTTGGGACATTCCATGGCATAAAGGACGCGACTTTCCAATGCAAAGCTTGCATTTTGTACCAGAGTTGGGGAGTGGGTATAAAAATCTGATTCACGATTACCTTTATAAAAGTAATTTTTATTTTTCCGAAGTTCTGATAATTTATGTTAAAATTAAATGTTAAGAGGAAAATTCAGTTATAATAGAACTTCTAATTCAATTATAACAGACAGAACATTCCATGACGTGCATCGTAAAGGTTGAGGCTTCCCAATGCAAAGCTTGCATTTTGTACCAGAGTAGGCATAAAAATCTGTCTTCCGATTACTTTTATAAAAAGTAATTTTTATTTTTCCAAAATTCCGAGTATATATGTTAAAATTAAATGTTAATGGGACAATTCAATTATACGAATCACGAGACAAAACATTCCATGGCCGTGCATCGTATAAAGGTCACGACTTTTTCAGTGCAAGGCTTGTATTTCGTACCACAGTTGAGGTTTGGTTTGTCACTCTACTGTCACTTTCTGCACACGTTCGTTTAATTAGACCGGGAACTACAGTTTAAAGTGGATTCCGGATCACTAAAACATCCATGCTACCGCCAAGATTCGAACCTGAAGCCTGTGGTAATAACGGCCAATTGGCCTTCAGGTCGTTCAAAGTTGAGGAGTGGGTATAAAAATTTGACTCCCGATTACTTTTATAAAAAGTAATTTTTACTTTTCCAAAACTCTGAGAATTTATGTTTGAATTAAATGTTATGAGGACAATTCAATTATATTAATTATGAGACAGAATATTCGTTGCCTCTCCATAACCAGTAGTGAGGAGTCGAGAGTCTAGAAATCTTGAAGGAGTCGGTTTAAAAATCCGACTCCCAACTCTTTTATAAACTAACTTTTATTTTTACAAAATTTTGAGAATTTATGTTAAAATTAAATGTTAAGGGGAGAAATCAATTGACAGAATATTTCTTTCTTGCCAATGACCAGTAGTGACAGTTGAGAAATTTTCGAAAAAAAAGATTTAAAAATCCGACTCCCAACTTTTTTATAAAAATAACTTTACGTTTTTCCAACATTTTGAGAATTTATGTTAAAATTAAATGTTAAGGGGACAATTCAATTGTACGAAATACGAGCCAGATTATTCCCTGCCTACCCATGACCAAAAACGAGGAGTAGAGAGTCTAGAAATTTTCAAGGAGTCCGTTTACAAATCCGACTCCCAACTCTTTTATAAAAATAACTTTACTTTTTCCAAAATTCTGAGAATTAAATGTTAAGGGGGCAATTCAATTACATGAATTACGAGGCAGAATATTCTCTGCCTGTTCATGGCAAAGAGCCGAGAGTCTAAAAATCTTGAAGTAGTCAGTTTAAAAGTCCGACTCCCAACTCTTTTATGTAAATAATTTATTTTTTCAAAATTTTAGAAATTAATGTTAAAATTAAATATTATGTAGGCAATTCAATTGCATCCTTCAATAATACAACGACTACCACAAACAGTTACAGCTTTTGTTGCAAACTGAGTAGGTGTTGATAGACACTTCTCAATATTGGAGCTTATAAAAAGATATCTTAGATCAGCAATGAAAGTAGTATCCGCTATTTATTTTGTAATTTTTAGTAGTTGCTATTTAATAGCCGTATAGTCGTAGTAATAACTATTTTATTTGTAAGAACAAATAAGATTTAATACATTAATACAGCCTCTTTGTGATTAAAATATACAGTTATCTTTCATTTGTTCTCAGTTATTCTATAATAATTTGCTACTTGTTCCTTTAGTACTGTTATTTTCATAGGATAAATATTTTTTGTAAGCATAATTTAAGTACAAGTATTGTATACTATAGATCTCAGCATGTGAAATATTTAGCATTACTGAGGCAAATTATTGTTTCGTGCTTTTTGGATTCTTTTATTGAATACATTATTTTTAAACATTATTCCCATCAGCAATGCCATATTTCAAAATACATCAAAGCATAGATTTCTCATTAATGAGAAATTTCAGATTTTTAGAAACAGATTTCTCATTGTTCCTTTGAACGAGTATAACATTATAGCAATAAATATTACTGTATTAGTTGGAGATTAGATTTTTCTTTTTCTTTTATGAACTAATGCTTCACGCTGCAAGTTGATTCAAATGACATTGAATGAAGATCTTTATTTTCAAGAACAAATAAAATTTGCATCATAAATATAGCATCTTTGTACATCTTTAATTGTTCTCAGCTATTCTATAATACTTTACTGCCTACTGTATTATTTCAATACTGTTATTTTTATTATATTATATATTTTTATAAGCAAAATTTTAAGTACAAGGATACGCTTTTAATGCAAATTCTACACTTTTGAAAATATAAAAAAATACTTTTTTCTTCATGCAAAAACTTTTTTACTGATATGTAAATTCATAAAAATCCTTAAATTTATTTCACAAAATTTCTAAATCAATTAGTAAAGATTGTAATTCATAAAATTATGGTAAGGATTCAGAAATCGGAAAGTTTTTTTGGCCGACTGCCCACCTCTGTTTTGCACTAATTGTAATGGGATTAGACGTAATGTAGAAACCTCGCACGGCATCAAAAAAAAAAATCCAAAATAGATTAATAGATGGCGCTGTAAGCGGCACAAAGAAAGTGAATTTGGTTGCCAGTGATATTTTGAATCGAATTTATAACGTATTTGGCACGAGTTGCACATTAAACCAACAGTTTTTTGACCAAATGACTTCCAAGTCATTCAATAGTTGTGACACTGTTAGTGGAAAGCCCATCCACCACGGCAAGATCATACTAAATTGGATGGGAAGAATCAGTAGAACTTTTGTTGGAACATTTTTTTTTATGCCATACCGTTTCCCCTTACTATAAGTATCTTCAGTTCAAATTTGAAATCATTGTGACGAGTGGATTTTTATTTTACAACATTTTGAAAGCTCTACTTTAATTGTAATCACCCTGTATATATGTATGTACTCTGTACTTATTATTATTGATTAAAACTTTTAAATTTAGATAAAATAATAAATATTTATTTCTTTTAGTTGAAAATAAGTATTATTTATGTACACTCTACAAAACAAATCAAGATAACTCATAGAAAGGCGCAATACATACAGTTAACGGAAAATGCAAATAATTAATGTCTCTATATACATATTATCATCTGTATCTTATTCTTCTCCCAATGTGAGGGCGGACAATAGGTTTTCCGCTCTCTTAACCCCATATATATACTTAGTGAATAGGTTTATTTTGTTATTGAAACCTTTTGATCTATCTGAAGCGATGTGATTGATATTCCGTCCGCATTGTTCGCCTTTTCAAAAAGTGAAAAACAGCAAAACTTTATCCTTGAAATAAAAACTGGAGACAATCAGAAAAAATTACAGAAAGAGTATTTAAATTTGAAGGTTATGCTACTATAAAAGACGTTTTGGCAATTGCTTTGCAGATGTTTAAAAATAATGAACTAAATTTTAAATGTAAAAAAATAAATTAATAATAATAATATTAAACATAAAGTACAATATTAATCTGTGCGGATGTTGTATATTCGTACCTTTTATATTTTTAGCTATGACATGTTGTTATTTTCAAATACATGGCACTATGACCTGAATTTATCTCAAACAGGGACAATTGGTATATAGCAGATTCAATGCTATGTAGGAAGAAACCGGTACTCCCTCAGCTTGGGCGGCCTGATGGCCAATTGGCTAGCACTCTTGCTTTTGGTACCGCAGTCTACAGGTTCGAATGCTGGCTGTGGCATGGATGTTTTAGTGATTCGGAATCCACATTAAACTGTAGGTCCGGTCTAATTAGGCTAAAGTGTGCTGAAAATGACCGTAGAAAGGCAAACCAAAACAATAGATTTAATCTGGAAAATTCTATATTCCTTCTGGGCCTATCTTAATGGACTTAGTACACCGTACTACCTACTTGCGGACTACCGGCAGTCCAGACTTTCAGGTTTTCCGAATTCATTAGCCACCAGGTCCAAAATTAAATTATATTAAATTTCCATTTTCTCTCCTGAATAATTTATTTTTATCAGGTACTTAACAGAAAATCCTAATTAATTATTTTTAATAAAACAAAAGCTCTAATTTGTGGAGACAGTAAAAGTACATTAAGCAATTTCTAATTGAGGGTATAAATTTTATTATTCTGGAAAATATATTTCTACTGTAAATATATTTTCCCAAATAATAATAATAAAAACTGTTTGCTAATAATTCAACTGAAAATTTTCACTAATATAGGACTTCCGCTTTGGAATAAGTCCTATTTGATATATATATCCTGTTTGGAAGCACACAATTGTGTTTGGTTTACGAGTTTTGTTTCGAATACCACTCACGTGCGCCAAGTGCTTCCTAAGAGGATTTTTGTCGGATGTCAAAAACTTTGCGGAGAAGTAACCCCGCAACAAAGCCTTAACAAGCTATAAAACTATCATTGTCTAGAATAACCAGACAATACCAGATTTTCGTAACACCTGAGAAGGCAGAAGCAATAAATAGTTTAGTAGTCATATCTAATGATCTCATATCGCTATTACCCATTACTACTACTTATTACTACTCTATGGGTGATCCTAAATCTCAAGTAGGGAAAAGAAAAATTTAAAGGTAGTAAATTTTTTTTTTATGTATTTCATCTAACTAAATCATTCGATCCATACTTCATTCTATTTACTATATAATGCAATATTTACGGATACGAATACGGACGTACCTGTAGGGTAAATATACCCCTAAAATTTTTGCAGCATCTTTAAGAGAAGACAGAAGCAATAAACAGTTTTATAGTCAAGTCTTGTGCTATCTCATATAGCTACTAATTATTATTACTACTCTATGAGTAATTGTGAATCTCAAGTAGGAAAAAGAGAAAATTAAAAGTGCTAAATTTTCTTTTACTCATGTATTTAGTATAGCTTTTTCTATTTATATATTAAATTGATATACAATTTTTAAATTATTTTATTCAACCCTAAAATGCCAATAATAAAAATTGCATATATATATATATCTATTTATGCGAATGGATCAATCAATTTACCTTTATTTCTTTTTATCAATTTATCTTTAATTCATTTAGAGAAATTCAAGGATCAGAAGAGCACAAAGAACATAAAACACGAAACTATCATTGTCTGCCATAACCAAATACCAGAACTTTAGTTCTGTGAACTGTCTTTTCTTAGGGAGGGGGGCATAATGTTTTTTATCTTACAAAACTCATCATTACTGCCCACACGTTCAACAATCACAATCTTTAATCATATACATTATTTTTATGGAATCTACAATTGTTCCCTAGTTGTACCGAATTTTTAATTTAAATATTTTATTTTTAGTTTTAAACTTTTTATTTTTTATCTTACTTTTATTTATTTTTAATTTTTAGAATGCCCCTTTTTTAAATTTTTAGAAACTTTATTTTTATCATATACCAACATTAAGCAGCCATTATTAATTATACATTATTAATCATCAATTTATATATGAATGAAGATGAGGAGGTTAAGGGGTCTATCTCCATTGGTACTACGTAATCGGTAGGCCAGTTGATATTGGAATAACCAGATATTAGAGAGTTTTGGATAGCGTTTATCGTCCGGTATTTTTTTCTCCCCAGAGCGCATGCTCATAGGAAACATTATTACAGATACGCATGCGCAATTTCCTATGAGCATGCGCGCTAGGGGGAAAAAAATACCGGACGATAAAAAAACATTATGCAAAAACTCTCTAATACCAGATTTCGCAACATCTTTTAGAGAGCCAGAAGCAATAAACAGTTTTATAATCAAATCTTGTGATCTCATATAGCTACTAGTCATTATTACTACTCTATGGGTGATCCTCAATCTCAAATAGGGAAAAGAGAAAATTAACGGTGGTAAATGGATCAATCATTTTACTTTTATTTCTTATGGGAATTTTATATTTAAAGGAATTCAAGGATCTGAATCGCATAAAGGACGTAAAACACGAAAGTATCACTGTATTTGGTACCTAATTATACATATATGTTAGTTTTGATAAAAGAAATCGTGGGTTGAGGGAAATTGTAATCACAAAAAAATACAAATGTTCATTAGGGCTTAAATTAAAAACGAATATTGTTAAATTTGAATTCAGTCGTCCCTGAAATTAACTAATATCATGCCTGCCATAATTCTAGAAAATGTTTTCTCCAACAAAAAGAAATGGCATCGGAATTTCAACCATAGGGTGATTTTTTCTTATGGGAACGGATTCATTTAGAGCAATTCAAGGATCTGAATCCCACAAAGGACGTAAAACATGAATGGATACTTATTTGATTTGGCGTATTTGATATATTTTTTATATGTCAATTTTGAAAGAAAAAAAAATAATGCTTTGGTTGAGAGAAAAGATTTTTAAAAGTGATAATATTCATTAGGACTAAAAACGAATATTGTTAAATTTAAATTCAATCATCCTTGAATCTAACTAATACCTTGCTTGACATAATTCCAGAGAATGCTTCCTGGTGCAAAAAGAAACCGCATCTGAATTTCATCAGTATAGTGATTTTTTTCTTTTGGGAATAATTCATTTAGAGGAATTCAAGGATCTAAATCCCACAAAGGACGTAAAACACGAATCGATACTTATTTGATTTGGTGTATTTGATACATTTTTTTTTATATATATATCTTGAAAAAAAACATAGTACGTGGGTTGAGGGAAAAGATTTTTTAAAATGATCCAAATATTCATTAGGACTAAAAACGAATATTGTTAAATTTGAATTCAATTATCCCTGATATTAACTAATAAAATGCTTGACATAATTCCAGAAAATGTCTGGAAATAAACAGCATCGGAATTTTATCCCTAGAGTGTTTTTTTCTTGTGGGAATAATTCATTTAGAGGAATTCAAGGATTTGAATCCCACAAAAAGGACATAAAACACGAATCTATACTTATTTGATTTAGTGTATTTGATATATTTTTTTATATCTGCCATCTATTTCATTTTATTTTTTTATATTATCAATCTTGGGGGGGGGGTAGTGCGTTGGTTGAGGGAAAAGATTTTTAAAAATTATACCAAGGTTCTCTAGGACTTAAATTAAAAACGAATGTTAAGCTTGTATTCAGTCATCCCTGAAATTGCCTAATACTATTCTTAACATAATTCCATAAAATGTTTTCTTGGAACATAAAATGAACCGCATCGGAATTTCATCCCCAGAGTGATTCTTAGATATTGGCAGCACCCCTCGAACCGCCGAGGTCATCTAATACTCTTTCTTTAGGCCCATCGAAAGATCGTTGTTGAGGAAAAGAATCGATACCATCCGCCCGTTATTAGGTATCGAACTCTTAGGGGTTGGATGCGGGGGTGGGAGGAGAGCCCTTTTCGATTTCAAAATTGTTTCCAGTCCCAGGTGTTGGTGGCAGGCGACTATTAGGGGGTGGAGGGACACTTCCCAGGCATTCCATTTTCTTCTCAGATAATCGAATTGGATTAGACTCGAATCCAATAACGCGAGTGGAATGTTATTCCTTGCCATTTCTCTCCCTCACGTCTTGCGGGCTGTGTAATGACGCACGCCCACTGGGATTCGACCACCAAAGAGCGGTTCTTTCCGGAGACGCAAAAAAAAAAGGAACCTTCTTGGAGAGAGACGCAAAAAAAAGAAGAAAATAAAGAAGTGCAAGTGATGTATCTTCCGTCTTTTCCAAGTGAAATTTCTCTAAGGATGTTCGTTAACAAATGAGTCTCGCGGGAATTAGCTCGGGAAAGAATTAGGAGTTCATGTGTTTTTAGAGTGGATGAAAAGCCAAATAATTTCTGAAGTGCTTTCTGCTTGTGCTCTCTAATATAATCTCTAATTAATAAATTATGTAATTAGTAAACTCTTCATCAAAATATTTTTTGATGAAGAGTTCACTAAGATTTCAAAATTTCAACGGAACTGATGGATGATTGATTTATTATTTAATTGTTGTCATCAAGATTAGATAATAGATTAGGTAATGTAAAAATTGTTTAATTTATAGGATATTAAATATTGATAATTATCCTTTGTCAAGATTAGCACTTAGAAACAGATATCTAAGAGCTCTATGTGAAAAATCCTTTATAAATTTCAGTGGAGTTTCAGTTTCTCTTACAAAAATTGAAAACTGTTGAATGTATAGTAATATTAATAATAATAATTATTCATAATTCTGACATTAATTATTCATAATTTATAAAATGGTTTGACAATTAGGGAGCAATAGGTTAAATTTACGCACTTTATTCTTTTGCTATTTTATTTTAATCAACGCACTTAATTTTTTTACTATTTTACTTTAATCAACCCACTTTATTTTTTTACATTAATTCTTGTAATAAGATTTTTTTAATTACACTTAGTTTGATAACTTAAATCCCCAAACTACATTACAAAATAAGAAAGAAATAAAGTTCATGCTTAAAATTGTAATAAGCAATTCAAAAATAATAAACAATTCAAAGTTGTTATCAAGGTAACAGTACTATTTAAAAATGAAAATTATACTTTTGTTGTAATTGATGAGAAATCACTTGTTTTATTCGAGAAAAATAATTCATAAATCAATCAACTGATAACATGTAACTGATTGATTTTAAAGTTTTTTTTATTAATGTGATTATCAATTATTACATTTGCAGATATTTTATGTAATGGTAATAAGTGTCTGTTTTCCATTTAAAATAGCTTTAAATTACAAAAGAACGTCTAATTTTGAACAGTTATATTCCATCTAAAAATTAAATCCGAATTCCTATAACCATCCATGATAATTGACATACATTTAAGTATTTCTGATATTGGAATTTAATAATGTAACATCTAAACAGTAATATACACTCATATATGTCATTTAAATTTTGATTTTACCATGTACATTAAATAAAAAATATATATGTTTGAGTTTCGATAAATTTTTTTCAATATGTGAATTCGAAATTGATAAAAATTTAAAATAAAAAAAAAAAAAAAAAAAAAAAAAAAAAAACCCAGAAAAACAGAACAGAACAGAAAACAGAACAAATTCAATAAGTATTGGTAAAATATCTATCTTAAAAAAATTATTTATAATTAATTTCTACAAAATATTTTATTAAAAATAAAACATTTTATGAATGTAGGTGTTTGATTAAATTATAGTAATTATATTTTAATATTTGAATAGCAATAATAAAAGTAACGAAATATTTTTTATAATTTATAATTTCATGTATAGGAAATAATGTGAAATTTTTATTAAATTTTTTTTAATTAAAAAAAATTCAATTTTAATTCTTAAATTTACGTTATAATTATAAACATGGAACAAATCTCGTAAAGTTTTGAGGTATAAAAAAAATTAAATGTGTAATATAATCATATATCTCATTAAAAAAAACTGTTAAATCAACTTTGTCCATTCATTAATTAATAGCTAATTTCATTAATGATTCTACAAATAACGAAATAGATACAATTAAAATAATTGTATTACGTGTTAATTGCTGGTTTTTACTAAATAGAATTATTTTATAGTTAAGAATAATAATTATTAAATCCTTAAATGTTTTTATTTTTACCACAACCTTATAAAATATTAACACATAAAAGTATTGAAAAATTGGGAGGAAAATATGAAATAAAATAGTAATATTTTACCAACCCCTTTTTATGGCAGCAAATTTACTAAATTTCACAGACAGAAAATGTTTTAATGTGGTGGTAAAAATAGAAACATTTATAAAATTAATAATTATTATTCTGAACTATAAAATAATTCTATTTAGTATGAATCAACAATTAACATTAATTATATCTATTTTGTAATGTAATAATGCACGTAATGCAATTATTTTAATTATATCTATTTCGTTATTCGTAGAACCATTAATGAAATTAAGCTATTAATTAATGAATGGACAAAATTGAATTAATATTTTTTGAGGGATTTTTTGTAAAATAATTTTTTTGTTGATTTAATAATTTTTTTGCGTAGCTTAAGCTAATGTACGCTTACATTATCGTAAGCTACGCAAATCAATTATGCATATATTTATTATTATTTAATTTAAAAATAGGATTATTTCAAAAAGATGAAATGATTAAAAAAATATTAAAGGACAAAAATAAGGACATCAGAATTATAATAAAATAATAATAATGATTACCATTCTGAAATTAAATTTTTTGTAGGATTTACTCATACAAGAATATAAGGTGTTTTTCAATATAAAGTGTTGCTCAATTGTAAGCAAGTTTTTACTGATATTAATTATTTACTCATAAATTACCATAAAATATTGTACTATAATAAAATTCCATAAAATATTTTGTTGATAATACACAACTGTAAACAAATTTTTACTGATATTAATTATTTACTCATAAATTAAAATAAAATATTGTACTGTAATAAAATTCCATAAAATATTTTGTTGATAATACACAATTGTAAACAAATTTTTACTGCTATAGATTATTTACACAAAAATTACCATAAAATATTAAATATACAATTTTCAGTGAGCAAGAATGACTGATTGTGAATAAAAATTATAATCAAAATAACGTTTTCATTCCATAAAAATAATAAACACAATACAATTTTATACCTTAAAATGTTTTGCTTTTAATGATAAGGTAATTCTAAACAATTTTTAGTAATATTAATTATTTACTCAAAAATTACCATAAAATATTTGATTACTAAATATGCAATTTTCAGAATAAGATAAATGATATATGATTGATGATCAAGAATGATATATGATCAAGAATAAATGATTGGGCATAAATAATAATAATAATTATAATCAAAACAACATTTTGATTCCATAAAAATAATAAACACAATGCAATTTTATACGTTAAAATGTTTTACTTTTGATGACACGATATAGATAAAATTAATTTGACTTTTTTCAATTATGAGTTAATAACAAAAACAAATGTTGCAGAGCCTACGCTACTGTACATATAGTGTTAGTTTAGTGTTATTAATTATTTACTCAAAAATTAATTACTTTTGTACTATATTAGTTATTAATTTTTAAGATTAAAAATAATCAAATTCACTCAAATTATTAAATATGTAATTTCAGAAAACAAGAATGACTGATTGGAAGTAAAAAGTAACAAAAATTATAATCAAAATAACGTTTTCATACCTTAAAAATAATAAACACAATACAATTTTATACAAAATGTTTTGTTTTTAAGGACATCATATAGCTAACATTAATTTTATTTTTTCGTTATTTTATTAACGTTAATTTAACGTTTAATACCGTTAATATATTTTTTGTTATTTTATTAACGTTAATAAAATAACAAAACAATAAAACTAACTAATTTAAATAAATTAAATTAACGTGAATAAAATGACGTTAAATTATTAACGTTATTTTAATGACATCATATAAATAACGTTAATAATTTAACGTCATTTTATTCACGTTAGTTTAATTTATTTAAATTATGAATCATTAACAAAAAACAAATGTACACGAACAAAAATTTTAACAGCCCAAAACATACCTCGTACATCGTGTAATCCAAAAAACATAAATAAACGATCATTCCACAAAAAATTCGTAATCCGCTAGAAAAAGGTTTACTTCACACATGAAACAGAAGTCAAAAAAAAAAAATTTGGAAGTCTAAACACAGCTGTGGAGAGAAAACACCCCTCTAAGGTATCACGTGGGATTTTACAATTTCTTTTCATCAGATAGGTTGCGTAAAAAAGAAAGCGATGTCATAAACAAGCGGGTCTCTGTTTACTACTTCGCTGGTGTCACTTTTATGGTCCCTATGACATTGATTACGTCGTTGGACACAGAATTACAGTCCCTTATCTTACCCCGTTTCTCTACGGCCAGTGGACAGCAATTCAAATTTGTCAGTATTTTTTTTTCTACCCCTTCTTTTTTGGACTACCCCGTCTAGGATGAGTATTTCGGAGAATAAAGTGTTTCCGGGAAGTCATTTAATTTTTTTTTTCTCACGTTGATCAAATGTATGCTTGTTTTTGTATTTTATGTATATATATACATATATAAATGGCTTCTGTTCATGTTAGACAATATTTTTTTGTCACGAAAACTAATTTACTGTTAGCGTTTAATTTTTTTTCTTTTTTTGAAAATAAATTGACTGATTTGGGATGCGAAAGATTAATAAATAAAAAATAAAACTTCCATATTTTAATTGGAAAGGGATAATGTAGTGCTTGTTTACGAGATTCTATAGATTAATTTTTAATAAACAGCTTTTTTCAGAGACGTATCTACGTTACAAAAACATAATTTACTACTGTGTCCAAAAAGTAAGACCAATTTTCAATTTAAAATTCCCGGGCATATGGATTTCATTTCTTTTTTAGATTGTTGGCATTGTTCTTGACATCTGCGTGAAATTTTACGTCAATATATTCATTACTATTTGAGTTACGCTTGGCTTTGTGAGATACTAAAACTGATTCCGGCGATTTTTGAAATATATCTTCAAACGACTCAAAACGGTGTTCCCGGAGTGGTCTTTTGAGTTTAGGGAATAGCCAGAAGTAGCACGATGCTAAATCAGGTGAATACGGGGGTTGTGGAACGATATGGGTTTCATTTTTGGTGAAAAAGTCATGAAGAATCAATGCAGTATGAGCTGGCAGAGTCAGTGCTTTCGGTACCTATCGAGATTTGGCATGTTTGAGGCCAAAAACATCTTTTAAAATGAAATTTTGAAATTCCAACATCAGCAGCAAGGTCTCTAATTGTAAATCGACGCTGTGCAAGCACCAAATCATTAATTGTTTGGACGTGAGCTTCGTCGGTTGAGGTTCGTGGTCGACCAGAGGACTCTTCGTCTTCAACGCGTTCTTCAACTTCTGTCTACTTTAAACTGTTTATACCACTTCTAAACACACAATTCTTTCTACTTCTTCGAAATTCCTTGCGCAATTATTTCAGACATTTGAAATATCGCCGGAATAATTTTCAGCGTCTCACAAAGCCAATCGTAACTCAAACACTAATGAATATTTTGACGTGAAATTTCCCACAGATGTCAAGGACAGTGCCAGCAACCTGAAAAAGAAAAAAAATGAAATTCCATAAGCCTCGAAAATTTTAAATTGAAAATTGGTCTTACTTTTTTGGACACTGTAGTATAGAATTTTTATGAAAAATTTCTAACATCTTCTATGAAATCTCAGTTTCAAAATAATGATAATTATATGTTAAAATTCATATTAGTTTCATAAAATTGATACAATTTCTTATAAATTTTTTTTAAGTTCATAACATATTTTCCTACATGAAATAAGCTCTTTAAGTAGCACTATTGAAATAGACATATCAAGACACTTTACTCAATATACCGATATATGTAATACAATACACTGTTAATTAATATATATCAACAATCAAACAATTCACTGATAAGTAATGTATATCAACAATCAGACATTTACAATATAAAGTACTATATACATCAATAATCAGACACTTAAAATACACTGATAAGTAATACATATGCAATCAGACACTTACGTTGTTCTATGTTTAATTTTTGTAAATAAATTATTCTGCTCGTGTTGATATATTTGTTATTGCAACAAATTTATTTACTATTCGTTTAGAAAAATAAATTAATTAATTTGTATACGAAATATTAATTATACAAAACTTTTCGTTATTTTAATTAGGACTGTGTTGTGATGTTTGTTAAAGACAATACCCAGATTAATTTTTAATAAAAATATTTATTATTACCTAAACATTCTTTCAAAGCTTGTCTGTGATTGGAAAACAAAATTTATGAAACTGGACTAAATATTTTCTATAGAACTTATTCACAGGTCTAGGAGGGAAAAAAAGCACTAACTCATTCAAATTTTATAAAATCATTTATTTATAACACTATTAGCAAATATGATTAATTCAATTACAGAAGAATACTTAGAACATATTCTGAATAGTAAATTAAAACTAAATATTTTCTATTGCTGCTCCAAAAATTAAGTTCCGCTAAACGCTAACTGGATGAATCTAATAGTATTAAAAAGTGAGGGACATGATATTACTTTTTTACCTGCAGTAAATTGTATGGCACACAAAAATAAAAGACAATGTTTAATTTGTTTTAGAAGTTCCCGTTGTAATTCTTTTTAATTTTGCTATCATAAAATTCTACAACACATTTGAGTATCTCTTGTTGTAAAGAGTTATACTGCTTATAACATCAAATAAAATGGATCAATGCAATGTAAACTCTTCGTTCCATATATTGATCTATGTGAATTGATCTTAATCCGTTTTTATTGTTGAACGATTAGGTAGGTAAAGGTAGTAATATTCCATTCCAGAGAGATTTTGATTTCATTCATTATTGATGTCCAACTATCTGTGTAGCTTTATTCATAAGCATTTGACCTAAAGGAATCAGAGCGAAAAATATATGTTATTATGTATCATGGGAGAGTTTTCAAATAATATATTTTATTTCAATAAGAAAATACAATACGAATATGTCAAAAGGTTTGTTCGTTTACATTTTACTAATTAATATGAAACGTTTTTCATATAAATTGATATTTTATAATAGTAGTGTAGGTTTATTATGGAAAGAAAGAAATGTATAAAGATATTTTAAATAATTATAATATAAAAATATGAATAAATAAATAATAAAATATAAATGTTTTTAATTTTTATATTATGAGTATTTTAAATAAATGACAAGAAATAATGGTAAATTATGACATATTCATAAGTATGTGTAACTTGATGAATTTTCTGAATCAAGTTATTAACTTGATTCAGAAATTTCACCTGTATTCTAAATTCCTTTGAAGTTTTCATTCAGTTGAGGAAATTTTCTGTTCCTAGCACAGTTTTTTTCTAAAAATAAAGATTACATATTATTATAGAAATACACATACGAAATTAATATACACATGAAAGAAATATATTGGATCATACAAAATGTTAAACTTCTCATAAGAATTCATAAAATTTGAAATATTTTGTATTATTCACAAGCACATAAATTATGCTGTATGTTGTTATGTTACATTAACTTTAAGCAATGGATTAAGGAGTAATAAAATTAAAATTCATTAAAAATGTTCTATTTGCATGAAAATTTCGTTTCTTCAAGAATATTGCTTGAATTAAAAGTAATAACATAAATTATATACAATTAAATTAAATTACTTTACCTAATCAAAATATTATATTTTTAATGAAAATGAAGTAAATGTAAATAAACCTTCATAAGTACAAATCTTTTCGCATGAATTAATTTTATTAAATTTATTAAAAAAATGCTTTTATTAATGCGGAAAAAAGCTATCTTGTAAAAATGCATTATTAATAAAAATAGAGCTTCAAATTTAATAATAAAAAAAAAATACCAAACATACACTGCGTAAAAAAAATAGAAGGACAGTGTTTTATTGCCAATTAATATCTCTTATTTTCTCCTAACTACCAGATATTTATGCAGATTTAGTTTAATGACCTTTTTTTCCATTTTAGGCAAAAATTAAACATCTACCACTAATATTATTAATAAAATTAGTATATATAATTTCCGATGCGTAAAAAAAGTAGAAGGACACTTGCTAATATATTTAATTTAGTGAGTTGTTCTTTAGTTAAATAGTGATTTTGTACTTTGTTTTATCCTTTTGTGTCAAAAAAATATAATTTGTTGAAAAATTACGCTGTTTCTCCGTTCTCAGAAATGCCTAAAGGAATACCTTTGAACGATTTTCAAAAAGGCCAAATTTCCGCATATCAAAATGATGGTAAAGGTGTTAGAGAGATTTCTCGATTGTTGCAGGCGAGCCCCAATACAGTTTCAAACTTTATCAGAAATCCTTATAAAAATGGAAAGAAAAAGAAGACTGGTAGACCGAAAAAGTTAACACCACGTGATGAAAGACAACTTTTTCGTGTGCTTAAGAAGAACAAAGGAAGTGTTTCAAAGGCAAGAAATCAAGCAGGACTTAATCATGTGACGAAACCAACAGTTTACAACTATATTAAAAGATCTAAAAAATTCATTTTCAAAAAACGGAAACATGATCCTAAGTGGACACAAGCTCACATTGATAGCCGTTTAGCGTGGGCTAAGGAGCACATGTCCTGGACTACAGAATGGACTTCTGTGATATTTTCCGATGAAAAGAAATTTAACTTAGACGGTCCAGACGAATATCAGCACTACTGGCATTGTCTGGGGAATGAAGACGAATACTATTCAACACGACAAATGAGAGGAGGGAGTTTAATGGTTTGGTTGGCTGTTGGATACGGAGGAAGGACAAGTCTGTTTTTCTTAAATGGTAGGCAAGAACGTACAGACTACATTCAAGTGCTGAATTCCGAGCTTCTTCCTTATGGCTCTGACTTGGGGGGTGAACAGGGGAAGTTTCAGCAAGACGGAGCTTCCATTCACACCGCGACTGGAGTCAAAAATTGGTTCCTAACAAATAATGTGGATGTTTTACCATTTGACCTTAATACAGTGGAAAACATCTGGGCAATGCTAGTTCGTCGAGTTTATGCTGATGGAAGGCAATTTGATTCGCTAACTCAGCTTCGAGAAGCATTGAATGACTCGTGGGACAATTTTTGTCAAACAGAAGTTCAATCTCTATACAATTCACTTCCAAACAGAATATTGGAAGTTATAAAGGCCAATGGGAAGAACATTCCTTATTAAAATCACTATTTTTCATTCATTATTGTCCTTCTACTTTTTACAAAGTTTCAAGAAAGAGAAACTATTTTTGTTGCCATTCATATTTTATGTTTGAATATCATAATTCTGATGTTAAAATTGTATTTTTTAAATATTTATAAAATGTTTCTAATAAAAAATTTTAGTAAAAATAAAATATTTTTCGGTTACTGTTACAAAATCTAGTGTCCTTCTACTTTTTTTACGTAGTGTACTGGAAAGACGTTTTCACTTTTGCGAAAATGTCTCATCGTTCATACTTTTTTGATTCATCCTTTTTTCATTTCATCATTCGTCATTTTTTTATTGATTATCACTATTTTATCATTCATCATTTTTTTTAAATATTTTTTATAACAGGATAAACTTTCCTCCCATGAGTTTATCGAAGTTTAGTGATAATTTATAATAATAATTAACTTAAAAAGTTAATGCTTAATAATAATTATAATTTTTATTCAGAAATATAGTAATAATTAAAAAAAAATTTTTCATTTTTTTAAATAGTTTTACATTTTGTTTAATAAACTGTATTGATACGAATTAGATTGCAATTTATTTTAAAAATTTTTTTGTAATACATTATTTTTTTCTAATTATTAGTTTCAATGTATTTAAAATACTTGAATGGAAGAGACTAAATAAAAAATATTTGTATGCATAATATTTGTATTGCTTTTTAACAAAGTTTTGCAGTAAAATTTAATATAAAAATATAACTTTTGCAATTAAATAATAAATATGTATTTATTGGTGTCATATTAACCCCTCTTATACCAAACAAGAGATATGTCCCTATATAAATGCTGCGTTGAAAGATTAAATTTAAATTCTATTGTGAAAAATAAAAAAACCAGTTTCTAGCGAGGAAAGGATTTGGAAAACTTTTCATGTTGTTATATATGCGTGCTCCTAATCCTTTTTTTAGTTATTCCTAAAATCCAACAGAACATTCACAGACGCTGTTTAATCCACACTCACGTCTTTTAATCCAGCTCAGGGGAAGGTAGGGGGTTGTTCTGAATGACTATTAAAAGGTGAAGTAATTTTCAACCCCCACCCTCCCTTTTTAAAACATGTGGCCGCGGGCCAAAAAAGGTAGACAAGGCCATAAATTCTGATCTTTGACTTTTTGGGCCGTTTTGTGCATAGAGCAGCAATACTGCATGGTTTTGTCTCGATCAATGGGCGTTTTATTATAAGGTAGATTGTGCAGAGGTGGAATAAATCATGGGTTAGACGTCTTCTTTAAAGCCGTTTCATTGAAGGCTTTTTACTCCCCTCCGTGGAGCCACGATCGTTGAAGTCGGTGTTGTTTGCTGAGCTGTCCTTTCATGTAAATCTCTCCATTCCCTATCTCTTTATACCGATTTCAGGCGGTACAGCTTAAATTTGATTTTTAGCTGTAATTGCGTTAAGAGTTCAAGTGTTAACAGTTATTTAGCAACTGAGCGTATCAACAGTCGAAGATCTTTATTTAAATCACAGAACTATTTTGTGATCGATGATGTTTTAGTTGTAGTTTTAATCTTTTGGCCTTTATATTAATTTGGAATTATTTCACATACAATTTGATTTTTAGTTGTAATTGCATTTTGATAACCTCAGCTGCTAAATAACTGGTAACACTTGAACGTTGAATTCAAGTGTTACCCGTTAACACTTGAACTCAACGTTCAAGTGTTACCAGTTATTAAGCAGCTGAGCATATCAAAAGTTGAATTTAAGAGTTCAAGATCTTTACTTAATTCTAAGAACTATTTGTGATCGATGATGCTTTAGTTTTAATCTTTTGCCTTTCTATTTGTTTGGAACTATTTCACATTCAATTTAAGACTTTAATTGAATTTTTATTTTTACTTCAGTTTTTGACAATTTTTGTTTTTACTTCACTAAATGACTTGTAATAGCCAAATTATTGTAATTTATTTAAGTAAACAATCACCAATTGAAATGCAGAACTACTTATTCCAAATATTAAAGTTTAAAAATGTTTTGAAAGCTTTTATTCCCCTTTGTAAAACCACGATCGTTGAAGTCGGTGTTGTTTGCTGAGCTGTCCTTTCTTGTAAATCGCTCTATTCCCTTATCTCTTTATACCGATTTCAGGCGGCGCAGTTTAAATTTGATTTTTGGTTGTAATTGCGTTTGAGTTCAAATGTTAACAGTTATTTAGCAGCTGAGCGTATCAACAGTTGAAGTTAAAGAGTTCAACACCTTCAAACAACATTTGTGATCAATGATGTTTTAGTTTTAGTTTTAATCTTTTGGCCTTTCTATTAGTTTGGAATTATTTCACATACAATTTAAGATTTTTTTACTTAAGTAAATGACTTGTAATAATGAGATTCTTGTAATTCATTTATGTAAACAATCACCAATTGAAATGCAAAGCCATTGATACTAAATATTAAAGTTTTTAGATGAGAAATTGAGATAACTGTTCAATTAACGGCATGTAGGTGATATAGTATAGTTTCGACGCTCTTATTGCATTGGAAAGAGTGAAAAATAATTATTATTATGATATAAATTAAGGTGAAAACTAGATTTGAGTTTGTCAAAATTATTTTAAAAAATAAATAAAACTTATACAAATATCACAAATTATCCAAATAAAATATTTGTTTGAGTATTGTGTAATACCTAGCGGCTTATTTATATTTCTTTTATGATTAGTTGGAATTATGTAATTATCATGTTTGTATTGTTTTGTTTGCCAAGAAACTCAATGAAATTTCATTAATTTTAGACGACATATTTAATTTGATACAATTTATAGCAATCTGAGAACTATTAAATTATAATTAAATGTTTAAATCTATAAATAGTTTATTATGCTTTTATTCGTCATCATATATCAACCAAAATATAATTTTAACCTCTGATATATTGAAACATCACTAGTATTTTAAATCAGTAATAAATGTAGACATTTTTTTCTAATGATGGTTAAATAGCACCATAAACAGCGTAAAGCTTCTTCCTTATTCTCACAAATATTTTCCCCATTTTAGAGAGGAACAAGCATAAAAAATCTTAAAACTGATAACATATTTTTTTAATCAAAATATTTTCAAAATTACCTTCTTTCCAATGCATTTTTGCCCTTTGGGGAAAATTGATTATAACTTCTACTTAATATTCCTGTTGTGTCTCTCTTCAATATTATTCTCCAATTTTCATCATTGCATATGCTTCTGTATTGTGGGAAAAATATTTTCTATCTCTTTCAAGTATGATCTACAAAAGAAAATTTTCGGTTTCAATAAATTAAATAAAACTCATTTATATTTATTTTAATGTCTTGTTTATAAATTATCCTAGTACATTATTATAATACTATTTGTTAATGATCAGTAAAACTCTTTTTATTTATAACTTCTCTTATTATTATTATTATTATACTTTTTTTTTTTTTTAATAAAAGGAATTGATTATTAACAAATAGCTTTATTTATCCAGATTTCTGTTATATTTTAATAATATTTTACATATCACAATAATTATTTTATTTTCATTATTAGAATTAGTTTTACTTCCTACCTAAAAATTATGCATTATTTTTAAATATAGCAAATAATTAAATTTTTAACTACAATATGCAGCGAAAGTGATCATCATTTTAATAGATAATCATAATTTTAGTAGAATTATTTTCCATACTAAGCTAATACTAATAAAACTAAACTAATAAATACTAATAGTGAACTAGAAGAACTAAATTTCAATATTTAGAATTACCAATATGTTTTTTTTATTGCCTGTTTGCTTCTCATACTAAATAAAAAACTTCACATCTTACTATTTTGATGACTTTGTACTATATATTTTCAAAATAATAATTAATAAATAATAAAATAAAAATTAAATTAAAGTACATGTAAACTTATTTTTAGTTTCTTTGGTATATATAGCTTCCAAGCTACTACTTTAGGTTTATTTTGTACTCATAAGGTCTATTTTTCTTTAGTCCGTGTTTGCTTAATACATGAGCACTCATCGCTTTACGACTGATGCAAAGAGTAAGCTTTCTTCAACAACATAACTACGGACATTAATGTTGTTTACTTACAGCTAAATCTCACAACCTCCGAAATCTTGACTTATGTATTTTCTCTCTGCATGTGATCCCGGTCACAGTGAGAGGATACTACAGTCAATGAGTAGGGGAGCTTGGACAGGTGGCAAGAAAAGTAATGAAATTTCAATATTTTTAAACTAGCAATCTTCAAGAAGAAAGAAATATTTCCAAAAAAAGCTATGCGTTTAAAATATGTCTCGCCAACCACAAAGTGCTTTTGAATTTTCTTCCCTTTTAAGAAGTTTCAGAATGGATGCAACAATGGGTATTTTGTGTTGAACCATGCGGGGTCTCCTTTCTAACCTGGGAAAAAGTCATGCTGAGTTCTCAACTATTTCCTACTGTACAAACTTAAGTGGTGAGTTATGCTTAAACGCTGAGATTATCTTCAATGGCTAAATGCTCTTTCTGGTTGTGTGGTAGGAGAAAGGTGGCTTTTCATCTCTCTCTCTGTTATACTTGAGATGAATATATTGGTCATCTGATGCATGGGCTCTTTTTTGGGAGGCGTCAATGGAGAGTTGCTGCTGCTTATTGAGCGGTGGGACATCTTGCGTAAACTTGGCACAAAAGCTCTTACTTGAGAAGTTGTTCTGAAAAGAGCAAGCGGAAATGTTAGTTTTGGAGACGTATTCTTTTTAAAGGGAAATTGGTAATGCTAATATTTTAGCCAAAAAGAAAATATAAATTGTTTGTTTATATGCAATAAAATATAATTAGTAAATACATTTTGGATAAGTAAATGTAATAGTATATTTCTTATCCAAAATAAGAACAAAAAAAAAAAAAAAAAAAATTAAACTACTTTAGGATTACCATCAATATCAAGCAGATAGAGATGCCTATTTCTCATTTAAGAGAGATGAAATACATACTACATAAGCTGATAAGTGAATTACATAATACATAAATTGATGCATACATAATAATACATAAGCTGTCAGATGAAGCCATTTCATCTCTCAGTCTATGTATGCATATCTTCAAACAAGTGGATAGAGATGAACGTTTCTCATTTGATGTATGATACATTTTGGAGCAGACTCCATTGAAATACTATTAATGGAGTTGCTATTTAATGAAGTTTTGAATTAATGGAGTTGCTATTTAATGAAGTTGTGGTTTAATGGAGTTGTTATTTATGTAAATTTCAACATAAAAGTTCTTACCTAAGGTGTTGCCCTTAAAGCAGCAAACTGAATTTTAGTTTTAAATACAATTATTTCAAATTAATATTTGAATTAAGAATGATAAATTCAGTAATTTATTAAGTTTAAAACATTGAAAAAATTAAGAGTAAAATAACAGATTTACGGATTAGGAGATGGATTTGGAGAATATATTTTTTGATATCGAAGTCAGCAAATAATTTTTAATCGAAATGGAAAAAAAGAAATGATAACATTATACAGCTAAAATTGAGACAGTAGAATAAATGAGACTTTGATAATATTGTAAATAGAAATCATAACATGAAGATTGAAGTAAGAATAGTAAAATAATAAATATTTTACTTATATTGTGAGACACATGCCATGATTAATGGTTATCTGAGGAATGGAAAGAAGACATTAACATTGAGTTGTTGCTCGTTGAAAGAGGGGATATATGGTACAAACTTAACACAAAAATTCTTATTTGAAAAATAGTAATGAAAAGAGGAGATGGATTTGGAGAATATATTTTTTGATATCGAAGTTAGCAAATAATTTTAAATCGAAATGGAAAAAAAGAAATGATAACATTACACAGCTAAAATTGACACAGTAGAATAAATGAGACTTTGATAATATTATAAATAGAAATCATAACATGAAGATTGATTGTCAATGTAAAATTGTTACTTAATGTAACAATGTTATTGTAATGTTGTTAATGTAATCTTAATGCTGTCAATGTAAAGTTGTTGTTAATTTTTTATAACTCAATAACAAAACATAACGGACGTCATAAATTTATGAAATGTTTTTACCCATATTCGTAGCTCATTTGCTTTTATTATATTATTCTTTACTTTTTAATTCCTCTTAGTTCTTTTCACATTTTATTTAATATCTGATTGGATTTATATTCTTTTTTTTATTTTGAATTTAAAGATTTTAAACCTGAAATACATTACATTTAGGATAAAAACTTAAAAACGTGTATTAAACCATGTAAAAATGGTACATTTATTAAAATTTCAAATTAACACTGTATTATTTTCATTTAAAAAATCATTTTCTATGTCTGTATATTTAAATGTATACGTGCAAGTTTTTTTTTTTTTTTTTTTTTTTTTTTTTTTTTTTTTTTTTTTTTGATATTCTGCATTTTTTTTAACTCTGTTTTAAAAGTTTATCTAAGGCTTCAGAATTAAATAATGTTACAGCAAAATCCAACACTATATTAATTTCAATTATAAAATCATAATAAATATATTATATGCGAATATATTCAATATACAATTACACTCTTTTGTCCGTTAATATTAAGCATTTAATTTTTAACAGAAGCTTCAGGTTTAAATAACGTTACAACCAAACCAAATGTTTAAATTTAAAGCAAATATTCGCATAAACCTGTTTATTCTTTCTAGAACTGGTTCTTGGACTGGATGCGTTCGTCGTAGTTGACCTTTGTACTTACCGCTATACACGCTTTACAACACCGTCGTAGCCGAACATCTTCATTGGATAACCAGGCACTTGACAGGTGAGTTCATTCACAAAACCGGACCTTCTTGTGTCCTGCTACTGAAAGAATTTATGGATAATATTTTTCCATTTCCATTGAAGTTGTCAATGGGCCTCAGTAGGGAATCCTTTGATCTTCAGGAACAAAAACAGGTGATGATGATGATACTGATGGATGATAAGGGATGCATTTAAATTGTTAAATTGGACATCACGCGAGTCGTGTGTGGTTTTGTAAAAGAACAATAAAAAAGATTATCTTTTTTTTTTTTTCCCCTCGTGAGAAAAAAACTCCTTGAACATTTAAAGAATCTTTTCGAGTTGCTTATATTCGTTACAATAATATGGTTTTTCTATTTTTTTTTTTTTTTTTTTAAATAATTTTGTGCTTTGTTTAATGACAGTTTGTACACTCTGCTTTGTACAACTGGCGTACCGATTACGGAGTACCAACAGGGGGAAATACCCTTTAAACTTCCTCATCTTAATCCATAAATATGCTTTAGAATTCTAATTGGATGCTTTAAGGTTAGTATCAAAAATAAAGATAAAGATAAAGTTTTAAGATAAAGTTTCTAAAAATTCAATTAATGTGGTACTCAAAAAAATTAAAAAATTCTAAAAATAAATTAAAGTAAAATACAAAACAAAAGAATTTAAAGTTAAGTTTAAATTCAGTACAATTAGGGACCAGTTGTCGATGCCATAAGACTATTGAAAAAAAAAATGTTGTTTCTTATCCCACTTGGCTGACCAAGCCCACGATCCCATACGTACTCATGATTGAAGGGGAAGGAAGCAGCTTCTGTTGTGATGGATTCACCCGTAGGTAGAAGGCTCGTGCTCACCAAGGCGAGAAGATGCAAGCAAAAAAATTTGACCAATCACTAGCCTCACCGCCTTCGCCTGAAACCGGTTTGCAGTCCGCCGCTTGGAATTGCCCAACTTTCAACTTGAAGCGGTTTTTCACTGGGCGTAATGCTATTTCTGACGTTTCGCTGTGAAGGGGTCAAAAAAATTTTGTCGCTTGCCTCTTGAATCTTCACGTCTCTCGCCTCGGTGGGAACGATCCTTGACTTTTGCTCCGTGACGCTCTTACAGTCATGGGAGACCGGGACCTACGGCTTAAAGTGGATTCCGAACCACTACAAACATCCATGGCACCGCCGGGATTCGAACCCGAAACCTGTGGCACCGAGCGCCAGAGCGCTAGACACGCGGCCATTCAGGTCCCAAATTTGCCAACGGCACGCAGTGTTCCCAGGTGGTCACCCACCCAAGTACTGACCGCGCCCAATGATGCTTGACTTCGGTGATCTAACGAGAACCGTGAAAAAAATAATAATAAATAAACAATAAATTTTAACAAATCAGTGAAAGGGTTATGCTAAACGGTGGGAGCCATGATGATGATCTGAAAAGCAATATTGTTATAGAAAAATCCCCCCCAAAAAAGGCCGATCTCAGAACCGGAGCTCTTTTTATTTATTTTTTATTTTCATTTTTATTTCTTTAATTTTTATTTTCATTTTTTTTTTATATATATAATTTTATTTCCATCCTTTTGTTTTCCTTACAATAAAAAGGGGTTAAAAAAGCGTACAATAAAAACCTAACGTAATTACTAGTTGGAAAGTGGAAAATTTAGGTGCACAACTGTTTGTACACTCAATATTATTTGATGTATACGTTGCTAATTTTACTCAATAAACTAAGAAAGTTTAAAGATGAGTGGCTTGACTAATAAAACATTATTAAAAAAATAAAAAATAAATAAATTTTAACTTTAAACTAAAAACTAAATTTTAAACGGCAATAAAAAATTGTATGAAAAAAAAATCAAATTACAACATTACGATCAATTTTGATGATCATTTTCATAAAACTGCTATAACTCGTTTTACATTATGAGTAGAAAAAATAATAATGAATCATATTTGAAAAATGAAGAATTAATTTTTTAATAAAATCGAATAAAAAAATTTTTTTATTCTATTATTTCTATACTTTTATTATTATTTGATTATTTTTTTCTACCTTAATAACGAACGTTATTAAGGTAAGGTACCTTAAAGAAGGTTTTATGCCATACAAAATATTAAATGGTTTTTCTGAAAATTCCTCATATTATAAAATATTGTATGAGAATAAAATATATATTACACACACGCAACACACACACACATATATATATATATAATATAATGTATTAATTCTACATAATATACATATATATATATATATTGAATTTATACATTATGTAAAATTAAATTAAGCTTCAATAACAGTGGATCAAACCACCACAGACGACTACAAACTGCAGTTGTCAATACAGTATTTGAAACTGTACACGACGACAATTTTTAGGATTTTTCTATAGTTAAACTACGTGGGGAAGGGGGGTGGGGGTCGTGTTTTATACAGATCCGCTAAACTCACAAAAAATATTGCTTCGTTTCTGTTAGCCTGCCGCATGCGATAAATCGTCAAATATAGCTCGTTTTTGTTTCTGTAGTTTATATTTCTTAGGTTTATTTATAAAGAAAATAATTTTAAATTAAGTATGTTGTTCATTTTATGAAAGTGAGTTGTTTTCTTTTCAAATGTGTTTATATTGCTGGTTTGTTGTTTCGTTCAACAAACGAAAAAAACGTTGTTGACGAAAGTTGCACCGACTAACGAAAAAGTACCAATCACGTTTTCAGCAAACACGATCACCTGTTGATTTGCAGTATAAAATTTTTCCTCCCTGTTCATCTTTCAGGCAAAAAGTAAGGTGAAACAGAAAATTTGATTACCACAAATCGCATACTAGAAAACAGCTGAATGGAAACAATGTGCTAGCTTCAGATAGAGTTGTTAGAATTATAATTATCATCGTTGTCATCTAGGAAAGTATTTCTCCCTTATACCTGTTTAAATATTTTCGCCCTCATGCTAAAATGTACATGAGTCCGCCACCCCCATATCGGCTTATACAAGAATTTTAAATTTTGGTTCCAATCCGCTGGCGGCATTGTTGTAGACTGTTTCAAAACTGAGGAGACTCGATGGTGTTTGGGACGTTCAGTATCTTGCTTCGTCATTCGGACTACCTGGTGGGTGTTTTCCGGGATTTCTTCCGTACAATACGCAAATATGGGGTAGTTGCCCCTAAAAGTCCTCCCGGCAGGCACTGCTCTCCATCTTCAGCGACTCGAGTCAAGTCAGACTTCTACTTACTGGTGTTCCATCACAACTGAAGCTGACCCCTTTCGCTCCATCCATGAGCAGATTAATTCACGGCATGTCCGTCCCGCACTGCAGGACACTGAGGATTAGTGACAATAACAACAAGGATTTCATGTCACATATGGGGGAAAAAGTCAAGGATATTCTAAGACGTAATGTAACTATCAACAACGTGCCTCTGAATATCCTTGTTTTTTTAAAAGCAATTACTGAAGCTTATATAATTATTCAAAACTTAGCTCTCTTTAGCTGTAAATGTAAACATTACCCCTCATAAATATAGAGAATTAAGCGTTAAAGAAATAATTTAATATACAGTTATATAGGGATTAACTTGGATCCCAATGATAATTAAGCGTTAAAGAAATAATTTAATATCCAGTTATATAGGGATTAACTCGGATCCCAATAGTAATGTGCTTAGCTTACGTAGCTCAGGTTCAGCTTTGAAGAGTTCAGGTTCAAATTTGCTTTCATCATCCATTGCAACCATTTCTTTCAGAAACTAGGAGGCCCGATAACAATTGTGATATGTGTATAGCGTGTATATGTGTATTTTCATATACAAGCTACCTGATGGGAGTTTTCCTAGTTTTTTCCCCAAACACCCGCAAATGCATGTCTGTTACATCTAAAAATCCTCCGAGGAGGCAATGCCTTTCCCCATCACCCATTGGTGAGCAGTTAATGGCATACACAAGTGGATTTGTTTGAAAGTTGAGTTCAAAACTAACATTTACCACAAAAATATAATTTGCATACAATGACGATTTTTATTTCCAATTAAGAATAGTTTTTACTTGGTATTATAATTAAACGCATGGACTCCATTTCGATGGCTTGATTAATTTGTTAATCATTTACTATGGCATTACTTGCTATACTTCATCATGCCTTGTCTTCAATAAGATTGATTTTTATTTTGGCAAATTTTGCCATTTGGATCTGAAACTGAAGTGACAGATGAATGTCATCCTGGTGTCTTAGCATATTATCGAGTGAGGTATGTCCTGTCACAAGAAGTTCCATTTATTGAAACGCTTCTGTTAGCTTAGATGTCGAACTATATTTATCTCCATAATATTCTACATCTTCTTCTTACATTGGCGCAACAGCCCCATTGTGAGCCAAGGCCGTCAGCCTACTAACAGATTTCGAGACAGGAGATCTTTTCTTTTCATGGGGAAACGCCCAGCTCTCTACAGTCATATTAGATAGGGACTTACTGTTTAAAGTGGATTCCGGACCACTGCAAACCGACCTCCAGAGTACTAGTCACTCACACATCAGGTGCCAATATTCTACAATAGTGGTTCTTAAAATTTTGGGTCGGTGATGCCCTTGAAATTTATATAGCCCACCTTTGGCCCAACACAGCTTCAACCCGCCTTGGCATGGATGCCACAAGTCCTTGGAAGATGGCTGGAGACAGATTGTACCAGATGTTTAAGCAACGGTCACGCAAATCCGAGATATTGCGAATTAGTGGTCTTTGAACTCTGAGCTGCCGTCCCAGGACATTCCAAATGTGTTTTATCGGATTGCGATCCTGTGAGTTAGGCAGCCAGGACATTAACTGGAATTCAGCATCATGTTCCTGAAACCACTCCAACACAATTTTAGCCTTGTGACAAGGGGCGTTGTCGGAACATTCCATTTCCAGCTGGAAAAACAGAGGCCATGTAAGGGTGCAACTGGTCCGCATTGATGTTTAGATACCCTGTAGCATTCATGGTCTGCTCTACCACAACCACGGGTCACAGAGACGCCCTAGAGAACGTCCCCCAAAGCATAATACCGCCACCACCGGCCTGTGTATGATCTACTGTACATTAAGGGAGCAACTGTTCGCCTGGAAGACGGCGTATCCTGACACGGCCATCGGCTTGATGAATGACAAACCGTGATTCATCTGACCAGGCAACTCTCTCCCACTGATCCATGGACCAGTCACGATGTTCCCGGGCCCAGTGCAGGCGCAGTTGGCGATGACGCTTGGTCAGCAAAGGCACACGAGTGGGACGTTTGCTGCGTAGCCCCATATCCAGCAGTGTCCGTTGAACAGTGTGCTCCGATACTATTCTACTTGGTCCTTCATTGTATTGGGCTGTCAGCTGAGCCAGTGTCTGGCTCCGGTTTTGCTTCACCATGCGAGACAGTCTCCGACGACCTTTTTCTTTGATAGCGTGTGGACGTCCAACACCATGTCGGTCTACTGCTGGTTTCACCGTCATTCATCCACTTTGCATAAGTACTAACAACTGTAGATCGAGAACAACCCACGAGTTGTGCAGTTTCGGAAATACTTGTTCCGAGCCATTACAATCTGCCCTCTATCAAAGTGGCTTAGATCCGCAGCCTTTCCCATCACACACAGAAGTAAGTGAAAGAATGATTCTTCAGACTCCAGCAGCAGTTAAATACCACTTCCACCTGATCACGTGCCTTCCACGTCATCCAGGCGAATTCATTGCAAAATGTAGGGGTGGTCATAATGTTTTGGCTCTTGAGTGTATATACTTTCAAGTTGCATGTCTGTCATTGCAAAAATTGTATGAGTGTAAGACATCGAAAAATAGTGCTGTTATTGAAGTTTGACAAAAAAATATATATATATATCCGAGCGATTGTGGACAAAACGGAAACACATCTTGGTTTTAGTTGAGGAAGAATGGTATAAAAACAACCAAAAGAATTTAAAAAATAATAGAACAGACTCTTTCACAAAGTGTAGAATCTGTTTTGAACTTAAATGAGATTATGTGAGAAAATGAGGCACCTATGTTTCTCCTGAGACACCTATGATTTTGATTAATAAATAATTTCTGATAACGTTTTGATGATTTCGTTTGACTAATGTATATTATTCTGTTTAGTTATAGATTACGATTTAAAGAATAAAATAATGTGATAGATTTTATTAATAATATTGAGCTATTCAATGTAAATACAAAGTTTATTTTATTCGAACTTAAAACTTGTACAAATACAAATATTAATTTCGAGTAAAATAAACTTTTCAACTAATTGCTTTTGATTGAAATTTATTTTACTCATGAATATACAAATAATTGCAACACCATAAAGGAACCATCAGAAATCTATGAAATTTATCCCACTTAAACATGCATTGAAACAAACACTATATCTAAAATGGAAAAGAAAGCAATATGTGGTCGAGCATTAACCTGTTGAAGTACATTTCAGAGTTCATTTCCATCACACTTCTCACCTCTTATCCCCAAGGCTGTATAACCCCCACCCCCTAGAAAGGTGAGGGTGGAACATGAGTGGTCTACCATGAACAATTCACAGAGAGGTGTTGAAAGGAGGACTTTTAGGGGTAACTATCCCAGCTTTGTATGTTGTATGGGAGAAAACCCGGGAAATTTTCCCCAGGCAGCTTGACTAGGAATGCAAGATGCTTTACACACATTGCCACTATCGCTTCAAAATCTTGACTTGACTTGACTATGTGCTTTGAGATTAATGCTCGCTGGTGCTGCTTTATCTCAATATCTAATATGCTGATATATTATATATAAAAGAATTTAACGAAAGTGAAAATTAGACCATTATAAAGGAACTACACTAAAATTCGAAATTCTTGATTTCATTGCTATGGTGGATTACAAATTCAATTTTAAAAGAAAGAAATCGTTGCACATCAAATCTTCTCGTAATCAAGTGAAAGTAATAACAACAATGCCGCCAATCTTGCAAACTAGCTACGCACGTAACTGCTAGGCTCTGAGTCAGGCTCAAAAAATTCCTTGAAGGAAGGATACAACTTCGGGCTCTAAAACTTCTCTAATGTAATGGCCACCGATCTAAATAGCCATGACCGCCCATGATTCCCTATACTTCAGACTATCATGTTTGGTATTCCTGCAAGTATGGTGCTGGAATAAGCATCTAGGATCATGGCGTTCACATTTACAGATCTAACATCTACTCAGTCGTTGTTGACTAAATTCAAGCAAGACTCATCCGAAAATGTAATTAGTTGCCAATCGATCAATCCAAATCAATTAGTTGCCACCGGCTTCATTGTTGTGCTGATGTTGCAATTGCTAAGACATTGATGTTTTTACATCAGAGAATTTAACCTCAAAAAAATATGTGACAACAATTCATGGCACGATAGAAGCAAACTAGAAAGCCATCACTGGCACATCTTTAGCTGTGATTCAACGTTATGCCAAAAATCGCTATGACATTGCACGGTTTGACATTCCATGTTGCCATCCCATTTGTGCTCGTTCATCCAATTCTCTTGAGGTCTCAACTTCCATGTTATCATGAACATTGCGATTTTAAAAATTCCTTCATACAGAAAAGTTAATCTTCCTTGTTCGAGCTCCGTATCTTGCTGATATGTCGTTCTTCACAGTCTACGAAGCATAGAGACTTCTGGCTCAACTTTTACTTTTTACAAACAATGAGATACACTACAATCAATATTTTTTTACCGTTCTCTATTTATACAGCTAGTAACTATTCAAAGGGGGTCTAATGGCCGAGTGACTATCACCCGATGGCAGAGGTTTCGGGTTCGAGTACCGGCGGTGCCATGAATATTTGTAGTGGTTCGGAATCCACTTTAGTAAACCATAGGTTTCGATCGAATATGATTGTTAGCTGACATCCCTACCTCGTAAAAAGTATACATCTATTGCCTCGCAATCTGTTAGTAGGCAGACGGCCCATGGTGCTGGACTGTTGAGCCAATGAAGAATAAAAGAATACCATTCATAAGGCGCTGTTCAATTCTAGCAAACGCTGCCCTCTTCATATTCTAATCAATTTTATATCATATGCTTCTTAGTCCTTTCTAGATAGTATCATTCTGTTCATATAATTCCTTTATGGTATTGAAATATTCACATATCGTCGTTGGCAAATATGAAGCAGATTCAGAGCTACACATGATGCCCTCTTTGACTATACTAACAATGTACCACTGCAATCTGAAACCAGTAGTTCCCCTTCCTTCTGCAAAAATGACATCTTGAGATAACATCTTTCCACTTTTTCGATTCCTACGAATCCGTCGCGTCTGACATTAACACAAAGTTTCGTTCAGCAATAGCATATATTTCAAAGCAAATTCCGACAAAACAAAAACCTAATGTCCAATGTTGCTCCAGATCTTTAACAGAGTCGAAAGTTAAAGCGATAATTTTCGTTTTATTATATTATTCATTAAACAATCATTTTCCATCTTAAAAAGATTTTTTTAATTCAATAATTATTTATATACACTCAAGAGACAAAACATTATGACCACCTTCCAATAACGAGTTGACCCACCTTTGGCGCGCAACACAGCTTCAACCCGCCTTGGCATGGATTAATGCCAGTTAAATACCACTTCCACCTGATCACGTGCCTTCCACGTCATCCAGGCGAGTTCATTGCAAAATGTAGGGGTGGTCATAATGTTTTGGCTCTTGAGTGTATATATATGTATATATATTGATTAATGCAAACAGCTTAATATAGATGAGAGATGAATTAATATAGATGAGTTCAATCATCAGCACATATATTTTTTTATTACTTTTGTTATTTAAATTAATTTTGCTATTTTTATCAGAACTAAGCTACTACAAACCATGGTATAATATTTTTCTGATCCTACTATGAAATTACAGTAGTAAAACGATATTTTCTTTGATGTGGTTATAAGGTTATTTGCCTCTGCATTATACTCGTACCATCTGTAAAACTTGAAATGTCCTATCTAACTTGAACAATATCCTATCTAAATTGAACATTATCCTATTTAAATTGAACAATATCCTAACAAATTTGAAAAAAATCCTATCTGGGCAACGGACGTACCGGTTACGGAGTTCCTAGGTGGTTTTTAAAACCACAATACCTCCACATCTTAATTTAGTTTAAACATTAGCACAGAATGGGGTTGCTTAAAATTAATCCTATCTAAACTTGAAATACTCTATCCTAATTAATTAAGTCAATTAAGGTGAGTTTAATATTGATTAAATTACATCCTGGCTAATCGCTAGGCTTGATACAATTGACCGTGTATGAAGTAACGTTGTGTAATAGCACATAAAAAAGACAAAGGAATTTGTAGGAAATATAAAGAAATTCCAGTGCAAAGAACATTATATGCTACAGATTTTTCACTTCCTAAGATTATGCCGACAGTGTTAATGAGATTAAACCTCTTCTAGCAGGTTTGAATAGATTGTTAATCCTACTTTAGTGCACGTAATGCTCTGAATTACACAATTGCTAATTGTGTAATTCAGAGCATTCACAATTTATTGCTAATTGTATTCTTATAACTGACTGAATTTACAAGATTTCTGGAAATTGTTTAATAATTCTTTTAAATTTAACTGAAAATAATCGTCTCAATAACTGAAATATTTATATAGCTCACTGTAATCTGAAGTCCTTCAGCCATTATCATCGCAAATGTGCAGCGTTACAGAAGGGCCAACTGCATCCACATTTTCCCACCACGATTTTGAATTAGCACATCTGTGGGGTCCTCAAAATTTTCCTCAAATCCGTCGGAAGAATTGTGTATTTTAGCCTGCATATTTTAATACTCCTCCCAGGCGGCACTGCCTGTACTACACACGGTTCACCTTCATTTATAGGTACTCGAACTAAAAACCATCCTATAGATCACTCCTTAATGTATTACTTAATATTCCGTCAATATGAAATATTAATTTTTGTGTTATTCAAGGAGGAAAATATTACATACAAGAACAAAACTCACGATCATACATAAAAAAATATTTTATAACACCTTTCTGCTTATTATTATTATTTTTTTCTATCCTTGGCATGTTTATGAATTATTTTCCGCCTAAAAAAAAAAAAAAAAAAAAAAAATCACTCAACCTCATTAATTACAACGTTGAAAGTTTATTGGTTTGAATAAAACTACTTTTATATTAAGTACTAAAGCCAGAGAGCATTTTGATTTAATTCCCCATAACTTTATTGATATGCTTGCACACACACACACACATATACATACATATATATATATATATTATATTATGGGATTAGGATTTCTTAGCTCCTATTGCTATTTAAAAGCATAAAACAACTAATTAAATATTTTAATGATACAATGAAATTTAAATGTACTAAAAAAATATATATATATTTTTATAAGGTAATTCACATTTTTTTTTTATTATTTTGTCACGATAAGTTATAGAATTTCGCAGTGACAACTCCTCATATGGTGTTTTTAAATTATTGAAGACCATTAAGATATTTTAAACCAACAATACCTAACCGATATATGCTTTTATAATGTTAATTTAAATTTCATTTCATCATCTCAATTTTCATTTTTATCTCTAATTTAATTCTTGAATTCATAACTAGTTCTAACTTTACCACTCGTATATTGGTTACATATCGGTGTAATACATATGCATCATAATGACTGCATAAAAATCATAATAATAGATAATGATAAAAATCATAACACATATTTATCATAATAATTGATTCATAAAAACGAGAAAAAAATATTTATTAAAAAAAATTTAATAGATTTTCCTGAAGGAATTAAAAGCCCAAAGAGCAAATTGATTGTGAATTTCGAACTTTCAAAAATTTTACTACATTATTTTCTCTACCTCTGATAATTTTCTATCAATTTTATAATTATTTTGCCATGATAAATAAGCAGACAATGGTATTATTATTTCCTTTTAAATTCTTGATACAATATAAATTTTAATTGTGAATATTTGATAAATTATTACTGTTTTAAATTTACGAATAAAAATAAATATAAATATATCATGTGTCCAAAAATATTTGAAAATTTAATGAAAAGTGAATTTTGATGATGAAAATCATTAAGATTTTCTTTCGTGATTTCTCATAAAATGAATTTTTAAAATGAAAATAAAATAATAGAAAATAGAAGAACGATACAGCTAACAAATAATTTTTTATACATTAATAGAATGCCATTTTTCACTAAAAATGACCCAAATTTTGCCTGAAATATAAAAGCAAATTTATATTAAAAATCCGAAATTTTCATTGTCCCTAATTAAGTTATAGTAACAAGACCATTACAGATAATAGTTATAATAATTTTAAAGAATATTCTAAGCTTTGCAAATATTTTTATGGTATATTTTAGTATTACAGAATATGTTAATAAACACTTAACTATGTATAATCAATTGTACTGTTAACTTTTCATAGGGCCAATAATTTTATTCATTATTATATTAATGTATTTTATACTAAATTTGAATCGATTAATATTAAAATAAAAACAATGCTCAATAGGACAATAAAATCAATTGTAAGATTCAAACGGTAATTTATGTCAGTCATAAAACACACATCATTAACGATTATTTGGTTCGAAATCTAAGCGATCTGTATCTTTTAGAATCTTCATTGTACGACCGGAACCCGCTGACGATCCAATATCATGGTTCGAGCTCCCAAACTTATCAAGAAACGATACGTTCCACTCCTAATTTCATTTTCATCATCGCAAGCCATCCGACAGTTACGACCGCCCTGAGTTATGGCACCGCCTACAGCATCCGGTGATTGGCGAGCACACTGACAGATTGACAGCCAAGAAGCCCTGCCCCCTTCGGAATCCTGCTCCTGAGTTAAATATGGCTACCTTGGACGTCATCTTTTCCCGAGAGTCATTTTACGATATTACTCTTGCACCTTTTGTACGCGCAACTTTATGTTCTTGACGACATTTAGAAAATGACACTGTCACCTGAAACCTGATCGAGTCCCCGTTAAGGTAAGTTTTCGAGTCGTAAATTTGGTATCTGCTTTTATTATTATTTGCCTGTTGAATTTTTCTTAATGCATTTTTAAATTTTATTTATGATTTTTTTTTTTTATATTTGATGGAATTTAACGATTTATTGATTGCCATTAACATATCTTTGTTAGTTGTTTTTCTTTCAGGGTATAAAAAAAGTAATAAAATAATTTTTATTTAATTCATTAGTATTTTTTAAATATTCAATTCTTAAGAAATTTGTTATATTTGGTCTAAGAATAATTGGAATTGATTATTTTATTTATTAATCGTTAAATTATTATAGTTAATCGTTATTTTATAAAAGTTTTTTTATATTTATATTTAATATAAATGTATAATTTAAACACATTTATCAATACTATTATTACTTATATTATGATTAACAAATATTTATTATTATATATACCTCTATACAATGAAAAAAGAATTTAAACCTCTATAAAATGATTGCATTTCGTTGCATAAAATTTGTATTTGATTAACTTTAATACTTTATTTTAAAAATATTAACACAAATATGCAAACAAAATTGTCGAGATAAAATATATTTCTTGAATTTAGTTTCCATAATTACATGCTTTTACTTTGCCCAATTTTAAAATTACTCAATCAATATCAAATGCAAGTACCAGCTGTATGATCAATAAATTAATTTCGACATATGAGAAAGAGAGATGGAATATAAATCATTATTTGACGTAACTAATTGAAGTTTAATGCAAGAATAAGAGTTCAACATTACCAATAGAATAAATGTGAGAAATAATAAATGGAATAAATGTGTAATGTAAGTCGATATAATCTTTCTAATGAAAACAGAATATAAAATTTTATTAAACCATTTATGAGATATGATATCTTAAAAGTTTTAATACTTATTATGTAATATGATGTCTTAAGATATTTAATACCTATGATGAAATCTGATATCATAAAATTTTTAATAACTATTATCAAATCTGATACCTTAAATTTTTAATTCCAATTTATTTTTAACAACGCCTTTAATTGAATTAATGAAAAAATTATTTCTTAGTTGTTTAATTCTCTATAATAAAATTGATACGGTTAATTTAAAAATATTTTTGTTTCCTTTTATACGATAGAATATAAGTTTAAAGAGTGAAAATAGCTTTTATTTTCAAAATTAAATTAACAATCACTTTTAAAGGAAGTAATGTTTTAAAAAACTGAATCATTCAAAAAATTTACTGAGTAAGAAGAGTTTTTTTATATTTTTCACTGATTTGCAAAATATTAAAACTGAAATTAATATTATAGTTAAATTAAGAAACTTTATAAATAGACTTAGAAGAAGACCAAATTTCATTATTATAAATGATATTTTTTGATATGATTTCAGATAAACTAATTGAATTATAATTTCCACTTATATAAATTATCTTTCATTGAATTGGATTTCAATAAAAACTGATGAATATGTAAATTAATGTGAGCCACAAAATTTATTCACATCATATCGTAATATTACTCACATAATCAAACCAATTTCATAATTTTATATAATGGTTAATTTTTACAATCAAATTTAATATTACTCATTTATTATAATTTGATCAAATATACTGATATTGAATTATTATTAAATTTAAACTTGTTATTATTTTTTTGAAATGTATATTATAAACTCTTGAGTAATATAATTTCAGGGAGCAGACAGATACTAAATTAATAAATAAAAATATAAATTTATAGCAGTTTATAAATTATAAACAGTTTTATAGCGACTTTGCTACTTATAGTAAATCATTAACTAATACTTAAATATTAAGTATTTGACATATTATAATGCTATGCCGTTTTTGTCATTAATACTTTTTGTGTAGTTTAACTATAGGCGAGATTATATGAATTATTAAAACATTTTCACTTTAAATTTATATTTTTAAATGTTAAAATATTATTTATTAGTTTTTTAAAATATATAATTTCAATTTAATGAAAAAAATTATTTTATTTTATTTTCATGTTCGTCTACTTCCCATTTCTTACACGTAATTTATTACTAGGCCATATTTTTATACAATTTGCATCTCGATACACACATTCATTCTTAAATTAGTATTTCATTTTTTTCCAGCCAAAAATCCTGCCAATATTCATAGGCGCCTCGCCAAAAAAAGTCGCGCAACCGTCTGGTGTGGAGTCCGGCGTGAATCAGGTGAGTTTTTCCTCTGTGCTTGTACTCTTAAATTTTCTTTATAGGCCACTTAAGGTGTTGGGATGGCTTCATAAAGTCAACAGGGCAGAGACTTGACTTACTGTATTGGGCTATCAGTGGGGATGAGAGCGAGCTCATATTCTTGTCACTGGGACCGTTTACTACGCCGACCCCGAACAAGTGGGCTCGTAAAAACTTTGCTCTCTGCCTAATTTTGCTTCCTTGTTTTCATATTCTTCCTTGTCTTGTTTTTTTTTTAATTCTTTGGCCCGGAAAAAAAAGTTACAAAGTTTCTTTTAGTTGGTTTGAACTTCCGTATTATTTTCTTTTTAATCCTAGTTAAAAGACATGTATTTTTCAATGTGTTTAAAGCATTATTTAACAGCATTGAAAGCTTTATTAATTCAAAGTTTCAAATGTAATTATCAATAGTTAAAAAAAAAAAAAAAATTCGAACAGTAGAAAGAATTTATTTGAATGTCAATTCAAAGAATTTGTTTCTTATTTGTTGAATATTGTAAATCAGTGTCAGATGTTATGATCTAAAATTAATGATAATTTTTATTCAAAAATTAAACCGATTTATTTCTTTTTTGCATTGCGAAATTAATATTTGATTCAGACCACATATTTTTATTCACTAATATAATAATGGGTCTGATGGCTGAGTGACTATGCCTAAGTGCCACAGGTTTCGGGTTCAAGACCAGGTGGGGATATGGATGTTTGTAGCCATTCGGAATCTCCTTTAAACCGTAGGTCAAGGTCTAATATGACTACTATTACTACACCACTATCACTGTGCCTAGAGCTGATTTGCCCCTGTACAATTTGGGAATGATGTGGATGAGAAGAAGTCTGATTGGGCTCTGTGACGCTCTACGGTCCTATGAGACCGGAATGGAACCCGAAACCTGTGGCACCGAGAACCAGAGTGATAGACGCTCGGTCATTCAGGCTTCGATGGTCTAATATAACTGGCGAGGGCTGACAACCCTACCTCGTAAAAAGGAAAACATATCCTGTTTCGGAATCTGTCAGAAGGCAGACGGCCATGGTCCAATATGGATTGTAGTGCAGGGGTTATTCAGTTAATATAATAATACGTCCTTTCGAGAAAATCCCTACCAGCTCTATAAAGGCCGGCGACCTGATGTCCAATTGGCTAGTGCTTTGGCCTTTGGTGCTACAGGCTTCAGGTTCTAATACTGGTGGCGGCATGTATGTTTGTTAGTGGTTCTGAATCCAATCCACCTTTAACTGTAGGTCCCGGCCTAATTAGCCTGAAATGTGTAAAAAATAACCGCTGTACCAAATCAAATCTAAAATGGCGCATATCAAATAGTATCTATAGAAACGGTATATGTTTATCGTTACAATTAGCATTAAAAAAGATCAATTCAAGTCTTTTTTGTTAAAATAATAAGAATTATATTTGATACTGACTTAGTTGTGAAATATCTTTGAAATAAAACAATCGTGTTTTATTTTAAAGTGAATAAAAAATTTCTTACCGTCAGTACATCAATTTCAATTTCAAAGTTTTAATGCAGTTTATTACATATTTATGAAATATTTCAATAGCTTAAATTAAGTTATAAGCTTCTACGTTATCGTTGGGGAAATTACAATTGCCATAAGAACCCTCATAATACAAAAGTTTTCTATAAAATGTATAATTTGATAAGATATAATAATACTAGAGATATGATTTCATTTATGCATTGACAGAGCCGTGTTATCGTTTTTCTTATATGTGAAATATTTTATTAAATTCTCTTATTTAGGCTTGATGAAAAATCACTAAACAATTTTGAAACAGAAAACATAATTACATATTAATATAATTTCAATGTAAAAAATATTCAATAACTTGAAAATAAGTTAAATGCTTTTATCTATAGTTTCTTTATATGGTGAATTCGTAAATATCCCGTTATAAATACAAATTATTTTTGCTTAAAATTATCCACTATTTTTAATTTAATATTAATACATAATTTTTAATTTTGTTTTTATACATCAGAAAAACCAAGAGAAGAAAGACAAAATAACTGTCATCTTTAATATTAGTACTATTACACTATAATCATTTTATATCAACACTTATTTACATTTCTGATCGCTATTATAATAGTACCGAAATTTGTTTGTTACTATAACGAAAGTACTATTAGTATGATAAAATATCTATTGAATTGAGATCCTATTTTGTTTACCTAAATATGCTTTCTATTTTAGTTACAGACGTAGATATAATTTGAAACCCTTTTGAATTTAGGAAAGCCGTAACGGAAAAGCATGTATGATCAAAGACGATGAATGTATTTTATTAATTAAATTTTAATGTATATATTTTTATTGTGTTTTAATACGACAGAGACATGCTATTTTTATTGGAAATAAAAGATAAAGATCAAAATAAAATAAATTTTGTTCTTTGCATTCTTCTTAATTCAGATATTCTAGTTTGTTTTTATTTACTTGTTTGACTACTATTATATACCGAAATTTGCTTGTTAAGTCAACGACGGTGCCTTCAATATGACAAAATAATTTATATGTTTACCTAAATTTGTGTCCTATTTAGTTATGTATATTTTTATCATTTGAATCTACAGTTTCTCTCTTGAAATCTTTGCCCTCACAATTCTATGAAATAGATGTATGGTCAAAGACAGGACAAATGATTTACTAATTACAATTCAATGCACAATTATTTGTTTTTGTATAACAAAGACATATTTTTTAATTACAATTATATACCAAGGAATAAGATAAAAATAATTTTTAACCTTTGAATTGTCTTGGTTCAGAGATTCTAGTTTAGTTCGTATATAATTTTTGATTCCTATTACATACCTGCGAAATTTCTTTCTTGTGCTTATGATAGTATCATTAATATGACCAAATGCTTTATTGGTTTACCTGAATTCGTGTCCTGTTTAGTTATCTTTATTGGTATCATTTGAAACCACAATTTTCCTCTTGAATTCTTAGCTCTCACAGTCCTACGAGATATATGTATGGCCAAAGACAGAATGAATAACTTACTAATTAAACTTCAATGCACATTTATTTTTATAGAACAGAGGCAAGTTCTTTTATATATATCAATTATATAACAAGGAGCAGGATAAAATAATTTTTGCATCCTTTGAATTCATCTTGGTTCAGAGATTCTAGCTAAGTTCATATATAATTATATACCGACGAAATTTACTTGTGTTAACGATGGTATCTTCAATATGACCAAATGATTAATTTGTTTACCTGTATGCATCCTGATTAGTTATTTTTATTGGTATAATTTGAAACCACAATTAGCCACTCTTCTCTTGAAATCTTAGACCTCCCAGACCTACGATATAGATGTATGGTCAAATACAACGAATGACTTAATAATTAAACTTCAATACATAATTAATAGTTGTATTAATTCCTTAAATACAATTATATACCAGGGAGCAGGATAAAATAATTTTAATCTTTTGAAAATTCGTCTTGGTTCAGAGATTCTACTTTAATTCGTATATAATTTTTGACTTCTATTATATACCGACGAAATTAATTTGTTGTGTCAACGATTGTATCGTCAATATGATCAAATGCTATTTACTTAAATGAGCGTTCTGTTTAGCTACTTTTATTGGTTTCATTTGAAATCACAGTAATCCACTTGAAATCTTAGGCTTCACAACCCGATGAAATAGATGTATGGTCAAAGACTACATAAATGAATTTTACTAATTAAATTTCAATTTTTTATTAGAGGCACTTGCTCTTTTAACTGCAATTATATACAAAGGGAACAGGATAAAATATTTTTTATCCTTTAAAGTCTTAGTTCAAAGATTCTAGCTTAGTTGGTATATAATTTTTGACTTTAACTATATGCCGACGGAATTTGCTTGTTGTGTTAATGATGGTAGCATCAATACTTTATTTTCCTGTAAATTTTTTAGTTACCATAATATATTTGAAATCAGAATTCTCCTCTTGTATGGTCCTACAAAAGACTACTATGAGCAAATACCATGAATGGCTTACTAAATTAAACACTTTAATGCATAATTTTTATATATATAACAGAGGCATGTTCATTTAAATACAATTATATACCAAGGAGCAGGATAAAATAATTTTTATCCTTTGAATTCGTCTTGGTTCAGAGATTCTAGCTTATAGTAGTCCCTGTACAATTTTTGACTACAATTATATACGAATGAAATAGATGTATTAACGAGGATACCGTAAATATGACCAAACACCTAAATACACGTTCTGTTTAGTTACCTTTATTGGTATCATTTGAAATCACAGTTTGAAGAAATAGATGTACAGGTAAAGACAATGAATTAATTTTACTAATTAAATTTCATTACATATTTTTATGTTTTTATATACCAAAATATTGCTCTTTTAACTACAATTATAAACCTTAGAGCAAGATAAAATATTTGTTATCTTTTGAATTCATTTTATCAGGAATTCTGGCTTAGGTCCTATTTACTTTACTGACTACTATTATATACCGGCCAAATTTCCTCTTGTTAGTTCACAAACAACAAAACCATTAGCATGGGCAATGAATTAATATTATTAATTAAAATTCATATTTTGAAGTTTTTATATACCAAAGTCATGCTATTTTTTTTACCTAAATGCAGGATAAAATATTTCCTCCTTTTAATTCATTTAGCATCATTTGAAATCACAGTCCACTTTTGTGACTACTATTATATACCGGCCAAATTTGCTAGTTGTTAAAACGACTATACCATTAGCATGACCAAATAGCTATTTCATTGAATATCCTATTTGTTTACCTAAATGCTCCTCCATTTACTTACATACGTTGGCATCATTTGAAACCACAGTTCACTTTTGTGACTATTATTATATACCGGGCAAATTTGCTTGTTGTTAAAAGGACTATACCATTAGCATGACCAAATGGCTATTTCATTGAGTATCCTATTTGTTTACATAAATGCTTCTCTTGTTTACTTACATACGTTGGCGTCATCTGAAACCACAGTTGGCTATTTCATTGAGTATCCTATTTCTTTACCTAAATGCTCCTCCTGTTTACTTAGATAGGTTGGCATCATTTGAAACCACAATTCCCTTTTGTGACTACTATTACATTTAAAACCACAGTTCCCTTTTGTGACTACTATTATATACCGGCCAAATTTGCTTGTTGTTAAAATGACTAACCATTAGTATGACCAAATGGTTATTTCATTGAGTATCCTATTTGTTTACCTAAATGCTCCTCCTGTTTACTTACATTATTTGAAACCACACTTTCCCCCCTTTTGAACTCTTTGGGGGTTGGGCTGTTAAAATAGGAGGAGCGTGTCCCAAAACAGATGCCAAGTCAGAGGCACCTATTAGAGGTCAGAGATCAAGTCGCCCCGAGCCATTCCATATTTGGGGCGCAGGAAAAAACGCGTTAGAAAAACATTCTGTCCGTTGAAGTCATTCTGTGTTTGACGGCTTTATTAACCACACTGCCCACGATATCTCCATTTAGCATATGCCTATAAATTTTTTTTCTTCAACTTTTTATTTATTTCCTCATCCTGAAAGAAAAAAAAAAGTTTTGTTGCAGAAACTGGTTTTAAAGATCCGGCGTTAAATCGTTCGATCACTTAACGATACAAGATTTTTATCGTTTATGAATTGAAAAAAAATCAATCAGTTTATCTTCGTTGATGACAGATGGTTTGTGCTTGTCAAAGTCGATACGCTGCTGTCCTTTAATGTTACCAATTGAAAATATGCAATCAAACGTAATGAGAAAAATAAGTATATGCATATAAATGTAATATTTGAACTAAATCTATTTGTTTTTAAAATTGCAATCTTTATATAGAAGTTCATTACAAATCGCCGATTGTTAAGCCTAGATTATATATATATATATATTTTTTTGTTTAAAAATATTCACTCTGCTTATCTTTTATGATGAAAGATGATTACAAAGATGTTAGAATGCTAACAATTTATCATAATCAATTGATAATATATCTATCGAAATGATAAGAAAGGAGAGGAATTAAATAAACAAAGCGTCAAAAAAGTTTTTATTTAAGTTATTAACTTTTTTTAATGAATTTGTAATGTTATCGTGTTCGTTGCATTATTTATGAATCTATGAACGGCATAATTTTTTGTATTAGATCTTAAAAATATAAATTACTAAACGAAATAAGATTTCTATAATTTCTTAAAGGTGAAAAAAAAATAAAATGGATTAGCAGTTAGAGAATTGTTACGTCATTTATTAATTATGATGAAAATGATCGTGAAAAATTAATTTGAATATATGCAGAAAAAAATCAACTTAAAAAAAAAAATTCTTATAAAATTTATCTAAATTTTCATTAAAACCATATACATATAATTAGAAGATATTTATTTGATGAAATTTATAAAGTCTTTATTTACGTACCACTGATGTTTATTGGATTGCAGAAGTTTGAATATTAAAATATTTTCATCATTTTTTTAATTTAAATTTGGATCTTTTTTTGTTGTATCAATGATTAATAATTTGTTTCCGTCTGAAATTTTTTCAGCTGTCATATTAATATAATTAATTATTAAAGAAAACATTAAAAAATAAATGATATAAAAATAAAATTATATTTTTATTAATAAATTACAAAACGTTGTTAAAATATTATAATTATTAGCAAAAAAAAAAAAAAAAAAAAAAAAAATTCTCACGTTACCATTTATAATTAAATAGTACTGCTAAAATAAATTTATTGGTGCAAATAACCATTTATCAACGCGTTACAGGGAGTTGGTGTTTTTTTCTTTTATTGTTATCAAAAATAATATCTAAACGTTTGGTTATCAATGATTTGTGAAATAATTGTTCTTTTTTCAAACTATTGTTCCATTAAAAATATTATTAAGTGTTTCCTTTTTAGTATTATAATCCATAAAAATTATAGTTGCGAATATTTCAAAAAATCGAGTTAAATATTTAAATAAATATTTAAGATCTGATTCATATATCAACGATATTTTATTATTTTTTAAAACCACATTTATTGACTGATTGTTTATTGAATGTAAACGCTTTTGATAAAATAGCTGTAGTATTAAATAATTCAACAGTTAATATTTATCATTTCTTTGCATTGTTTATAGCGCTAAAAAATGCAGTTGAATGAATTATGAACAGATAAAATATTTTATTTAAAATTACATTATGTATTGTACTTCTTAAAATACCATATTATATTGATTTTCAATGATTCAGTTATTTTTATTTTGTTTATTCAAAATAATAATTCAGTAATAGTAACATAAAATAACTACTTGAAATTAAAGACTTATACATTTTTTACAAACAATTTTAGAAATGTTAAATTAAATAATTTTATTAGGGAAATAGGAAGGAAGATAGGAAATTATCATAAATTATTTTTTAGAAAAATTTGGTGAAGTGTGAATTTTTGTACCATGAATTTAAATTAAATGTTATTCAAATTTTATTTTTTTAAATTTATTTTTATCGAAGAGGGAGGGGGGATTTTCAGAAATCTGATGCTTTAACAAACTTATTTATTATTATTTTTATTACTTATTACAAACTTATTACTTTTATATTTATTTTTCTTACATTGGTGTTACGTAACACAAATTGCTATAATATGAATTAACAATAATATTTTAAAAATAATACCATAATTATAAACAATTTTAATCATATTGAAAATAAAGTATAAAAATTTCCACTTTATTACATATTGCAGTTATATGCGGAATAATATTTATTTTATTTTTTAATAAAAAATAAATACATTACAGTGTAAATTCCTGAAATAAGAATTGATAGGAAAATATTTATATTCCTTTAAACATTTAGCAATTTCAGTAAAAATTTCTTTTGTATTCTATGTCCAGAATGTTATTTTAAAATTAGAGCTATGTTTTAAACTTACCTTACATTTTTAGTACCAAATTAACTGCTATTCTGAAAAGGATACATCTTGGCTATTTCTTATGTTGCGAATTTCTAAATTAAAACTATGTTTCTTGAGGTTTTTCTTAATTTTTTTTTCCTTGAATGAAATACAGAGCAAACTTGCTGTTATGCGCGTACAATATTTGTTGCTCGGAAAACTTTAATTTTGACTTCGGCTACAATGGCCCCTTGGAGAGCAATAACATGCACAAAAATTTTACGAAGGAAAAAATAATTGAGAAGTTTTTCATATATATTTTTTTTTTTTTCTGTAGAAAGATATTTAGGAAAAGAATTAACAGATTCTATAGGAAATTCATTTTTCTAGAAATGAAGGCGTGGCATTATTTTCTTTTCGATTAATGTATTTTTAGCTGATAACTTCAATTTGAGAAATAAGTGCAAACAAAAAGCTTTAAAGGATGAAGTAGAAAGAAAAAAAACTACAGTTATTTTAATTAAACATTTATGACTATAATAATTTGTTTTTTAGTCAGGTGCTTTCGTTTGTTAATTATTTTTTATAAATATTTCTAATAATCTACAAAAGTTACAATTGATTTGTGTGCTGTGTTAATAGTTTTAATTTTTTTGCTACTTTTTGTTGTTTCAAAATTATGATGAAATATATATTCATTAATAATTTTGAAAAATTAAATGCGTAAGGTAATAAGAGGTCGTCAGGTATATTCGTTAAATAAAATTCGTCAAATTATTTCGTCAAGTAATAATCATAAATGTAAATATGAGCATCAGCAATATTGTATTCATGCACAGTTATTGCAAAAATAATATAATAGTAATAAAATTCCTCTTTTAAAAAAGAAAAATTCTTTTTTTTCTCTTTACTATATTAAAAAACGTTTAGTATGTTTTTTTTTTTTTTTTACTTATTTAAAAAATTAATGAAAATTATTTAAAAAAAATTTTTACATTGAATATAAAAATAAAATTTTTAACAGAAAACATTTTAAAAAATTATCAATGAAATAGTTTAAAAAAATTTTCAAAATAAGAAATTTTTAATCATTTTAAAATTACGCAAATTTTTTATACGTTTTATGTAAAAGTATGGTATATAAATAGACAGATTGTAATGCTTTTATAATGCAAGAATACAAATTTTTCAAATATAACCAACATCATGAAAATTATAATACACAAAAATATACTTCATATATAAATTAAATACAACATAATAATAATTCAATCGTTTCTGTTTGTTTTTCTTCCAACAATAAACAGAAAATGAAAAATAATGATGAAAATACTTGAAAAATAACGTGTATGTTTATAGTATCCAAAAAAATAAATAAAAAAAAAAGAAAGAAAGAAAAGAAAAAATATTAGGAGGATGAAAATTTATATTACAACACATATATTCCTTCTTGCCTGTTAAAAGATAAACATAAAAACTGGAAACAATGTTTAGTGTATTATTATTGTAATAATATCAGTTCTATTGCATTTATTTAGCTAATATTCATAAAAAGAATAGTTAAGATACGTTTTAATATAATAATATATAATATAATATATATAATATAATATAATTATATATAATATAATATAATAATATATAATTTAATATAATAAAGTATACTTATAGTATAAAATATAAATATCTTGAATACAATAAAAATGTATATTATATTGATGTAAAGAAGAAGAAAAAAGTAAGTATCTTTCAATAAATGCTATAAAAAAACTGATTAAAATGTATAAAAAATCAATAAAAATCTTTAAACGTTTAAAATCAACTATCCGAATAAATTATATTATAAAAATTTTCAGTTTTGACAATATTACATGAATTTGCAAACAAATCAATATGAGATGTAAGAACAAAAAATATAAAATGCAATAGAATAAATAAATGTGAAGTTCTTGCATTATAAAAATTACTATAAGATATTTTTTAATCAGAAATTTTAATTTAATGCTGGAGTTTTAGTTTTTAGGATCAAATTGTAGATGAAATAATTTCTAATATAAGAATCTATTTTATTTAGTTTCATATACGAATTTGCTTTCTATAATATGGCATTGTAAAATATTAATATTTTAAAATTATGTGTTACATATATCTAATAATAAAATAAATGGAATGAATGGAATTAATTGGTTATAAAAAAAAATTCCACCAAAAATCTTTTTTGGATAATAATGTCTTAGGCAAATGTATGTAGCTTTGGAAATGCTGTAATAAAGAATACTTTTTAAAAAAATTACTTTTAAATTAAATCTGGTGTATAGCTTATAATAAATATTTTTAAGATAATATTTCATAACGCACACACACATACACACATACTTATATCTTGAGTTAGAAATTTGTATCGGCTAGCATTGATCCCTATATAGAAATTTAGTTAACATCATATATATTTCACAATGATTTCATGTGATTGCAATGGTTAATTATTAAATACGATCGATCAACTGTTATAATGTCAGAACAAAAATTCTTCCAACTGGTAAAAAATATTTCAAAGGCACAGCTCTATATACACAAATTCTAACATATTTTTTCTACAGAAAAAATATTTCAAATTTTTTTGCATACGTCAATATTCTGTGAGAATACTTCAAAATTTTATAATCATTTTAACATGTGTACAATCTTTTACTTTTACACTTATGCTTCTCAAATCATTTTGTATTTTTACCAGATTAATATAGCATTTATTTTCATTTTTGAATGAAAAAACAATGAAATACAATAAATGTAATTTATTTGATTTCATATCTACAATAGTATATTTTCATATTTACAATCAAGATTTCATATCTACAATCAAGGAAAGAATAAATAATTTGCAACAAAATTGTCAAGGAAAATAATTGCATACATATATACACACATATATATATATATATATATTATATATATTTATTTCTTTAGATTACTATAAATCATTATTCAGAAAGGTTGTACTCATTTATACAAAGCAAGGAAAATATTTATAATTGTTTAGGTATTATCGCTGGAAGTTTGTTGTTATACTATATTTGTAAAATATACTTGACAATTTGCATTCCTTTTGATAAATTTATATACATTTGACCCTGTTAATTATTATTTATAAAATATAGTTTCAATAATACTATATATAATTTATATTCTAATCATATATTAAAAATACAATGCCAAAATTTTTAACTCTTTTAATAATCGTAGAAAAAGTTTAGGAGTTTTAAGCATCAAAGTCTAAATAAATTAAGTCATCATTAGCTTCTTTTTCGTCAATTTTAGAAAGCAGAGATAAGATATGAAATATTAATTTAAATAGTGTTGTGAACTTAAACATTCTTGCTAACAAGTCAATGAACTAAACATGAATATATGATTATTTATGATTTATTGATTGATATCCTATCAATATCATTATATAGTTTTAACAAGTCTCAAAGTTTAAACAAATTAAGTTATCACTAACTTCAGCTTTTTCAATATTGGAAAGCAATGACATATTAAAATAAACAAATAGCAAAAAAAAAAAAAAAGAAACGTGGTGACGCTGAACAGTCATACAAACATGTCATCAAACTAAGCTGATTAAATGCAGGAGTATTCATGACTTATTATTCTATCAATATAATAATCAATAAGTCATCTACATTAAAATGTATACAAAATCCTAATACGTGGAAAAATTACAAAGTTTTAAATGAATAATAGATGTTTTAAATTAATGAAATCTTAAATTAAATCATCACTGACTTTTTTTTAACTATCAAGATGCAAATAATAATAATAATAATAATGTGATCAGCCCAAACATTCATTCAAACAAGTCAATGGCCAACTTATTTAACTAAATGTATGCTAATTTTTATCACAACAAGATTTTTGTATCGTTATTACTGTATATATTTTATATTAGTATCACTAAATACAAAATCCTAACATGCAGAAAATCATACAAATTTAAAAAACATCAAAGTCTTAACAAAACAGATGTAATTTTTAAAATTTTTTTTTTAATTTAATTTTTTTTTTGCCAATATTAAAAGCAAAGATATGGAGGTAAATATTAATTTAAAAAAAAATATATGAACCTAAACATGAATGATTGTGAACTTAAATATACTTATTAATAAACAAAACTGATTAATTGTATGATTATTTATGACTTATTTATTGTTACCCTATCAAGATAATAATGTGTATAAATGTATACAAAATTATAATATGCAGAAAAATCAAAGGAAGTTTTGAATGATAGCATCATTCTTGAATTAAATCACTAATTTTGGTTTTGCCAATATTAGGAAAAATAAAAAATAAAATAAATACATAAATATAAATAAAAAATGTGGTCAACCTAAACATCCCTCCAAGCAAGTCAACTAAAGACCTATGCTAATTAAATGTATAAGAATTACTAATTGATATTCCATCTATATTTTTATACCATTATTATTGTATATTTTGTGTCAGTATCTCTACAATCAAAATTTTAACTAACATCAAAGTGCTAACAAATTAAATCATCACTTTCTGTTTTGCAAGAATTGAGAAGCAAAGATAAGATGTCAAATATTAATTAGAAAATTATGAATCTAAACATGTATGATTATTTATGATTTATTGAATGTTATTCTATCAAAATATACATAATCCTAATACACAGAAAAATCAAAGGCAATTTTAAAGGAAAGCATCAATCTTAAAGTAAATCAATAATTTAGTGTTGCCAATAATAGAATAAACAAGTAAATAATAAATAAATAAATAAAAATAAATAATGTGATCAACCTAAACATTCATTCAAACAAGTCTACAATCGACCTATGCTGATTATGTCGTTACTGACCTATGAACCTATGTCGTCACTGACTTTTCTTTCGTTAGCGTTATGAAGCAAAGGTGATATGTTAAATATTAATTTAAAAAAAGATGCGGTTAACTTAAACATTCATTCAAACCAGTCAACAAACAACCTATGTTGATTAAATGTATGATTACTAATTGGCGTCCCATTTATATTTTTATACCAGTATCTCTGTATATTTTGTATCAGTATCATAATATACAAAATCCTAATATGCAGAAAAGACATGCTAAGTTTTAAAGGACATTAAAGTCCTGACAAATTAAGTCATCACTGACTTCTTTTTTTTTTTTTTTTTTTTTTATGTTGTTGTTATTATTGTTATGCAAAACCGATATGCCAAATATTAATTAAAAAAAAAAAAAAAAAAGAAATGCCGTTAACTTAAACATTAATTCAAACAAGTCAACAAATGACCTATGGTGATTAAATGTATGATTACTAATTGATGTCCCATTTATATTTTTAATCCAGTATCACTGTATATTTTGTTTCAATATCCCTATATACTAAAACCTACTATGCAGAAAATCATGCAAATAATGTTTTAACAAATATCACTGTCTTGACAAATTAAGTCATCACTGACTATATATATATATATATATATTTGCATTTATATATATATATATATATATTTATATTTATATATATATAAAACCTAAACATTCATTCAAACAAGTCAATAAATAGACCTAGGTTAAATAAATGTGTGATTACTAATCGGTATCCTATCTATATTCTTATACCATTATCCCTTGTGTAAGTATCATAATATAAAAAAATCCTACTATGCGTAAAAAAACATACAGAGATTTAAAAAACATCAAATTCTTGAGGAATTAAGTCACATTTTTTTTTTGTTATCATTGTTGCGCAAAGCCGATATAGTCAAATATTAATTTAAAAAATGGCAGTTAACCTAAACATTCATTCAAGCAAGTCAACAAACGACCTATGTCGATTAAATGTATGATTACTAATTGGTGTCCCATCTATACTTTTATACCAGTATCACTGTATATTTTGTATCAATATTCAAGTATGCAAAATCCTAATATTCAAAAGAATCATGCAGTGTTTTAACAAACATCTAATTCTTGACAAATTAAGTCATGGCTGAATTTCTTTTTTTTTTTTTTTTTTTTTGTTATCATTGTTAAGCAATGCCAATATGACAAACATTAATTCAAAAAAAGAACAACCTAATTCAATCAAGCAATTCAACAAACGACTATGTTGATACCAATTAGTACCAATTAATTGATACCAAATTAGTAATCATACATTTAATGATTGCTAATTGGTATCCCATCTATACTTTTACACCAGTATCACTGTATATTTTGTATCAGTAATCCTAATATGCAGAATTTTAACAAGCATTGAAGTCTTGCCAAATTAAGTCATCACTGACTTTTTTTGTTATCATTGTGAAACAAAACCAATATGCCAAATATTAATTTAAAAAAAGATGCGGTTAACCCATAACATTCATTCCAACAAGTCATCGACCTATGTTGAAATGATATATCCTCTTCCCGTTTCATTGCTATTCCATCAGTATAGTATTCGAAAGGCGAGCCAAATGGGCAAGGGAAATGCAAACACATCGGGAATGAAAAGGAAAATCTTGTTGGTGGAACGACACAGAACTTCCATCACAATCCTGAAAGCTTTTTCCCGACCGGAGTCCTTGATTGAGTTCCAGGACAATCGGAAATGGCCCCTTTTCCTGCTTTCTTTCTCGGGAATAGGGCCCCTCTCTCGCGCTGAGGCTTGATTGAGCATTCGCGCTGGAATGGATTTCTCCGAGTTATTGCCCACACAGCAGGCGCCTGCACTGGCAGCGCAAAAATCTTTATTCAATTGAGGCAGATAGAATCCTACTATACGCCCACCATAATGCATTAGGGTTCTTGCTCACACTTCTGAGAAAGGCTACTTTCACTCGAAGCTTGCACGCAATTTACTTAACCCTAAAAAACACTTATTTATATGCATGTATATATTTAATTTAAATTATTCTGATTAAAGAAATTTTTTATCATTTGACGATTGTTTAATACAAAACTCCTTTGTTTTGAATACCAAAGGAAAAAAAGTATAATTGCTAAGGTAGCATTCAATGTAATAACATTGCTTCGTTTATAAAGCTATATATAATTCTATCTGCCTTAATTGAAAAATCTTTATTCAATTGAGGCAGATAGAATTCTACTATAATGCATTAGGATTCTTGCTCACACTTGCAGCGCGCTCTTCTAAGAAAGGCTGCTTTGAATGCTGCTTGAAGCTTACATTACCTAACCTTAAAAACAATTATTTATATGTATATTTATTTAATTTAAATTGTTCTGATTAAATTTTTTTTTTTTTTATCATTTGATGATTGATTTATTACAAAATTCCTTTGTTTTGAATAACAAAGAAAAAGAAGAAGAAAAATTGTATAACTGATAATGTAACATAATTTCTAAGGTAGCATTCATTGCTACCTTTCACATTGCTCCGTTTATAAAGTTACATAGGTGTATAGGATACTATCTGCCTCAATTGAAAAATCTTTATTCAAATGAGGCAGATAGAATCCTATACGCCCACCATATAATGCATTAGGGTTCTTGCTCACACTTGCAGCGCGCTTCTAAGAAATGCTGCTTTCACTTGAAGCTCACACAGTATTTACTTAACCTTAAAAACACTTATTTATATGTAGTTTATAATTTAAATTATTCTTATTAAAGAAGTTGGAATCATTTGATGATTGATTCATTGCAAAGCTCCTTTGTTATGAAAAAAAATGTATAATTGATAATGTAACACAATTGATAGGGTAGCATTTAACGTAATAACATTGCTTCGCTTATAAAGTTATGTATGTATTCTAACATAAATAAATGTATATATTAAACTTTACTCGTAACTTTAAAAAATTGTCACGTAAACAAGAACTCGATATATTTGACGCAAAAATAAAGAAAAAGCCTTTAGATATAAAATCTTTTCCGTCACAACACACTATATATATATATATATACATGCATATACTACAGATGCTACATACACATAAATACAGATGTAATTTATAGGCAAAAATACATAGAACTGCATACCATTTACATTGTAGAATGCCATCAAATTTTAGTAATCGATTTCTCATTTTATATTTTTATAAAGATTAAAATTAAAATAAAATTAATTTTGAATATATATATACATAATATGTTTATTGTTTTTTTTAATATAAATGAATAAAATGTATTGAAAAATTTAATTATTATATATTCAAAATAAAATTACATCTATATGTATGAATTTGTTGAATGAAAAATGTCAGGAAGAGACAGCGTATTACTCTACTAAAACATAAAAATAATTTTTTTCTTCACCTTAAAATAACAAAAATATGAAATTTTTTTTAGAACGCGTAAAAAAAGAAAAACTATAACCAAACACTAATACTAAACCAAAGATATAACATTATAAAAGGGTAAAGGGAAATATCTAGAAATTATTGTGATATTTTTACTTTATCATTCTTTGCATTTGAATAAAAACAATTACTACAGCCACTATACCAGAATTAAAATTTTGTGAACTAACTACTCATTACCATCTCAAATACAGAACAATGCATTGTTCTTTTTTTTTACTAAATAAAATACAACTGAAAAAAAAGATAATAACTATTTAAATTACATATAAACATAACATACCCCCCCCAAAAAAAAAAAAGAATAAATAGGTTGCAATTTTTTTTTAAATCATTAAATATCATTTTCTTTTTATTTCAACAAGAATGTATTTTTTTTTTTAATTCACATGTTTAATCCATGGATTCAAAAGATTTGTATACTAAATTTTTTGTTACTAAAAACAATTTCTAAAGACGCTAGAAAATTAAAAAAAATAAGCTTAACATTCCCCTGCCCCCCTTCGCAAATAAAAAGCATAAATAATTTGCAATTTTTTTAAATCATTAATTTCAACATGAATCCTTTATTTTTTTTTAAATACATGCATTTTTATTCACGAATTTAGAAAATTTCCATACTAAATTCTTGGTTACTAAAAACAATATCCAAAGAAGTTTGAAAATCTAAAACACGGTTGTTGTTGTTTTCTCAGAAAAAAAAAATATGTAGAACTGGAAATTTCCGTGTTGTCCGAATAGCCTGGAGTATTCGGAATAGTGTTATGTCACACACTTCTTAAGTCCGAGTACGTTACTACATCTCTTCTCAGCTTCCGTTCAACTTCAACGTGGAGGTCTCCTATCTCATTTTTACTCTCCTAAAGAGGCACCAATTAAATTTTACGGCCCTTCTCCCCCCTTCGCGCCAGCAAATCGTCTGGTACAGAGGGAGGTCGACTTTTGTGGCTCTTTTATCTGCACTAAAACTAATTCCAGATCACTGGCTCTGATTGACGAGCACCTAAATAAACACGAGCCTCTACTCCATACCGGAATATTTATGTGCGAAAAAAATGTTCGAGTGGGAGTAGAGTAAGAGCAGCAGCCTCTTTTCACTCGCTATTTGGAGTGAGGATTGGGTGGTTTGTATACCGGCGTGGGTCCAGGGTGGCATTTTTTTAGAGGGTTTTTTTGTGCTTTGTATATTTTTCTGATTTGTACCATGGTGATAGATTCAAAGGTGGTTCCCATGATATATCAAATGATACTTCGTGCATGCATGTGGGAACTTTTCACACATTTGTATTTCATCTTTCGTCGTTGTGGAGGGTGTAATACATATGGAAGTGCTACAGGAGTTCTACTCACGCTGATCTCATTTATACAATTCTTATTCTATATATTTTTTTAAGTTGCCATTATTAAACAGCATTTCAGACATTCCTAGGATACTTTATAAGAAATGTCAAACGGAAATTGTTGAATGTCAAACAAAATGTATTTTTTTTTGTCTTGTTTTGTTTAGTTTTATGAAATACATTAAAAAGTTAATTAATTTTTTTTACCTTACTGCTAAATTTTTGTAATTGAAACTGAGTGTTAACATATGAGTATATATATATATGAGTTAATATATCAGTGTGTGTTAACATATATTGATATTTCTGTGTGTTAATATATGAGTATGTGTGTTAATATATATTGATATATCTGTGTGTTAATTTCACCCAAAATAAAATGAATAGAGGAAGAAAAAAATCCACCAAAGATTAAAGTCAACATATTAAATATGTAGCTTAAAATAACATTAAACGTAACGAGAACTAGATAAATAAATATTGGTTATCATGCACTCACATGTTAATTAAAAAACTCTATATGACAAATAAATTATAACGATTGTATTTGAAACAAAATATTATAACAAATAATATTTGAAGGATTGCAAAACAAAATTATGATTTACGAATATAAAATACATTTTGAAAATTAAAATTTTGTTTACCTCATTTGTATTGTAGTCAAGAATCAGCGTTGAAATGAAGTGATACTTATCCTTTGTTAAACTAGATTTAGAAAAAGAAAAATTATAATATAAACACACACAGATACAGAAACACACGTATACACATTCATACATACATATATAAATTTTTAATAGATATTGCAAATATTGTATTCTAAAATTCGATAAAAAGGGTATTTTTTAATGTTTATGTGAAATTTAAATTGTTAATATGAAACTTTTCTGTTTAAATATAATTACACGTGAATTTCTGACGTGGAAACAGATTTCAATATTAATTAAGTTTTTCAATAAACAAATGCACCAAATATTTATACATTAGGTTATGTTTTTGAAATTAACACAAATACCACAAGTGAAAAAAAAAAAAAAATTCGTGTGCCTACTAACTAACTGTGGGGGAATTCAACCTGTCAGTCCTAAGAGGGGTTGGATAAAAAAACAAATTACAGTAATTTGCAACGTAATAAGCAGTATTGCTAACTGCTAAGCAGGTGGAAAAACGGTGTTTTTTTTCTCCCATCCCATGTTATCGCCTAAAAGCTTGCAACAGTTTTTCTTTTTTTTCTCTCTCTCTTTAGAAGTCTATATCGAAATATCGATAAAATTTTTCAAATTGACTTTTTTTTTTCACACAGAAAAATAAATAAAAATATTATTCATCATTAATAATAATTACTGTATTTTTAATGTAAAAAAATTTTGATAAGGAAATTTACATTGTAATTTTTTTAGTTATAATGAAAATTATTGTTGTATAAAATTATCTTCAATTTTTTATTTTTTTTGTATATATATATTTCTTGGATATAAGATTAAAAAAAGTGTTACTAAAAACTATAGGTATTTTTTTTTTTTATAATTATAAAACAAGACGAAGGAAGTTTTCATTGTTACTTTTTTGGTTATAATAAAAATTATTGCTATATAAAATTATCTTCAATTTTTTTTTTTTTTTTTTTTTTTTTTTTTTTTTTTTTTGTGTGTGTGTGTACGAATATTTTTTTAAACTATTTTTATCAATATTTTTTAATATAAAGATTAAAATCAAGATAGTGAATAAAATATGAGAGTAAATAAGCTACATCATCAAGTTTTCTATTCATGTTTTAAACATTAAACTATTCTCAAAGTTAATGCACATAAAAATAAAATAAAATAAAAAAACAAACTACTTCAGCATCTTTTATATGGTGAATATTTCTCCCGCATTTTTAACCATCACTCCATGAATGAAAATGAATTCGTATGCTTCTGTCATAAATTGTAGAAGATGTAATTCATTTAGTAAAATGGTTTTAGAATTATACTCCCTGAATAACACTCTATTGAATAAAAATATTTTCGTTGCCTAAATGGAAAAATAATTAAAAATAGTTAAAAAATAGTTAGTTTAAAAATTTGTTCTTTAATGCTTATTGTGGGAATGTTTAAAAATTTGTTTGATTATTAAATGACAGTGAATAATTTTAGCTTTACTAAAAGTTTATACAAAAATGATTTCTGGATAAATACATTCTGGACTCAGTTTGATTTTTAAATTAATATTTAATTTTGTTAATGTAATTATTTTGGTTGAATTTTATATTTAATATTTTTATTTTCAATATACTAGCTATTAAATACAATGCATTCAGAAAAACAAAAAATGATTCATTTTAAATGTCACCTTGAAAGTTAAATGGCCTTTACTTTTGAGACTATTATTAATAAAGAAATATAAGAAAATGAATTAAATTTTAAAAAGTTTATTCAAAATATTTTCTAATATATTAAACATCTACATTAGGAAAAATTTTGAAGTAGAAAAAGTTATAAGGGAACTTCAGTTAAATAAATTGAACCTAAATTAATATGTTTTATAAGTCCAAAAATAAATTATAACAGAAATTTAATTATGTCTAAAATTCATAGGCCTTAATTTAACCAAAAAAAAAAAAGAATAAAATAAAATAAAATTGTTTAAATAAAGTTCTAGCTCATAAAAATATTTGTTTTATTATATATCTAACAAGACCATTATTTTTATCATGTTGTTGTATGGTAATCTCATAAAATGACTTTGCTGATTTCCCTATAGAACATGATTACATTCAAATATTGTAGTTACTCCAGTTCTCCCTTTTGTCATTTCTTATCTTCATAACAATGTTGACTAAAAATAAATAGGACGATTTCCTTCATTGATTGTCATATTGGGTACATATCTGCAAATAATTTATTTTGAAAAATAATATTCAAAAAATTATAGACATTGAGTCAAATTTTATATTTGTTTATTATAGTCTTTTTAGCTTATTAAATTCTTTGTTTCAAAAGACATTATTCTTTGAATTCGATCAATTGATAATGAACATATTCTTTTAAAATTGGTTTAGATTAATATTTTGTTTTCAAAATATTTCTAATAAATAGCAGATGAATTAAGTTGGCAAAATTGTTTTACAAAAAAAGTAATTTAATAATAAGAAAATTCAAATCTATGAACATAATATAATATAGTATAAATTGAAATTTTCTATTACTATCAAATCCAATAAGTTTTTGACTTTTGTAATTTGACTGGAATCTATTGATTCGTACTTTGTTATATGTGATATGGCATTCAATTAAAATGATTATGAATATTACATGAGTTTCGGATTTTCACTTCAGTAATTCATAAATTCTTCATCTTATTACACTCTTTTTTATTTTGACTGATGTGTAAATCAATCTAAATGACACTCAAATTCTTCATTCTGCAAAAGGTTGCTATTCTATTTGAATTTGCTTCATCTGTTACAGTATTTTCCTGCTATTATTTGAGATTGAAATCTTCAATTGCCTCGTCAAAAGACGTGAGATTCAAAGTAAAAATTTTTATAAACATAATAATAAAAAGTTCGAATGAATCAACACAAGATATAAATTAAAATTTTGATGATTCCATGAGCGTTGTATCGTAATAGTAATCGTATATAGCCTTAGAATTTTAAAATTGAATTTTCTGATTCATACTTAGAAAATATCTTGTTAGATCACCTGATGAAATTCAATGTTAAATTACGATGTGTATTACATACGAGTTGTCCACTATTACTTTAATACTTCATAATGAAGAAATTGTTATAAATACTTCATCTATTGAGCTCATTTTTGTTTTCTGCTGATGTAAAAAGCAATCAAGATTATTCATTTTCTGAAAGTTTACAATTAGACATGAAGTCACGTCATCTGTTGCAGAGTTTTCCTAACTTCAATTGAGATTAGAATCTTCAATTGCCTCATCAAACGACTTGTTAAGTTCATGGTACAAATTTTTATAGAATCTGAATGAATCAACAAAATACATAAATGGGGTTTTTGTACTAATATAAAATAACACGAACTTTTTATCCTAAACTTTACAGCCTTTGAATTTTGAAATTGATTCGACTAGCTCCTACATTGTAAGATTCTTGTGTTAAAATTCAATGTTAAGTTACAATGAGTATTACACACGAATTGCCCACTACTACTTTTGTACTTCATAACGACGAAATGGGGATAAATTATTCATTTATAATGTTCATTTTCGTTTTCTGCTGACATAAAAATCGATCTGATTGACCTACTCAGATCACCCTGAAATAAGTTCAGATTAGAATCTTCAATTGTCTCATCAAACGACTACTGTTTCAGTTCTTCATAATAAAGAAATGGGAATAAATTCTTCATCCATTATGCTCATTTTTTCTGCCGATGCAAGAATCTATCTGAGTAAACCCACTCAGATTTTTCATTTTGTCAAAAGGTTGCAATTCGACTTGAACTCACTTCATTTGTTGCAGATTTTCTTAAGAGTCAGTTGAGATTAAAATCTTCAATCGCCTCATCAAACGACTACTGCTTCAGCTCTTCATAATGAAGAAATAGGAATTAAGTCTTCGTCCATTATGCTCATTTTTTCTGCTGGTGCAAGAATCTATCTGAGTCAGATTTTTCATTTTGTCAAAAGGTTGCAATTCGACTTGAACTCACTTCATTTGTTGCAGATTTTCTTAAGAGTCAGTTGAGATTAAAATCTTCAATCGCCTCATCAAACGACTACTGCTTCAGCTCTTCATAATGAAGAAATAGGAATTAAGTCTTCGTCCATTATGCTCATTTTTTCTGCTGGTGCAAGAATCTATCTGAGTCAGATTTTTCATTTTGTCAAAAGGTTGCAATTCGACTTGAACTCACTTCATTTGTTGCAGATTTTTCGTAAGAGTCAGTTGAGATTAAAATCTTCAATTGCCTAATCAAACGACTACTACTTCAGATCTTCATAATGAAGAAATAGGAATTAAGTCTTCATCCATTATGCTCATTTTTTCTGCTGGTGCAAGAATTGATCTGAGTAATAAACCTACTCAGATCTTTCATTTTACAAAAGGTTGCAAATCGTCTTGAACTCACTTCATTTGTTGCAGAGTTTTCCTGAAGTCGGTTGAGATTAGAATCTCCAATCGCCCTCATCAAACGACGTGTTAGGTTCAAGGTAAAGCAGCTCTCTCTCTCTCTGGAGGAAGAGAAACATAATAACAAGAAAATTTCGAATCGAACGAAAGAATGTCAGGTTTCTTGTCAGGTAGTCAACCACGCTCGTTAGCCACTGACTCTTATTCCGATCACGTGATCTTTATCCTGGCTTGTCAGGCGTCACGCCGATTAATAAGTGTACCTGACCGCAGTGGAGGGCGTTTCGAAAATTTATCACTACTCAAGAACTCCTCTGAAATGCTATCACGACAATTTTTTTTTCTTTTTGCCTCAGTCTTCTCTTGCCTTTTTTTATTTCCAATTTTTTTTTTTCCTCTCCCAGCTTCTTTCGCAGCCATCTTCTCACCCGCGAGAGGCGATATTACTTTTTAAACTTCTCGCTTTGAAGGATGCTCGCTGCTGCTGTAGAAGTCGTTTACATAGCGCTGCTGCTCGCTGTACGCCAAAAAGAATGGTCGGGGAAGAGATGAGGTGTTGCTATTGTACGCAGCTCGGGGTTGGTTGGTTTATGTATGGAGTATGATGAGCGTGAAAATAGCTCAGGAAGCTATATGGAGATTGGGTAAGCTGTTACCAGCCTTTTTTTTTTTTTTTTTTCATTTGTAATTTAGTGTGCTGTAAATAACCTTGTGTTGTTGAGATTTTCGTGAAAACACGCGTTTTCACGCCTCGAGAATAAAAGATTTGCGGTAACAATGCATGCCATTAATCTTAATGATTAACAATATGCATTGTATTCTAAACTGTAACTTTTTTTCTTTTAAAATATTGATTTGATTTTAATATAATGATTACTCAAGGAATTGCGTCTTGACTTTATAAGATTTATATAAATATAGTTTGCATATAACGATGGATATGTGTTTATAATGTAGGATAAATTAAATATAAAATTAAGCGGTGATGTAAATTTCAAATTTGAATTTAAAAGCGGAAATTTCAAATTATACTTAAATTATGGAAAATTTCCGAATTGTATTAATATATATGACAATTTATATGGAAATGATCAAATAATAATAATATGTTTTTTTTATTTTCTTTAATTTTTAATTTTCACAATTCATCTACTACTTTTTTTTTTCCAATAATGATTCGATTTTAATACAATTGCAACTCTAGGAAATTGCGTCTTAATTTTATAAGCTTCAAATAAATAAAATATAGTTTCCATACAACAATAGATACTAATGTCTTTATGTTATAGTAGTCTAATGTAGGATAAATTAAATATAAAATTAAGCGATGATGAAAACTTCATATTTGAAATTAAAAGCAGAAATTTAAAATTATACTTATGAAAATTTCAGAATTGCTTTAATATATAAGATAATTTACATTTATTTTAAAATTCTTCTTTTCACGTATCTTATGATAATATTTGCATGGAAATGATCAAATGATAATAATGGTTTATTTATTTATTTTTCACAATTCATCTTCTCGAAGATCGTATTATTTTCCAAAGCTATTGATGCAGCCGAATGTTCACTGTGAATCAATGTGATCTCAAAGGGATTAATTAACACTCAACCATTCTCTGGTAAAAATAAATATTGATCAGCATATAAGATTTTAAATGTTTCGCAAAATAAATGCAGTTTAAAATAATATTAAATTTTTATGTATATTTATAAAGATTTATTCGTGCATTTCATATTGCTGCATTCGTACATATCATAATTGCAATATTGCAAATAATCATAATCATAATTGCATAATTGCAATATTTCTCAGAATTTTAAATACAAATAATATAAAATAACTTCACTATATTTTAGATAAGAATTTGTGTTAGCAAATTAATAATTTGTGAATTATTTTTATAAAATAATTTATTTCCTTCTTTTTTTTTTCGTGTGTGTATTTCATATTGCATGAAATACAACAATTAAATAAATCTTATGTATATAAATCCTTTAATAAGCGAAATTTATAAATGCGTAAATCTAAAATAACATTAATATACTTAATACTAAATATGTTTTTCACCATTAACACAATTATTTAAAACTACTTAGTTTTAACATTAAAATTAAGGATATATAATCGAATTTTCTCATTTAATACTTAAAATCGGAAATTTTAATTGCAACATTTCCTATATTTTAAATACAAATAATATAAAATATTTTCATTATATTTTACATAAGAATTTACGTTAGCATATTAATAAATAATGAAATTATTTGCATAAAATAATATCTTTTTTATTTTATACAAATACGTGACTGCAAATGTTTATAATAATTAAGAAACAACGAAATTTATATCAATTTGCAGCTAACAAAAATCGGTTCATAATCGGCTAAATGATAAATATTCATTTTTCCTTCATTTTGTTTCTAATTTCATAACCTGAAATTTTGATATAATTTTAAAACATTTCTATAAAATAACTGAATCTTTCAATAAATTAACTAATTTTTTTTAAGGGAATCTTAATAATAAAGATTACCGTATGATATCTACCGAATGCATAATACTCACCGTATTTTACATACAATTGCTATTTGACAACAAAGACAGATGATAAATATTTTGCAATCAAAGAAAATGATTAATTTTAATTTAAATTTAACTTTTATGCTGACTCCTTATTTTAAATTTCGAATATAACATGTTTTAAATTTCCTGCATAGCAGTGACACACATCTTTGCATCGTGTAAAGCAAACTTCATATTATTAATCATATTTATAAGAAAGATAAAGATGATATAAGATGAAAAAAGAAAATTTCTTTTTTCTTTTTTTTACAGAACTATAAATTATATACAAACGGAGGAATTTTCACTGGTATTTTATGTAATCATAATTATTTAAAAATAATTCACGTATTTATTCACAATTTACGTATTTATCCACATATTTGAATTTGTCGAAACATTTAAAATGTCTTGGAAAAATAACTTTGATTATTGTATGGATAAGCAATGCAATAAATTATCAATAGTTTTCTTCCAAAATCATAAATTTTTTATCTGGGTTATATTTTGTCCTTCTTGATTATTTTGAATTGTATTAAAATAAATAAATCTTATAATCCATCCAAATTATTGATTTCTTAATCATGCCTACTTGATTTTTTCCTTAGAAATCCATCCAATTGACTAATTTTCATTTAAATACAATTTTTATGCTGACTCCGCATTTTAAATTTCGAATATAACATGCTTTACATTCCCTGCATAGCAATGACATACATCTTGTAAAACAAACTTTATATTATTAATCAGATTTATTAGAATAAATTTTCTTATTCTTATAGAACTATAAATTATATGCAAAAGGAGGCATTTTCATTGGCATTTTATCTAATCATAGTTATTTAAAAACAATTCAGATATTGAGAGTTTGAGACCAATTACATTTGAAGAAACATTTACAATGTCCTGAAATAAATACTCTAAAACGAAAAACTTCGATTATTGTATAGACAAACAATATAATAAATTAACAGTATTTTTATTTTTTTATTTTTCGCTGGGTTATATTTTGTCTTTGTTGTCATTTTGATTATCTTAAATTGGCATTATCATAAATAAATCTTATAATCCATCCAAATTATTGATTTTTGAAGGCATGCCTACCTGATTTTTCCTTAGAAAATCCATTCCATCCCAATTGACCCACGATAAAAACAAAGCACCTTTTTATTACACTTCATTGTTACGAGGCGAATTTAGTGAGTACCAAAATATATTTAACTGTCAATAACTTGGAGAAAACCTTCCGATACTCCGGCCACACACACGCTCACAGAATGTCGCTCTCATAAGAACCCCATATTTCTGCGGACTGAATAGAGTGGCAACAAATTTAAACGTTTTCCCACATCCTTTTCCATTATTCCATTTCATGAAAATAAACTGATTCTCCCATAATAATTCCGCACCCACCCCCACCATCCATGGATATTGCGCACTTTTCCCTTCCTTCTACGATGGCAATTACTATAAAAGAAGACATTTTCTTTCTTTGCTGTGAGAGAGAGAAAAGAGTGAGCGAGACAGAGAGAAAGAGAAGAGAAAGAAAAAGAAGTCTGTTAGCATTGCGCGGGCGCTGTCGCATTAAAGCCCCTTTTCTTTTTTTTTTTTTTCTTCTTAGTTTTGCTTCCTCTTTCTTCCCTTTCGATTTTGATAAAGTTAGGGTGGGTAGTGCTCTGATGTATATATATATATACACACACACACTTTTTTTCCTTGCCTTTCCTCTCTGTGCTGTGTGTTATGTGTGCGAGATCACCTACGTGTGCGCACTGCCATTATGATTGCTCAGAGTTGCGATGCCTTCTGCACTTGGCCATCATTCCATCGCCTATGCACCAGAACATCATTCCTCAGTGAGTAGTTAGCGACCAACAGCGAAAGCTCCCGGACATGAATTAGAAGAAGTTTTAAATTTTATTTTTTTTTATCCGGCAATGTTCTCGGCTAACGAATTGGAATCCTTTATGCACTCTTTAAGAGCAAGGATTTAACTTTAACTGAAGCCTTCGATATCGATAATCGTTATTTTTTATTTATTTCAACAAAATACGCTTATTGAGAAGCAGACAGCAAGTATGCCGCTATGGCACCGAATGTCTTTGAGGTTTGTTGCCGGTAGCTACCGTCTTGAAGGTAAGATGTTACCAAGTTTTCATTTTGCAATGTTTAGTAAAATTCAGAAAGCCAATAATAATGAAAGGGTTTAATAAAATTCCATTAATCAAAAGGATTAACAGGAATGATAAATTATATATTAAAGAAATGATAATCAAATAACTTGCGTATTATTTTAGCTATTTGTATAGTTATCCAACTCACTTAGCTGAAAATCTGTTTAATAAAATTCAAAAGGCCAATAATAGGGTTTAATAAAATTCCATTAATCAAAAGGATTATTATGAAGGATAAATTATATATTAAAGAAATGATAATAAAAATCAAATAACTTGCGTATTACTTTGGCTATTTGTATAGTTATCCAACTCACTTAGCAGAAAATCTCTTTAATAAAATTCAAAAGGCCAAAATAAATTCTGTTCAATGCAATGTTTAATAAAGTTCAAAAAGCCAATAAAAGGTTTTAATAAAATTCCATTAATCAAAAGGATTAACATAAATTATATATTAAAGAAATGATAATAAAAATCAAATAGCTTGCGTATTAATTTGACTATTTGTATAGCTATCCAACTCACTTAGTTGAAAATCTTACAACTAAATTCAACTCTCTACAGAATATTACAAAAATTTTAAGTTTTCTATAGCTGCAAAATCCAGTGACTTTGAGGATATCAATTTTTTCTTACCACAAACGTAGTAATTTAAATTCAGCCCATTAAAATCTTCAAATAAATAGAATTACTATTAATCAACAATGTTTGTTTAAAAAGAGATTGCTTAATCCAAACAACATTCATATTTCTCTAACATTAGACATACACATATTTATTTGACTTACTTCGACACAATACTTAAGTTTCTTTAAAAAAAACATTGATTTTTCATAGTTAAATTAAGTATTGCTTGTGTAAAAGATTTTAAATTCGGAAATTTTCCTGATTGCATTTGTAAATAGTCACTCATATTATAGTTTAAAAAAAGTATTTGAGGAAAAACATTTCAATAGCATAAAAACTGTGTTATATGAAAGGAATTAAATGTCTAATATTTTTCTGAAGTACATTCTTTGTCTGAAAATGTAATATCACGTTCTGTTTGTCCATAAAAAATTTTAAAATCATTTTGTGCTGCATGATTAGTTATTTATTTACCGTTTTACATCTCACTGATACAGTTAAATGTATATCCCTCTATCATGAAAATATCTATTCTCATGGCTAAAATCATGTTGATTTTGAGTACAATTCGAATTAATAGCATCAAATACAAGTATTTCTTTTTGTTAGATATATGCTCATACTTAGCCATAACAGGCTGTAGTTAAAAATGTAGACATTGTTTAAAAATTTGAACTCTTATACATTGCAAAATAAGCTTTTCTTACATTTCTAAATATTTTTGTTCATTTAAATTTTGAAATATCTTTTTCTTTAATATTTTATATGTAGGAATATAAGAATTAATCCTTTGAACATAAAAATTTGTCCCAAAATATATTTTGATAAAGAAATTAATTAAATCTTATCTGTTCAAATTAAAATATACTGTCAGAAATTTCCACATTAATTTTTAAGAATGTATTGATAAAAGCTTTGATTCAAAAATATTGTTATTGTTTACAATGTTCGTTTAAGAAATATTAGTTACTAAATTTACTGTTATTACTAAAACAACTAACAAAAAGTGTTTTCTTAAATTTTCTTACAATATAAACTTTTTCAAGAAACCTTTATTCATATATTATTAATCAAAACGATTTTAAAATTTGGAAAATTTTCTGCATTAAGTTATAGTTGTAATCAATTTGTTGCAAATATTTGGTGAATGATTCTGTTTGCTTTTCTTAGTGAGTTATTCTGTTATACAGAAAGTAACGACTTAAAAAATATTACTAGTACAAAATTTTCTTTTTCAAAGTACTACTAGTAATTTAATTATTATGATGAAACGTTTAATAGAAGAAGGCTTAAGTGTATGATGCTTGGCTAAATTGTCCGTCTAATTTAAAAAATTCTACATTTAAAAAAAATGTATATTATTAGACTGCTTAGATAATAAACTGTTATTTATGTGTTCTAATGAAAAGTAAATTTTAGCTTTTAAATAATAATTATTATTTTACTCTTTTCATTATTTAAAAATGGCGTACAAAAGTTTTGAACCAATGTTAATACAATATTTTAATTTGTAATTTTTCTTTCGTTTATCTATTCTTAAAACGTAACTGTGAATAAAATAACAATTTATTTGTTATTGAAAATATTATAGTTTTTTAAAAATCAAATGTTCGTAAAAAGAAACCAAATCTTCGTGAGAAAGCCAATATTTTCACATACATATTTAAAAACAGCTAAATTTTAGAGCTTCTTGAAAACAAAAAGCAAAAAAATACGATAATAAATAGCAATTTAAAAAAAACTTTCGAACGACCTTTTACAAATACCAATAAATTCTTATTTAGTTATGTTATGTTCACATATATGTGAAGGAAAAATAAATTTTAACCCTGACAGCAAAAAAAGTAATGATGGGCAATTTAAAAAACTTGACGAGTACCTTTTACAAATAAATTATAAATTTTACCTATAAATTCTTATTCAGTCATGTTACTATGTTCATATATATGTGAAGGAAGAATAAATTTTAAAGCTTTTCTTACAACAAAAAGCAAAAAAAGATAGTTCTGAGCAATTTAAAAAACTACCTTTGTAAAAAAGTACCTTTTACAAATAGCAATAAATTCTTATTTTGTTATGCTACTATGTTCAAATTTATGAAAGAAAACTAAATGTTAAGAGTTTCTTGATAGCGAAAGGTGACAAAGGATAATAATGTGCAATTTAAGAAAAACTTAATGAGTACCTTTTTCATATACCTAAAAATTCTTATTTAGTTATGCTTAATTTGTACTATATATAAAAATAATTACTGCACATGACAAATAACACGTAATGATGATGATGTTATCTTTTAATAAGTATTTAAAGTTGCATATTCTAAATATTTTAATACAATGAGTTGTAAATAAAGGGGTGTTTTAGTTTTATGTGTATTATTATGAGTTTAGGATAAGTTGTTTTAAAAAATTAATAAATGTATATTTATAAATTAATATGATATGTAAAGTGAACCATCTTTAAAGTAATTGGCGGTTTTTTCAAATTATTCATGGAAAATAACAATTTAACAAGATAAGTCACACATTTATGCGTTATTGCTTAGAAATATAAATAAAATGTTTTTTTAATCAAATTCATGTCTTCTCTGTAAAAAAATGATTTATTTATTGAACGCATTTTGCAAGTTTTATTGCGTGCTTTTATGAACAAAATAACATTGAAAACAAAAATTACATTGTACAACGAAATAACGTTGAAATAAAAATAACGTCGTACAACAAAATAACAGTGAAAACGTAATAACATTGTACAACAAAGTAGCGTTGAAAACAAAATAACGGGTATGTATTAATTCTAATTTTGTAAATCGCACTGATTTTAAAAATTGTTTTTTAAAATTTCACTTAAATGATTTAAAATCAAATATCTATATTATTATAATAAAGTAAAATTTCTCAATTCAATTTTCAAAGTAGATTTTTCATGTCATTTTAATTTTATCATACAAAAGCTTTTGTTATGGAATTTTTTAAATATCACCAAATAATATTATTTTCCGCAATTTTGAAGAAAATTTGTATCTTCTCATATAATTCATTTAAAACAACTTAACTAATTCTGAAACTAAACAGCTAATATTTTTTTTTCACACTTAATACATAAGTGTTCATTGTTAAAAGCATAAACTATTTTAACCTAACATTAAAAAAAAAATAGTTTAAAATATTTTTTCAAGTCCAAACTTTTATTTTAAATCGGAACAGACAATTTAAATAAAAATAAAATAAATAAAAAATCCAATTGAGCACGTGTTTTCTGCCGTCTCAGCAAAGAGAAAAGAAGGCTGGAGCGACGTTTTATACGAGCGGGGAGCGATGACACCCAACAGGCCGTTACGGAGCCATAGATGTCGGTTTTATGGCGACCGTTATGGGCGGCCGTCGATGTACGGCCGCCGCCCCTGCGCTCTCTCTCCCGCGATAAAACTTAACCGCACAAGCGCTATATTATTTGCTCGTTGCGGAGCTCTCATTTCTATTTGCCGCTCCTCGTCAATTTCCGACACTTTTCTCTTTTTTATGGACGACTTACACGGTGCTGACCCCTAAAAATTTATTGACTGACAACGAAAGATAAAAAAAAAAGAAAAAAGTTTGAAACTTTTTTTTAAATGATATCTTTGCGAAGTTTTGACTGAAATAGTGTTAAAATTTCTGAAATGAAACTGTACAATTATAAAGAGAGGCATATATGTTATATACATATATGTAAATGTAGGCTGTGGGCATATATATGTAAATGAATGCATCAAGTTATTAATAGATTATTATTTACATTTAATCGCCTTCTTCCATTGCTAATAAAATGTGTCATGCTATTTTGCATGTTAGTTTTGAGAAGAAAAGTTTACAAATTTAGTAAATTTATGAATTCTTTCTTTTTTATGGACGACTTACACGGTGCTGACCCCTAAAAATTTATTGACTGACAACGAAAGATAAAAAAAATGAAAAAAGTTTGAAACTTTTTGATATTTTTGCAAAGTTAGTTTTGACTGAAATAGTGTTAAAATTTCTGAAATGAAACTGTACAATTATAAAGAGAGTTAAACTGTGGACGTATATATATATATATATATATATATTATATATATGCAAATGTATGTATCATGTTATTAATAGATTTCTATTATTTATATTCGATCGCTTTCTTCCATTGCTAATAAAATGTGTCATGCTATTTTGCATGTTAGTAATGAGAAAAAATATTGTAAATTTATGAAATTACATAAAGCTTAACAGTAATAATAAATGTAAATACTGTGCAAGTAAAAATTTAGTAAAATTATTGATAAACATTTATATACATTTGTTAAGCGTTAAACATACTATTCAATATATATAAATATGTATATATATATATGTGAACTTATTAATAATATTACTTTTATAAGTATGGCTTAATATACATATATATTCAATATATATTAAGCTGTACTTATAAAAATTTAGCGAAATTACCTTATATGAAGATATGTATGTATTACTTTAAACAATGATATTGTTAATAGCACATTACAATTTTATTAAACAAATATATAAATTCTTTTATAATTCTTTTGTAGTTTATATATTTATCCCATCACAGTTATGAATAGAAAAATATATTTAATTTGCATTGAGTTAAATGTGTTCCATTATTAATCTGCAATTTTTATTTGTTCTTAATGATAATAACTACCAAGGAATGTTATGAAAGTTCATGATGGTTGTATTAATTTAACAAAATTTTTCTAGAGAAATATTTAAAAAAAATTTTTTTAATTAACCTAATGTTATCTAAATATTACTAACGAAATTGTTACGTAAATGTTATTAATGAAAATGTTTTCTAAACATTACTTCACCTAAATGTTATAACCTAACAATGTGATAACCTATGTTACTTTAATTAATTTTCTATCTATCGTTAATTTGTAAATATTCTTTCTAAGTCTTCTTTTGAAGAATAATTTCATACAAAACTAAATATCGAGATTTCGGGAATCATTGTTGTGCATATACATTGGCTATCTTAAAATTAATGATCATCAATATATTTTTCATTAAATATGTTTGTTATTATTCGACGGATTCATAAACTGTATTAATGGAAAGTAATTCCTGGTTACTTCAAAGTACTTCGTGTTCATACAATAGAAACGCGTGGAAAATTGCTATCATTTTCATTTTGAAAATGTTGACTGCTTAAATATTACACAACAAAATTTTTTCTAAATGAAATTAAATTCAATCTAGTAGTACATTAATAAAAAAGTTTTTAAAATAAAAATAAAATTGTATTATGTATAAAATTTGTAGATTTATTACATATATGTAGTATTATGTTCGACAACAACAATGCATGAATTTTTCATTTCTTTTTCGCTACATATGGTTTTTTGGTATACAACGAGATTTAGTGAAATTGTATAAAGATTTTTTTATTATTTTCGATAAAATATAAATAAAATTTTGGATGTACTACTTTACTATTTTAACATACTAGTAAATTGAATTTGAATTATATTTGAAAAGTCAATACGAATTTTGAAAGTTTTTTTTTACGGCAAAGCGCCATTTCTAATATAAAATAAAACATTAAAAAAAAAAGAGAGAGAAATTACATAAGCTAAAATTAAATATATATTAGAACTAAATACATATTGAAGAATAAAACATAAGAACTATAAGTACTAAAAGAATGAAATAAAAATTATTTATAAAAATATAACTGAAAAGTTGTTAGCTGTTAATATTCACAATATGCTTGTTTTGTTGGATATCAAATTTTCAATTGAACTGTAGCAGAAATAAAATATCAATAAAGATAAATTTAACCGAAAATTATGGCCAAAATTTTTTAGTTCTAGTTTTATTAGCACTTCAACTGTTTAAAGCTATTATGAAATAACAAGTCACAATAAAATTACATTTAAAAAAATTGTAATGAAATGAAAGATTTCTCAAGCAAATCAAATAATACTTAAATGAATGATTGAATTTTTTTTATAGTTTAGTTCTGATTTATTTAGCGATTAATATAAGAGATTAAACCTATTACTTTTGAATTTGTTGCGGTGAATAAAATTGCCATCGATATTTTGTGCTGCACACTGTATATCTAATAAGTTAAAATATAAATCATAATTTCAGAATTGTTTGTTTCAGTCAGAGTTGTTTTGATACAAATAATTTCAATATTTAAAAATCAATATTTGTTTTAATGTCAATATTTGTTTCATTTTTTTTTTTTTTTTTTTTTTTTTTGTTTCAATATTTGTTTGTTTAAGAAATGAGAAAATTTGAAATATTTACAACAAGCAATAAATTAGTATTAGACCAAACTTTTACATTATTATTATATTTTTCTAAAATTATTATGGAATATTTTTTTACTATTGAATTAAATTGTCCCACAATATATCCAATTGAATCGAATGTAAAATGTTTTGAATTTTCTTTTCAAGAAATTTTTTTTTTAATTTCAAAGTAAATAAAATTCCAATTATAAACTATATTGCATAAGTTTTTTACAACAACAGTTATTTTGAATACTTTTATAATTGATCATATATAAAATTTTGTATAAATATTTCATGTCATATATTTTGTCAAATATTTCATGTTCATAAAGCTTTGAAAATGTTTAAGGAAAGGAAATATGTGTTCAGCTACATTTGTTCAGAATACATGTTGAGTATAATTCATTATTGCATTATTTTATACAATGTTTTGTTTTTTAATTGCAGATCAAATAAAATTTTAATTTTTGAAAATAATGCATAATTTTCTTACCTAATCCACATCTATTTTGAATGCTTTTGAATTCCATGCTCAACAATTAAAAGATTCTGAAAATTTAGAAATTATCATTAGTAAAATTTTGTATGATATGTAATTCTTATTTATAAAGTTTTAAAAATATTTATGGAACTATATATGTTCAGAATAAATAATATGTATTGGGTCTTAAAAAATTGCGATATTTTATACAATGTCGTTGTTTTTAATTTCAGACCAAATAAAATTTTTATTTTCGGCAAAAATATATAAGTTTCTTACCCAATCAATGGCTATTTTGAATGCTTTTGAATTCCATGCTCAACAAATGGAAGATACGGAAAAAGTTGAAAGTCCTCATTAATAAAATTTTGTAAGATATATATTTCATATTTATAAAGTTTAAAAAATATTTATGGAACAAAAATATTTAATCTTTATTCAACTATATTTGTTCAGAAAGAAGATCCCGATTTGCGTATTATTTTATTTTAAAAAATTATTTTATTTTATTCAATACTATACTAATAGATAAATTATAAACAATAATTTTCTGAATAAAATAATTACATTGTATTTATAACATAACGATTATTTCATTAATTATTTTCATGGGTTCTTTTTCACAGTATTCTGTTTAAAGAAACATAAGAAGTACTTTTTAATAAATTTATACATCTAATTGTAAACGTTTCAATTAATACAATAATTTGTAAAGATGTTTTATTTTGTGTTTCTGTAAATTTAGAATATTCAGTGCATTTTAAAATATAGAAAAGCAGCAACTTTGGGTAATACTTTTTTTTATGAAAAGTTATATAAGCAATTAGAACAGCTAAATGTATAATTTCCATAATTCAGATGATGTAAAATTTCAGATTTAAACTACGTTTAAAATCATATATTTTTTAAATTTGTTGTATAATTTTTCTGAATGATCCCTTTTAAAAGAACATAAAACATATTCTGTTTTGATTTATCTATTAAACACTTAATTGGTATTTTTTTAAACCATTTCTCTGACGCATATCGCTTTATAATTATTATCTCTTTATATTAGTCATTATTTCTTTTTTATTAATTATTATCCTTCATTATTTTATTTTATTCTTTAATATAAATCCTTCACTGCCTGCTGAGTAATGACTCTTTCATGAAGACGGTTGCAATCCATCTTCAAATTTGAATAACAAAATCATCAAAAACTTAACACTTAATTCAGCAACAATGCATATATGATAGGCTTAAAGCGTTTTGGCAGGTCAATGCGAACAAATTATCGCTTAATAACATCTAATTATTAAGAGATTTATCATTATTTTTTATATTATTTACTGGGTTGATCATTAATTCCTGTGAATCCTTAATATGAATACATGTATTCGCAATAATCCGTTCGACGTTTCGCTTGAATACAATATCAGACAACGGAAGCAAAAGTATGTCATGAAAAGCTGGTTTTATCGACAAGTATAATTTACAATTAATGGGAAGCGCTAGAAACAGAATGTCTCCCTGAAGAATGAGGCCTCACAGTGTTATTAATAAGCTGTTTAATACATGTGTGATTATTACACTGCGTAATAGTGTGATTATTAAGCTGCATCTCCATTTATCAATTATTGCCTCGCTTATCGAAAAAGAAAGATGATGAATCTTCTCCGTTTAATAAGATGGGTATATAATAGATGCGGCTGTATCTCAAATTGATAATTAAGAGTTGATCATAGACATTAGCGGTGATCCTTCCCTCTGATTGAATGGTTAGATTTATAACTCAACAAAAAAAATAGTAAACGTGACTATAATTTCTAACTTGATTTTAACTGTTTGAAAGAGGCATATTAAGGATGATAAAAACAATAGAGATAGATAACTTTTTGCGCTTAAGGATCGGAAAGAAGATGGCCTGATTACATCTAAGTTTAAAGTGTGTAAATTAATATTTGCTTATATCAAGAATATATTTATACATTGGAAGACATAGTTGCTATGGTTCGTTATTTTGATGAAATATAAAATACATCAGAAAAATTCAAACTGCTCTTTAATTGAAGCGTATATATCTTATCTCTCTCTATATATAAAGATACATGCAAATTAGGTAAATATTGGAATAATATAAGAATGCAGTTCCAATAGTTCATAATTTTGATGAGAAGTATAATACATTAGACAAATTCAAATACCTTAATAAGTTGTTAAATTAAATAATAAATAAGCTGCTGTTTAACTGAAGCCTTTATATATGTTTTTTTTTTTAATAAATAACTTTGAATCTATCCGGGGAAAATTTACATCAGAAAGATACACGTAAATTAAGTAATTACAGGAATAATACAAGAATACAGTTCCAATAGTTCGTAATTTTGATCGAAAGTATAAAACGTTAGAAAAATTCAAATAATATAAAATGCTCTTCAATTGAAGCCTTTATATTTCGTGGGTTTATTTATTTATTTTTAATAAATAATTCTGCATCTATGCGGGAAAAATTTACATGAGAAAGATACATGTAAATTAAGTTAATGAAGGAAAGAATTAGACAATTTTGTGTTTTAAAATAAAAATATGACTTTCTTATCGCTCAGTTTATTTCATTTTATGCGATATATTTAAGATTTTTTTACCGCTTTGCAAAATTTTTTGGTGTTGATTGGAAATATAATTTGACTATCTTATTTTTAAGAAGTTTTAATAAATAATGCCAACAGCTAGCTCTCGGGCCTTTGGTATAGGCTACACATTTGAGTTTCATCTTTCGGAATTATTTATCAGGGAAAAGCTTGCACAATTTTAAATTGTAAGCAGTTCGTCAAGGGTGACTTGATGGTCAATTAGCTGGCCTTTGACAGGCTTCAGGTTCGAATCCTGGCGGTAGCATGGATGCTTGCTAATGGTTCGGAATCCACATTAAACTGTATATTTTAGTCTATTTAGCCTAAAGTGTACATAAAATGACCGTAGAGCGATTAACGAAATTAAACAAAGCCATCATAATTTGCTTTAAATTAAACTTGCAGTGAATAGTATACATTCAAGTTCATTTTTCATCATTGTATACATATACATATTTGCAAACATTTAATAATTTATTATTAACATTCACTAATCATACATTATAATTGCCAACTTAGCACATTTAAAGTCGACCATTTTACAAATAATTCTTAATTTATTGATCTTTATTTATATTAAATCTATGCGGTTGTTACTTGTAAACAATTGAAATCTATGAATTCACACCAAACAAGCAATTTTTACACGGCTCGATTTCGTCAGTATGATAAAATCTCAATACCCTTAACTAAAACCTGACATATAAATCAGTTAGGATCGCTGGTTGGCTACTTGGGAGGGGGGAAAGCATGCTCGTTCCCGCCTCCTCATAAAGTATTCAGTGACGCCCTTAGCAACCATAATTCTTCTCGTTGACACGCGAGAAGTCTCGCTTAGCAACCGGTTTGCGATTCCCCCCATGCTTGCCACTCTTAAGTTATAGGGTACTTTTGTGTTATTAAAAACGCATCTGTAGCTTTACTGCTCGTAAAGTCAGCTCTCCATACAGTTTCGTTGAGTATCTATGATAACTCGCATGTTTATTACGTAGTAAAATGTTTAACGTCAAGTAATACGCTATTTGTACGAGATACGAAGATTTTTTGAGTGTGTGTTTATATTTTTTCGTCGAATAATGATATTTCTTTACAAATTAAATTTCTGTCAATGTTCAATTGTGTATGTGAGTTTTTTAATAAGTATTATTTATAATTATAAACGGAAATTAAATTTGTATAAAATAAAGGTAACTTCCTTTTTTTCACAAAAATCGCATGTTATTAAATATTTTCTCTTGTAAATAATTTGTTTTAAAATTATCGTTGTGTTATAAATGAATTATAATATATTTTTATAAATTTTGTTTAAAAATTAAATTTAAAAATATCTTTCCATGGTGAATTGCTGCTTAATTCATTACTTATGAATATTGTATTCTTAATTGACTACTCATTCATTTTGGAGCTAAATTTATTTAATATTTTGTGTATTTATATATTTTCTATATAAACTAAATATTTAATCCTAAAAACTAGATATTGCATCCTAAAGTAAATGTTACATCCTTAACTAAACTAAAAGTAAATACTACATCCTCTAAAATCAGTATTGCATCCTAAAAAATTAATGTAAATATTACATCCTAAAAAGTAGGTATTGCATCCTATACTAAGAGTAAATAATACATCCTAAGCTAAACTAAAAATAAATTTTACGTCCTAAATTAAACTTAAATTAAATATTACATTCTAATTTAAAGTAAATATTACATCTTGAACTAAACTAAAAGTAAATATTAGATCCTAAACTAAACTAAAAGTAAATATTACATCCTAAATTAAAAATAAAAGTAAATATTACATCCTAAATTAAAACTTAAATTGAATATTACATCCTAATTTAAAGTAAAAGTAAATATATCTTGAACTAAACTAAAAGTAAATATTGCATCCTAAATTAAACTAAAAGTAATATCACATTCTAAATTAAACTTAAATTAAATAATAGATCCTAATTTAAACTAAAAGTAAATATTACATCCTGATCTAAACTAACAGTAAATATTACATCCTGAACTAAACTAAAAGTAAATATAAACTAAACTGAAACTAAATGTTACATTCTAATAAATGTTACATTATGTAATAAGGCATTTATTGACAGAAGGAAATAATATTTTTCTAACATTTACTATGTGTGTATTTTATTTAAATGCCACAAAATAAAAGTGCGAAAAATATTTTATAAAGTTTTGTCTTTAAGGACAATTAACAATTAAACATTACTTTTAAATCAGGTTAATAAAAGAAAAAAATTAAGATCTTCAATAGCTTTCAATTTCTGTATTAAAAATTGAAATAGGAAAAAAATATATATATAACTTGATTATTTTTAAAAGTATGTTCTTCCTTACTTTATTTAAAAAAAGTTTAGAGGAACATTTTATGAAAATTAAGTTTATTGTAATAGTACAATTATCTGAAGCGTGCGATTAAACAGATAACTTTGTCCATTATTAAATGTTTAGACAGCTAATTTGTTCATCGTTAAATTTTTCTTTTAATGAACCTTCATTTAAAGCAGTTAATTAAGTTTAAATATCGATAATTTTGATGCTTTAGGTTAATGATCGAACATTTTACTTAAAATAATCGTTAGATAATAATTCCGCATTTTAAAAAGCGAAGTTAACGCAGTTATTTTTGATTATATGATAGCGAGATGTTTAAAGATTTTTTTTCAAAATTACGCATTTTTAACTTTGTTTCAAATTGTATTTTTGATTGCCAAAAACTTTAAAAAATATGCTAATGTATTTGTATTTAAGCAGTATTTCGTACGAATCAGAATCTATTTACAACTTAACAAATTTATTGATTTAATGTATAATCAAAAATAACTTATTTAATATGTTTTATCTTACACATTGCTGCTGTACTACAGGAATCTACAGAACATCCTTTAACGAATTTGAAATTTGAATTTAAATGCATTAAGATTATAGTGGAAATGTTTGTTGCTACTTTATAACTATTTAACATGCTAAAACAGTACATTTAAGTAAATAGCATCATAATATGTAAATGCTAGAATGAGCAACAACATTTTCGAGATATAAAGTTTTTATATATTAGGGTATTTACAATATTCTACAGAAAAATATATAGTAATGTAAATTTTACTTTTTAGACTTGCTAAATTAAATATAACTAAAATTCAACATTTGAGTAAAATATTAATTATTATAACAAAATTACATTTGACAAAAATAAAATTGACCAATTTTTCTCCAACTAAATAAATTTTATTTGTGTGCATTTCACTTATGCACTTGATACTAACAGAACTTTTTTTAACAGGAATTAAACGATTAAAAGAAATATTTATAAAGGAAACATTAACAAAATTTTATATTATTATTATAAATATCAAATACAAAGGATAAAATATAAATCATTTAAATGTATTAAATTAAATTTTCGTTTTGATGGAATGGTATTAGATAAGATGAAAATTGTATTTTATTCTATTATTTCATTATTTTAATCAATAGAATTTGATTAAAATATTAATAATTATATCAAAATTTATTTGTACTTAATACTAACAGGTCTCTTTAGACTTAAAAAAAATATTTACAAAGTAAACATCATGATCCTAAAATTGTATGGCAAAAACGCAGCTGCTTTGTAATTTATTTAATTTTGTTATCTGTAACCATAACAAAATTTTATATTCTACATTGTGAAAAATCTACAAAGGATAAAATATGTAAATCATTTAGTTGTAATTTTTTAAATGGTATTAGGAAGTGGTATCAGATAAGATGAAAATTGAATTTTAGACACATCATTCTTCATTATGAGGAAATAAATTTACTTTCTATATCTCATAATGTTGAGGAAAATAATACAAAAATAATAACAATAAAAAATCTTATTTACATATAAATACATTATATTAAAGAATCTATAAAAGCATTTATGTGTTCCTTAAAGGCGATTAACATAGCTAAATGTTCATTTAATCTGTGACATGAACATGGGCAGAATATTATCTTATCTGAGAATAAATTTAAATAGTTTCCATAAGTTCATGAGCAGTCATCGATTAATATTCCACGAGATGTGAATAATGATCGTTTACAGCCATGACACATTTTGAGTTGGTTTATTTAAATGTCCTAAGCATTAAATAAATAATACAGTGAAAAACACTATTTTATTTCATATGTCGATTTATTATATGTCATTTAATATTAATATCCATATGTTGTTTAATATTGCATGAGTTTTGCATGAACTTTTTGAAAAATTGCATCTTTTTTGTGTATATACAATAGTAAAAGATAAAATAGTCTTCAAAAAATTTTTACTTTGTGTATTCAATTCTTTTTTTAATTACATAATAAATGATAACAATTGCAAGTTAAAAATGTCCCAATTATAATTGATGTATGCATCACATATTTTGAAGCTGAAAATATTAATGCACAATTAAATTATAATTGTAATTTTTAAATCAACAAACTTTTTATTTAAAAAAATAAAATATTATAAATATTCTTAATTTCAATATTTTTCTGGAAAATCTAAGACATTCATATATACATTGTATGTAAATCTATATAAGTTTCAAATTGCCCATTGCAACGTTAATAAAATATTATTTTCATTTTATAAAATAGTATTATTGATAAAAATTAAAAACAAACATTTGGTATTTTATCATCAGTTAGACCGACATGCATAACAAAGTATTGCAAAAAAAAAAAAAAAAAAAATGTATATTTAAATTATTTAAAAACTATTATAACATTAATACAAGTTATACAGTGTAAAAATGGTGAAAAATGATAGATATTTTTTATTTTAAGTTTAGTTTAAATAAATGAACATACAAAAATATATTATTCAGTTTTACTGAGCGTTAAAGAATAGGTTATTCACTATGTTACAAATATTACAAAAATGTGTTTAGAATAATTGTGATTTAATTTGTGAAAATATATAAATAAGAAGCTTCACTGTAGATAAACAAATAAAGTAGCACTGTGTGCAAATTCTGCTGAATTTATGATATGTATGGTACATTGATTTTTAAGAAATATTTCACAAGTAAACATGTGTGACAATCTTTAACGAATGCAAAATTAGGATTGTGTGATTCTTTGCTTAACATTTGCACTGAAAGAAATTATGGAGGGAAAAAAGAAAAGAAAAAAAATTAGGACTAAATAGTAGTTTTAAAACCAACGAACTTTTTATTTTAAAAAAAGCTAATATATTGTAAAAATTCTTAATTTCAATGATATACTTGCAAATCTAAACCTACATATATACAATATATGTACTACATGTATACAATAATCAGCTTCTAGTACATTGAAATAGAGAAAATAGTATTTGTTTTAAACGAAGATTTAAATTGGTTTGAGAAAAATATATATAACCAACAGTTTTAAAGAATGATACACTAATTTCGGTTCGCTCGAAAAAAACTAAAATTATATAAATATTTATAAATAATAACAAAAGACAGGGTAATGTGTTTCTCCATTCAGATAAATAGAGTAAAGAAATTAATAATTCATATTTTTTCAGCAGGCCTATGGGCAAAATTTAATTTTTAGAAGTACGCTTGAAAAATAATTAACATTCACAATAATCTTTATGGATAAATAATTTTTAATAATTTTAGAATTTTTTTAATTGAACATTATTATTGTGGTTTTGAAACGATACATTTTTTAAAATAAATATTAATATTTATTTTTAAATATTGTAGCGATATGCACACAATGACGAAATGAAATAATTTTTTTAAAAAATTCGCGTGAAACATTACTCTGCATAGTTAAATTGTATTACTAATAAAATAATTTTGAGCGTGAAATTCAAGGATAATTAACAACGGAAAGTATTGTGAAATATTTTTGTACATGAAGTTGAATGTTAATTAACAACGAGAAGTATTATAAAATATTTTTGAGCATGAAGTTGAAGAATAATTAACAACGGAAAATATTATGACATATTTTTAGCTGGAAATTGAAGGACAATGAACAACGGAAAATAGTATGAAATATTTTTGTACGTGAAGTTGAAGGATAATTAACAATGGAAAGTATTATGAAGTATTTTGTAAATGTGAATTCCATTATTTTATTAACAATTCATTTTTTAATGGTTTAAGAAATAATACAATGAGATCAAATAAAAATATTTACAAGGAGAAATACTTTGAAAAAAAAAAAAAAAACTACTAAATTTTATCTACATTTATGTTTTTTAGTTAAGTGTCATTATTTTATAGAGTAATATTTTAAAATTGAATGAAAAATTCGTTGAATTGTTACATGTATTCAACTGAGCAATCAAATTTTACGAATGGATTGAAGTTATGTTTCTATTTTAGGAATAAATATATAATTGTTCGTGCATTCATGAAAAACAAAAAAAGAAAAGAAATACATGTGTAATGTCCGATTATTTTTGACATATTTGTCCACAATGAATGCTTTGTTTCTTACCCTGCTTGCCCTAATTTAAATGAGAGTCTTTCATGTGCCAGGACTCTGATCTGCAAAGGGATTGTTCTAGCCACTAATGCATCTTCCAAGGACTTCTGAGATTCTGCTTGTGACCTAATTCTTCCCAAAGAATTTCACAAAAGGGCGGCCTCCCTTTTGATGACAGATCCTGAACACAATGGCCTGAACTTCGCCAATACCGAATTTCTGAAAGAGAAGAAAGAATTAAATTGGAATCACTTGGCTCATTTCTGTTTTAAGATCTTTAGTGCAAAGATTCTCTAAGTTAGAGGGAAAAGAGTCATTAGGGTAATGAGCTCGAAAGATAAGGGAATGAGAAGTGAGCGAGAGAGAGAGAAAAAAAAAACTTTTTTTTTCTCTTGCCGAGAATTATCTAATCAAGTTCTTTATGACTTGCATACAACTGGAGTGACTAATTAAAAAAAAATCTTAACTTTTTTTTTTTTCTTTCTAAGAACAACTTGTGCGTGGGCTCCTACTCACATTTTTTGAAGTATAATGGTACTTCTGCTTGTTTAAGTGTCATAATTTTATTTTATTTTTTAATATTCCTTTCTTGTGCGTGTTTCTTGAAGAATTTGATGAAGTAATTGATTTATTTCTTACGGTTTCTTTTTTTACCGTCGATAATTTTTCCTATCTTTATTTTATCATACTATTTTTTTTTTCTTTCGTAGAGAAATTATAGTGTTTAAATTAGGCAATAGAAAATAAACAAGAGTTTTTTAAGAACTTTACGGCCATAATTTTAGTAACAGCATTTTTCATTTAAGGGGAAATTCCTCGATGCCGATCACAATTAAATCTAAAATGGTTCATCTATGATCAGAATACATTAATTTAAAATAAATAATAAAGAAAGAGAGAAATTGTAGTTTATAAATTAGGCAATAGAAAATAAACAAGAGTTTTAAAAAGATATTACACGCAAAAAATTGGTTTAGTAACAGTTTTAAATTCAATAACAAATTTATTGATTTCGATTAAATCTAAAATGCGTCATATATGATTAGAATATATCAATTTAATGTAATAACAATATCTGGAGGAAGTTTAAAAATTTAAAATATTTTAATGTTTCTTAGTAAAATAGTTGCAAATGCTTGTAATATATTATATATATGATTAGAATATATTAAATGAATGCATTTAATAATGTCTGGATGAAGTTTAAAAATTAAAAATATTTTAACGATTATTAATAAAATAGTTGTAAATGCTTGCAATAATTTTAAATCGTTATTATCATGTGTGAACATGATGTTGTCCTGGTTAGGGGTTCGTGGCGCAATCCAAAAAGTGCAGCAAGCAAATAAAGCTCCATTCCAAATTTGCAAATTTTGGCGGAAAAATGGTAGTTTGGGCCCCTTAACTCTTGAAATAATTCGTGAATAACGTTAATTCTCAGAAATTTTCTGGAGAATTTGGCTTTTGCTTGAAGTGTTTCGTAGTATGGTTTTGAGCCACTTTTCATGTTTTGGGTAGGATTTTAAACATTGGTAAATCCAATCGCTATAAGTACTCATAGTGCGTTAATCAATTCCTTCTTTTTGAAGTTTCATATTTATCACTTTTGGCATTTTCCAATACCTATTGATCTGTATAATGCTTCTTATTGTATTTGGAGTAGAATTTGGAATTCTTCATTTATGCCTAGAATTTTCAAACTTTTATATACTCACTTGGCTGTTGAAGATGATAATGGTTCTTGTAAAATTTGGAATATTGCATTTTATCATTTACGACTACATTTATCTTACTTTTATATATTCTTTTAGAGATTCATCCATTCACTTTTAGAGAACAAGCTATTCTTCATGAAGTTCTTAATCTATTTAACATTGCTATATTCATGTGGCTATTCTTGTAGTATTCCTATCAATTGCTTCATATATCTCTTGCATTTTTAAAAATTGGCATATTTTTGAATTTATTCATCCGTTCTCGAATGTTCACACATGATAAGTTGAAATTTGTCGAGCAGATTTCAGTTTTTAATTTATTTTTGTTATTAATACTAATTTACGACGAATCTTTATAAATACAAATGACTTAGAATTGTCAATTCAGGAAACTGGTTTTAATTTTTTATAAAAATAATAAGTTATAGAATATATGAAAATATTTAAAATAATTTCGTGCATACATATATAAATGCAGTCAGTAATTTGATTGCATATAATTTTACAACCAGACTAAAAATTGTACTTCATTAACCTAAGCAGACTTTTTTTCCTGGGTTTTTTTTTTTTATTATTTTTACTTCTACACTCATTTGGATTCATTTTATTCCGTTAAGTTCTCATAGGTAGCTGCAGATATGTCTTCACATATTCTTGTCACGATCTTTTTAATAGACATAATTTTCGTTTTACAATCGGAAGTTGAATTTCGTTTAAGGAGGGAATTTGAAGGGGGTAGGGAGTGATGATCACCGGAAATTACTCTTGCGAAAGGGAGGGAAAAAAAGCTAAAAAGAAAGTAATTACCTCCTACTTTAGAGAGATAATTAATGGTCGAGCAATAGTCGAGTTTAATAGAAAAATGCCGGCGTGTCAGCGAGTACGATCGGCGTGACTAAATGGTCACACTAGTAGACTACAATTATTTCGGCACCTTTTTAAAAAGTCTCAGGTACCCTGATGGAATATAGGTAACCCCAACTGCCGAAACAATGTAACTTTTTGACATCCCGATAATGCTGATGAATTGGGGAAAGCGCTGTCCAGAATTTTATGCTTCTCACACATCTGTGCCAGGATGTCATGAGGGATGTTGGGGAAGTCGATTTCTGGACAGAAATCTTTGAGGTGAATTTTGCTCCTTTGATTAACGGACATTGTGATAAATGCGCGTCTGGACTTGCCTTTTGTCTATTAACCGGTAGATGGATAGGCAACTCATAATCTGTTAGCGATACACTAGCTCTCTTGCCGCGTGGTACCTAAAAATATAAGAGGGTGGTCACTGAAGGGATAGATTTTCATCAGTAGACATTTTGATAAATTTCAATCCTTCTCATTCGTTACTAATAGCTTTACCACGAAGACAAGAAAGGACTACTTGTGAAATTAAAGTTGTCTGCAGATGTTATTATAAAAGATGGTTCTTTAAAATCTACCATCTGTTGTAGAAAAGTTCTATAACTTTAAAGAATCAATGTTGAAACATCGTCTCTCTAAATATGTGATTGGATTTCAATATAATGACTTTCGTATACTGATACATATGGTTTAATTTCTTCTTCTTTAAGGGTAGCTAGTATAGCTGACTGAATGTAAGTATAAATTTTATTCGAGTCGAAATTAATTTGGGAAAAAAATATTTTTAAATATTTAATTGATTATAATCTACTTGCTGACTTTTAAAGCAAAATTAAACTTTAGATGATGGAAATTTTTTTCCCCTTTTCTTTTCTTTTTCCGAAAATTATTTTTCAAAATGTGTAAAAAAATTTCCATAAAACTAGTTTAGCAACTGTTAGAATTATTGAACACTTTTTTTTTCTTATCCTTTATTATTAGAAAAACTCAAAAATGTCTATTAATTTGTAGATTTAAAAAAAAAAAAAAAAAAAAAAAAAAAAAAAAAAACATTAACTATTTTAGTTCTGCGTGTATTTTAAAATAAGATAAATTATAAATTTTATTTAAAATTTAGAGTAAAAACCAACTTTAATTACAACAATTATTACAGTGAAAAACAGATTTCTGTACTGCTAATGACTGAAAAATATTTCCATATAACCGATGACAGATTTTCTTTTTAAAAAAGGAATCGTCAATTAATATACAAGGATATTTAAAATTCATTAAAGGTCAGAATTTCTGACTCCTTTAATTAGAATTTAATTAAATTTATTTCACCCCCACATTATGAGATTTTAAATTTTAACAATATAGGGGGAAATATAAGATTGTATTTATTTACAAATTTTTAAATACACGTCTCTAAAATCAGCTTTTATTATATATATGTATTTCTAATATCTTACCTTTTTAATGTTATATTTTAAATGGAATTCAATTTCGGGCTTATATTACGTAACATATACATATATGGTGTTAAAATAACAGGATTTTTATAGCAAATTGGTAATTACAAGAAAATGATATTTTAGAGGCGAAAAAAAAAAAAAAAACCCTACTCTATCTTACTTCCTAAGTATTTTGTTGTCGAAAAGAAAGTAAAGTTAAGAATCATCCAATCCATTTAAAAAAGCCAATAAACACTCATGGATTATCAAAAGTCTGAATTGGGTAAAAGCTAGGGATTGCAATACCTGTATACCGGGATACCGACTACCGGTATTTTGAGTCCTTTGTACAATTTTGTAATACCGGTATTCACTAGTTTAAATACCGGTTTTTTCGGTATTTACTAGAAATTTAGAATTCTTATCTGTGAAAGAATACTTATGTGTGAAATTCTTATTCTTATCTGTGAAAACAAGGTTGTAGTTGGGAAGAAAGTGTGTAATATTTCGATATTTTTTAAATTGGGGAGTTTGTTATTCGCATTGTATTTGTATATCATACTTTAGAACTCAAAATATTTTTCAGATTTATTATATATATACTCATAAATAATACCTCATAATAATGAATAAGAATAACTTTAAAGAACATAAAAAATCAGTTGATAATACTTCGGTTTGGTTTCATTATTTATATGATGAAAAGAATAGGGTGGCACAATGTAAAAAAATGTTCAAGTGTTAGTAAAGTTAATAAAGAACAAGCGGACTCCATACACATTTAAAAACAAAACATGACACAAATTTGTTAAGGAGGAAATAATCTAATTGCGATGAATATACAAACTTAAGCTCAGTTCTAAGCCCAAGCCATCGGGGATTTTAGATAATTTTGAAAAAAAAAATTAAAATAGATAATTTGGATGAAATTATAAGTAAAATGACAGTACCAATGACATTTCTACTACCGGTATTAAAACCGGTATCCCGGTATTAAGATCTAAAAAATACCGGTATTGAACTTTTGGTACGATATTGCAATCCCTAGTCATATGATACGAAACAAACCAGTTTATATAATTTGTAAATTAAGACATTGAAAACATATTAAGAAAAATATATATGCACGCATATTATAAAAACAATTCCAAACTCAACCAAAAAAGCTCACTTTATAATAAATTAATATCGAATTGATAATGCACAACATTTTTATCTTTCAGTATTTATTTAAAACGATAATATTAATTTGTTTAATTTTATAAGCAAGTTTACTTAATTATATCTGAAATATAAAATAATAATGTGGTATATTTATCAAAATATATTTGTTTGTGAATATTTTTATATTCAAACATTTAACAGTCATGAGCATGTGTAAACATAAATAAAAATAAGCACATAAATAAAAATAATAATGCATGATGTATTTTTACTTGCACTGGTCAAGTGTGCTCTGACAAAATCATTTGTGCTACAGTTTTATAGTTTCTAAAGTTGGCAGCTCTGGTTTTTATTCATTATTCAATTCCTTCTATTAGCTCACACTCTTCCTATATATATCTTGTTCAAATTTTTAATCGTTCATAAAATACTTTTTATTCATCCACTCAAGTTCAAATACATTTTTTTTTGAACTTGTAGTGGATGGCACTGGATGTTAATGCAGTTTTTTTCAAATATTCATTCATTAATTAAATTTAATTAATTCATTTTAGTTTATTTTTTTATTTAAGTTGCATATATCTACCAATAGATGGCGCCAGATAAACTTAAAAAAAAATTAATGAAAATTATTTATAAAGGACTTTCTGCAATATAGAGGGAAAAAAATAGGAATTGACTTTTAAATTTTTTTTTTTTTTTTTTTTTTATATTACTTGTTTACACGTTTATACATCAAATTTATAAGTGTTCAATCTTACCTAACAACAAATTATCTACAATCAAATGGTACCCAGGGAATAAAATAATAGGATATAATACATTGTATTGCGTATATTTATATTACATAAAAATTGTAATAAATTTGTAATCCAAAAAATTTGATTCATTGTGTAAAAAATATCCTCTATGTTTAATTAAGATGGATTTTTGTCCGAAAGACTATTGAAATACTCGAAAAACTTTTATCAATGCAATTTTTTCTTTAAAAAAAATTACTGTAATAGTTTTGATGAAAAAAAATTATATTATAAAAGCTTAATGTATAAATGACAGTTTTTAATTGAAGAAAAACCTCATCATTTTTCTATTCGATTGTAAGTCTGTTGCTATATTAACGTGGATGACGAATTCTTACTCTTGCTGCCTAAAATAGGACTTTTTTTTTTTTTTTTTTTTTCCTGAATTTTCTCTCCTTGAGTCATGATGCTCTTGAGTGCTTGATGAATAAAAGATCACTCCACTCACTCTTCAGTGAATAGTTGGTTAGATTGTTGACTCTTTACTATGAATCATACCATCATACCAGTACCATCTTCATTTAATCTATTATTATTTCATTGTTTATTAATTTCTATTAATTCTCGAATATTTAATCTCGTTTTAGTCATATTAATTCAAGGAAAATAATTCTAGTATTGTAGTTTATATGTTACAATAGGAGGATCTGAGTAGATTGACAATAAACTTTGTACAGATCATATTAAAATTCTTCTTCTTTTTCATTGGCCCAATAGCCCTATGGTGAGCCAAGACCATCTGCCTAATGGCATATTTTGAGACAGGAGATGTTTTTCTTTTTACGGGGTACGGTTCTCAGCCCTACGCCAAACAGATATATTCGACTGTAGCCTACTGTTTAAAGTGAATTCCGAACTACTACAAACATCCATGGCCCCGCCGGGACTCGAAGCTGAAATCTCTGGCAAAGAGAGCTAGTCACTTGGCCATGAGTTCACACAGTCATTATTACATTTCTAAAATTAATATTCTTGAAGTTTTCTGTTATTTATTAATAAATTGAAATTGAAAAATATTTTTAAAAAATGCCCGAAGTTATTTTTTATTGGAGATAGATTTCGCTTTTATATGTGTTTTCTTTTATTATTGAAAATTTTAATTCAATTACTAAATATAAAAAGTTAAATTTTAGATTAAAAACTACGGATATTATTTAAAATCGGATAAAGATTCATTCAGATTTTTTTAAAGAAAGTTGAATAAAAAGTAGCAAATCAATTATTACGTTTATTTGTTTATTATTTTTTAAGTGATTAAAATAATATCTAGATAAGTTCATCTATTTTGTGTGTGTGTGTAAAATGCTTGTCAATCATTGATTTTTTGTTGTTGTTTTTGAGATATTTGACTAATTAACTCAATTTTTTATTTATTATTAATGATTACTTTTTTAGAGTTAATTACTGAAAATGTTTTACAAACAATCCCGCTTGCATATTTTTTATTGCTTTTTCAGTTACTTTTTTAGTCATATATTATATATTGCTAAATAAAGAAGTTTAAATTATATACTCAATGCTTATATTATTTAGCATTTCTCATTTATGGTAATTTTTATGCGAATATATACATTTTATATATGTAACAAATTTGGGAGGGGGGGGCTGAGGGGAAATTCCACTGAATAATGGAATGGTTAAGAACGACTGTTATGAAAATTATTTTCTAATACAAACATTTTCTAAATATAAAGGCCATATTTACCATAAAAATTCTCCGTGGACAGAGAAGCTTCAAATGCTTTGTTCTTTAGATCTCTTTAAACTTTGAATCGTAGAATCATTGTAATTTTCATCAAAAGTGACTGAAAAAAACAATTTTAAATTTCAATCATTTCTGAAACAAGTTAATAATAAAGATTATAAGATTCTTAAAATTCCTTTTTTATTGTTCTCAAGCTGTGGGGGAAAAAAATAGAAAAAAATAAATTAAACTAAGTAACAAATAAAATTTTGATCGAATTATTACTACTGAGAGAAGTATTGAAAGTCGTATTAGAAGTCGCGAGCCATATATATACTACTGTGCCCAAAAAGTAAGACCAATTATTTTATTTTCCAAAAGCACTTTATTTATTCTTCCAAATTTATTTCATCGTTTTCAAAGTAATCCCCTCCGGACACAATGCACTTAAGCCAACTTTTTTTCCAATCCTCAATGCATGCTAAAAAGTCATCGGCAGAGATGGCCTTCAAAGCGTGGGGCGATTCGCGTTGAAACTCTTCAATCGACTCAAAACGGTGTCCCCGGAGTGAAGACCACTCCGGGGACACCGTTTTGAGTTGATAGCCAGTTGAGTTGATAGCGTTTTGAGGGAATAGCCAGAAGTCGCACGGGGTGAATACGATGGTTGTGAAACGATATGGGTTTCATTTTTGGTGAAAAAGTCACGAAGAATCAATGCAGTGTGAGCTGCCGCATTCAGTATTTTCGGCACCGATCGAGATTTGACGCGTTTGAGGCCCAAAATGGAATTGGCCGATCCTTTTGAAATTCCAACATCATGAACAAGGTCTCTAATTGTAAATCGACGGCTTGCAAGCACCAAATCTTTATTTTTTTGGCCGTGAACTTCGTCGGTTGAGGTGGATGGTCAACCAGAGGGCTCTTCGTCTTCAACGCGTTCTCTGCTTTCTTTGAACTGTTTGTACCACTTGTAAACATTTCTTTCCGATATAGGAATGCTCACCGAATGCCTTCTGCAAATTCTATACGTTTCCACAAACAAAATTGAATGCAAGTTCTTTGCTCAATTAATTCTGACATTTCAAAAATCGCCGGAATCACTTTTAGCGTCTCACAAAGAAAAGCATAACTCCAACACTAATGAAAATTTTGACATCAAATTTCACACAGATGTTAAGGACAGTGCCAGCAACCTAAAAAAAGAAAGAAAAAAAAGAAGGAAAAAAAAATGGAAATTCCATAAGCCCCGAGAATTTTAAATTGAAAATTGGTCTTACTTTTTGGACACAGTAATACACAATTTGGACACAATTTCTATTATTAAAGAAATAAAGGGTATAAAAATTCCGAAGACGATATCGTAATCGTTTTTCTCTTTTCGAACACTAATATATGCCATTCTTCTAACCAAAAGGTTAAAAGAATGACATATATTAGTGTCTGATTTAAGAAATAAAATAGCTTTGTAATTTTATTTATACATTTCATTATAAAAATATAAACAATATTCAAACGCCATATAACATAGAGTTACTTAATGGACATCCTTTTTTTGCAAGCATTAATTATGTGGGTTAAAAGACCATAATTTAATATTAAATTATAGTGATTTGCAACTTTGTAACAAAAATGTATCTTATTTCACTCAATATGTCAGCTTCTCATTATATTGCGTAACATCGGAAGCTGAAGATAAAATTGATATATTGAATGATTAATAGTCCATAAGTAGTGTAATTAATTTATTAAAATAATAAGGGAAACATTTCGGGGGGGGAAGAATATTAACTAATTATGATCAAACCAGATTTTAACGAATTCATAATAGCCATCTGCGTTAACTTCAAAGCATATCTTTATAGTGACATATTTTTATCAAGATAATGACAGGACTTCCACATTTCTGGGGTGTTTCCATTCTATTGATATTCTTCCCTTCCCAGTCCTTTCATCAATTGAACATGTATAGCATATGGTAGGTCACCAGAATCGGATAACCCAATTGTTGCAAATCTCGAGCAGCAATTGAAGAATGCCGTGCATAATGTAAAATGATGGTGTCTTAAACGCTGCCTTCATAGACGAATGTTCATAGAATATTATCCAATAAGCAATTGCAAGCCGTTGATTGGTCCTTCAGCCTTACAATTTTAATCATATGATTACTTGGCTTTACAATAGGCAATATATATATTCTAGGCAATATTCAATTATAGGCAATATTTTATCTTCTTTACATAGATGAGTAATTATTAATGTTTGTAATAGTTTTGCAAACCAATTATCCAAACCATATAAATTTAAAACTGTATGCTACGCGCAATTCTTTTAACACCTAATTGTATCAAGTTTTTTTTTCAATTGTCGATCAAATTTTTATTGAAAGAGATTTAATATCTCATATTTATATTTTCTTTTCAAAAAAAATTCCAGATATCACTTTCGCTTATTACTAACAATAAATTTTAAATTTTTATTTAATTTTTATTGTCTGCGATTGCTTTTTCTTGATTCTTGCATGGACGTTTAGTATCTCTTAAAACTACATTGGTATTCTCAAAGGGAAAGTCAACATACTCATTGACCTTGTAAGACAACATACCCATGCGTACTGGATGAAGCATATGTACAGCACACACTTACAGGCATGAAGGGGAAGAATTTACCATGACGCACATAGAGCTTGCCAACTGAACCTCTACATCGAATTCTACAGGAATTCTCCAGAAAGGCCAGTGTTCCATACGCGGAGTGTACTACACAATTAAAATTCTACAGAAGGGATAGTTACAATAAATATGCAGAATCCTAGAGCTTTGAATTTATTGCTTAAAATTTTAAATTTTGAGTTTTATTATCAAAGATTGAGCTTTAATTAGCTTCATAAAATCTGCTTTTGATGCGTCTTTTCAATTGTTTTTTTTCAACATGGCGCTGATAGTTATCGTAGATGATAAATGGAGCTGTCTAATATTTTTATCGGGGTTTTTTACAGTAAAAAAAAAAATTCTACAAAAATTCTTTAATAAATATATATAAGGTAGAAGAGAATGTATGTTCATGTTAACATGTGTCCGCAATTCTCTTTTAGTGGACATAATTGTTTTAACGTTATATAATATATTGTAACGAAAGCATGAAATTTTTTTTACCCCATAAAGTGCCTAGTTTATTATAATGGATTTTCTGTAGAAATAAAGCAAAACGGGTATTTTTGGAAAAAAAAAATTACCTTTTGGATAAAATTTCCTGTAATTTATCACAGTAATTTTCGTTCCTTCTGATCTGAAGTAACATTTCGGTCCTGTAAAGATAAATTTTTAATAAATACAATTTATTTAAAATTAATTTCAAACAAAAGAATTAAAATAAATAGTTATACAATATTTAAAAAACTTTGGTAAAAAGCGATGTATAAAAATATTTCTTCTAGATTATCTACGTTTCTTTATCATTGTGACAGTTTAAATATCGTAAACCTAAAACATAAAAGGTTAGTTACTAAGTTTAATTTTACTTTTAGATACTCGAAAGTATTTCAGTTGAAGAACATTTGGTTTTCTTTATATGTAGAAATATGTTCTTTATATGTTTGAAGATATAATATAAATAGATATTCATAAAAATGTAGGAATAAATTTAAATAAATCTGAAATAAGAAAGCATTAAAATTTTTCAGAACTTAACAAATTTTGAACTAATTATATATTAATTTTATTATAATAATATACACTTACTGTCGTTTATATTCCTAAATTATGTTTTTAGAATAAACTTAATTAAAATAATGAAAAATTCAAAACATATGTAACAAAAAAAAAGGGATAAATATTTTTTTCACATTTTTACACGCATGCACTATTTTATTTTTTTATATTTTGTATAGATGGCGCCACTAGAATATTTTGTAATACCAGATCTTTTGAACATAGTAACGTTCATAGTTGTAACAACGTTCGTTGTTATACGAGACGATGCTGCAGCCATCTGGTAGGGTATTGGCGCACTAAATTCTATTCAGGCCAAGAGAAAATATAGTTGAAATAATATTTTTTTGTTAAATGGTATTAATAACTTTTTATTTACTAATAAATTTACAAAAGAATTTTACAAAAAAAAATTATCATTATAAATTCTCATACTGAATAGATCAGATTATATATTCATATTAAATAATTTATTTTGCATTTTCTAAGAAAGATAAATTTTTTTTCTTCAATTTTTTTTGAAAAACTGGTACATCTACAGGAATAAAATCAAATAAATTATAAATAAAACATCGTATAAATCCAAATTTTTTATTAAATTTAATTAAATACTAAAATTATTATAATACACTTTTCTTATCAAGTATGAAACATTATTTTTAATTTTAAATAAGATGAAAAAAATTTCCTACTAATTTAAAAAATTTTACTTTATTGTCAATTTAAACACAACAAATAAAGAATTTAATGTCCTTTCTCGTGGCTAACCCCAATTTAGATGTGATGGTGATAGAGGAAATTTTCGCCCTTGAAACTAAATATTTATAGTTATTATTTTTTAAAAAAAATGTTTAATTCGCTTAAAAATTCTTTCGACACATATTCACATATATTAACATACCCTCCGAGTAATATTAATGATATATATATATATAATTTTCCAGTTCAATGATTCAAACAGGAAATATTTCATTTTTTCTTTATTTGAAATTTTTTAATATTTTTTTATGTGTTTTATTCATTTTTTAAAAAATATAGAGAGAGCTATAATGAAGGAATAACACTGAAAACAATAGTCACTTGCATTTAAAAATTAAAAAAAAAAATTTAAAAAATTTTAGTGTGTTTCTTTAAAATTTTATTTTAATAAAAGAAATCTAATCAATTTAATAGATTCAATTCATTAAAAAAATATATGCATTGATTTTCTTCAAAAATTGTATACAATTTTTACATTCATAAATTTTAAAATATGTAACATCAATTTTCTTTTGTACTATTAATATAATTTATTTATTTAATAATTAATTATTTATTTATTTGTAAGCATTCACAACTCTGCTTGAACATTTTGACTTTCTATTTATATATAATATTAGTATTACAACAATATTGACCACTAGATGACAGCACGTTTTTCAGCAAAGTTTAATTTATTTTTGTTGTTTAAAGTTAACCAAAAGTATTCGCTATCTTATTAATAGTCATAATTGCTCCTGTGGTCAGATTTGATTTAATAGGAAATTACTGTTGAAGGAGAAAAATAATTTAGGTATTTATAAATAAATAGAAAAATATACACCCCATATACAATCAACCAACAATCGATTAATGCAGTGGAGGAAAAAAAAAAAAAATAATAATTATTAAAAACCTGTACTTTTGTTGAACAAAAGTGAACATAATACTTTTTAAAAACAGGAAACCTATTTTATTTCTTAAAAAAAAAAAAAAAAAAAAAAAAAAAAAAAAAAAAAAAGAAGTTCGTGAAAAAGAAGAAATTCGTACATGTCTATTTGATTAATAAAGTAAATTAAACGACGCTAAAATGGGTTTCATGAAAATAATATGTATATACAACATAAATTGAAATGTAAATAAAAAGATATCAAATAAAAAATAGGAACCCAATTATTATTATTTTTTTAATTTTTTGCTACCAATATTGAATCTTTTGTTCATACAACTAATAATTTAATTATTTCTATCAATCAATGTGTTACTGCATTTTTGGTCCAGCAATACAATTGCATATCAAAAATACCACTTTTATACACAAAATGTATATTTATTTTTGTGTATTTTAATTAATACACATGGTTGGTCATACTGCCATCTAGTGATACTCAAACAAAGTGAAAGCAGAAGAATAAACGAATTTTTATATCTAATTTTTTAGTGTTTTTAATTTTCCAAATTAAGCAAATATTAGACGATTTCCTTTTAATTTTCCATCTTTTACAAAATATGCAATGAACATTAAATTTTAAAATTAAGTAGAACCATCTCTCATATCATTAAATTCAAACAAAATTTTAAAAATTATATCTCCAAAGAATTAATAAAATTGATTTAAACAATGTTGTTTTAAAAATGTTTTTATAAAAATATTTTTCCAAGTATATAGTAAAACTTACAAAAATTTACAGAAATAAAAAATTTTTTTAATATAAAATTAAACCAAATTAAAATTCAATTGAATAACGAAAGTTATATCACAGCCGTTTTCCAAAAAAACAATTCAAAATTGTGTAATAAAACAATTTCCTTTTTTTTATTGCAATTTTTGTTAATACACATATATGGATATTTTAATATATATACAGTAAAATAAGTAAAGTCTTTTAAAACATTAATTTTTTATGTTAGTCCACTAACACAACAGTACTTTATTTATGAGTTTTAGGAGTGTTGATTTATATGCAAACAAATATTTTTCCTTTCAATTCAAGTCAAATAAAAAAAAAAAAAGGTTTTTCTTTTTTTAATAAAATGAATATTTTTATGTGTGTTCTGGAAAATACATTCAAAATAACGTAATGGTTGATAATAACGTATGAAGAAAAATCAGTTAGAAATTAAACATTAATCAAAATTAAAAGTTCCTAAAGGTAAATTTTATACGCGTATGCATTTAATTTATAATTGTCTAGATTGTAGTATAAGCACAATGGCAACTCGTTATACTATTACAAAATTATTAATTCAAATTTTTGTTTGTAACGTATAGCAACAAAGAGTAATTTACTATTTGTAGTATTGTTACTGTCTCATTATAATTATGAATTACTTTAATTAAAAAATTTAGCTTTACTTATATTTGCAAATTAAAGTTCTAGCTTGATTTGCTCCAAAAAATTTTCAATCGTGAACTAACTGGAATTATCTTTGTTGAAAATTTAGCTACAGTAGCACCTAGATAAAGCTGTCGATTGTGTCAAGCAAGCGGAAGCTAACATTCGTGGTAAAATAATAAAAAACTAAATCAATTAAAAACGATAATAATTTGAATAATTAAATTCAAAAAATGACTATGATGAAAAAAAAAATAAATAAAATGTATTGAACTTGTAATTTTGTTAACTCGAAAAAACTTTTGAATAGAAATAATCCTGTATTAATCAGAATTACCATCGTTGAAAATTTGGCTAGTTATAATAAAAATTAGATAAAATTTAAATTGTGGTGTATTATGAACTAATTCAATAATATCTGTAGCAAATACAGTCTTTTGTAAAATAATTAATTTCAGCAATGACTGATGTAAAAAAAAATAATAATAATAAAAAAATAAAAATAAACAGACAGAGAGAAAGAGAAATTTATTGAACTTTTAGCAAAACTTTATACGAACTTAAACGAGTGAAACTTAGCGAACTTAATTCGAAAAAAAATTTGGCATAAAAATAATCCTTAACTAATCGGAATTAACTTTACTGAAAATTTAGCTGCTGTGGAAAGTAGATTAAATCGGGGATTGTGTTGTATTAGTAATTAATTCAACAATTTTTGTAGTAAACACAACCACTTTTGTAAAATAATTGAATTCGACAGTGACTATGATCCAAAAAAAAAAAAAAAAAAAAAGAAGAAGAAAACTGAGAGAAGTTTATTGAACTTGTAGCTTTGCTTAATTTGTAAAAGTTTTCAACATAACAATCCTCAGTAATCCATTAGTGGCATGGAAATCTACTAATCTTGTTTTGCACGCGTCTCCTAATCCTTTCCCCCCAACAAGTTCTGAATTCTTTGGTGGGGAGATATCTCTATCGGGGTCCGGTTTCTTATCAGGGGCGTCTTCCTGGCCTGTCTTCAACTGTCAAAAAGCAGGGCCGGATACGTGCGTGGGGAAATGACAAGTGGCCAATGAGAGATGAGCGTTTTGACAGAAAGGGTCTCCGGATGAGACGAATGAACACTCGGGGCTGTTCCCACCCTGATATGCTGTTTTTTTGTAGATTGCTTCGTTTCGTAAATCTGCAATAACTCGATAGTCAGGATCGTTAAAATTAAAGATACATTAGTACATTAGAGAGTTTTTGTGTACCATTAAAGTTATGGTAATTGAAGTTGGTACATCTCACATGCATGTGTATTATGAATGCTCACTGTATGACACAAAACAGTTTTAACTACCATCACTATAACGGTATACGAAAAATATTACTTCACTCAAATTACCAACTGTGGACGTTGGTATTGTACTTAATTCCTGTAGGATAGTACCTATACAAATTAAGGTTTTTGGTAAATAGCAGCATTATGTATTAGTTTCATTAGTTTTGTGCTTTTTATCTACTTTAGGGGTTTTTACTTGGGTTGTATTATTAAATTCATCGTTAGATATTGTGTTATATGATACTTATTATGACGTTGCTCATTGTCATTGTGTATTGAGAATAGGCACAATATTTGAAATATTAGCTTTAATTACGTATTTATTTTTTTGGGGGGGGGAAGGGGGGGGCAACAATTATAGAAGAAAAAAAGGTTTCAGTAAGGTTTTAGATACATCAAATACGCATAATAATCTCATTTCAACTAGTTAGAGGCAAACGATATAATTAATGTTTTATAAACTGACGACTTTTTAAAACTGTTATTATTGTTTTACCTTAATGTTATTATGTTAATTATAATTTTTGTATCATTTTAAACGTAATCAAAATAATGTAAACACCGAAAATCATTATTTTCCTGATGAAACTATAACTGATTATAATAGTATCAGTATAACCGACCTATAAAATACATTTTTTCCTTCTGGCAACTGGCGTACCGTTTACGGAGTACCAACAGGGGGAAATACCCCTTAAACCTCCTCATCTTAATTCATATATATGTTTAGAGTTAGAGTGTTAAATCCCAATATTGAAATAAAAGCAAATTCAAGAAATAAAATGCCAGGCATCTATTAAATAAACATTATAATTACGAACACGAAAAAGAACAGTGATGTTGATTCCATTTTTTAATAATTCATTATAACTTACAAATTTTTTTGTTGTTTTTTTTGGTATAGAAAAAATAAATAAAAATGCCAAGATATTTTTCAATCTCTCATTTTTCTTCTTTATTGCTCATATTCACTAAAAAAAATTTTCCAAGGTGAAATCAATCTTCTTTGTTTCCTCAATTAGGGAAAATGTCCAATCCCAAATCCAATGAAAAAAATGAGTCCAATGATCCAATTAAAATTTTGGCCTCTTCAAATTAATGTGAAATATTCGCTTAAAAAATATAATGAAAATAATCAATCATCGCATCAAAATACTATTGATTTCTATTAGCACTTGAATCCTATAGCTGAGGATAAAACTCTTCCCATCATTTTCTATTAAAAATTTTAAAAATAAGCTTAATACCACTTTTCAGTTGTTTGTGAATCAAAATAAATTTCCCCTACAACGCACCACTCACCTTCGCTTATCAAAGTTTTAATAATTCATTGGGACTCTTACGAAAACTAAGTAAGTTGACAAGCGAATCGATTGCTCAATTAAAAAGGAACTTATTACAATTCTTATTTCTGGTTGGCAGAAAGACGATGCATTAGGAGAGAAAACAAAACTGTTCTTTCCATCGTTATAGTTTTTGTTTTGTTGTTTTATCGTTACAGTTCCAAGGTGCTACTGCGGCAGCATGATTACGTGCACCTTATTTTTTTGTTACGTTTTGTTGTAATAAATTTTTCTACGGCAGATGCCTACTAGCGAGGACGATACTGAAATTTTTGAAACCAATATATCGTCCATCTAATATTGCGATATATCTATTTTATATACATTTAAAATTCGAATATGGAACTCATATTTGAATCGTAGGCAACGAAATGGGAATATCTCAGCACTCCCGAATAATTTTTTGTAAAAAAAAAAAAAAATATTCTTTAATATGAATCATGTTCATTTTAATTTACATCATTATATTCATTTTTATTTATATTTTCATTTTGCTTTCTTCACAAAATGTTTTTAATGATTATTTGCTAATATGAATCATGTTCATTTTAATTTACATTATTATGCTCATTTTAATTAATATTTTAATTTTGTTGTCTTCGATACAAAATTATTTCATATTTCAAAAGAAACTATCTACTTTTTCCGATTTCATTATACAAATTTCATTGAAAATTATCTCTTTCAGATTTTATTTTGTGCTAAATAGTTAAATGCATTTATTTAATTTTTCCATAAGCAACCTCAAAGTGGAGAGCTATGAATTCGCGTTAACATCGATATCTTAAATTTGGATTTTATTAATGTAAGAATAATAACTTCGGGCAAGTGATTGTAGACTTAATTCACACATATCAATTTATCGCCCAGGCCTAGTGCATACATTACACTGGAATTGTCTATATTCATATTTATAATGCTAATTTTAATTAACATTTTCATTTTGTTGTCTTCAAAATATTTCTTTTAGGTTTTATTGAGTGCTAAATAATTAGGTGCATTTGTTTAGTTTTTCCTAGGCAACTTCCAAAAGGGGAACCACATTTTCCTTGCACAGTAAATAAGAAAAATATATATCAATCAATGTATTAAATTTGAATACACGAAAAAAAAAAAAAATGTTGGTGACGGCGACATAATTAATAGTGAACTTATTAAAAAGGAAAGGGTAAAGGCGAATTAAAATTATCTACATATTGAAAAATCGGGATTTCGATGTTGAATATTGAAATCGCGCTAACATCGATATATTAATAAAAGTCCAAATTTAAGATAAGAATAATAACATTGGATGTGATTTTAGACTTAACTGATGCATATAGATTTATCGTCCAGGTCTAGTGTTTTAAATTTGAGTACACTTAGAAAAAATGTTGGTAACAATGAGATAATTATTAATGAGCTTATTTAAGAGGAATGCGAATTAATATTATCTATATTTTAAAAAATCGGGCTTTCGATGTTGAACATTGAATATGATGATTTATGGTGATGATGATCATTTCGATGTCGAGCATCGAAATCGCGTTAACATCGATATCTTAAATCGCAATTTCATTAACGTAAGAATAATAACATCGGATCTGTGATTTTAGACTTAAATTAATTCATATCGATTTATCGCCCATGCCAAGTGCTACATTATACTGGAATTGTCTGTATTCATACTATACTTATAAGTAAATACTTTTTATTGGTAAGCAAGCTATGCACGAATTGCGTGGCTCCAGGTGCTGGCGACTATACCACCCCCAAACAAATGAGGACATTTGCAGAAACAGATGTCTCCTCGCTGAAGAAACCTAATCCACGAAGAGCGGCGGAGGTTGTGTGACAGCGAAAAATGAGTTTTGGGAGCACAAGTCATACGTCAGAGCCGTGTCTGGCCAATGGATTCGGGGTGGGACGGAGAGAGAAAGATATTTTGGAAGCTAATTTACTCAGCACCCCGGGGCAAACAACCTCCTTGCTTTTCTCAGATGAGTCTATCCATTCCACAACTTGCACCACCGAACTCATCAAAATTCTCCGCTGTCATCCAGAGCCGCTGGATACCTGTGAACACCTGCCCATTATGAGCCAATTAGGCCGGCGGGATTACGAGCCATGGCATGGCAGGGTCCAGTGTCTCCATTTGCATCCACATTATCTGTGGAGACTCTCTGGATCCATCTTTCTGTCTATGCGTCGGGGTCTTTCCAGAAGGTAAGAAATATTTTCAGTTGAAATGCTATAGTGATAACAAACGTGATCATTATTTAGTCAGGTATCAACTTTCAAATTAGTCTAAAACTTATAAGCATTATAAAAGAAAGTATTCATAAATTAAATGTTATAAATTGTTGTAAGACCAAGCTGTCAGATTTTTTTTTTGTTCCAAATTTTGCGTTATGCGTTGTTATATATTTATTGCTATGTTTTAAATATTTAGTGTTTAAGATTTTTTCTTTTTTACCCTTAAGTAATAAAAAGAAAGATTCAACTAGGATAATGATCAACTTTTAAATGAAATGCTATAGTGATAACAAACATGATCATTATTTATTCAGGTAACAACTTTTAAATTTGACGATTTATAAACGTTATAACAGAAGAATTGATTGAATGGCATAAATTGTTGTAAGACCAGGCTGTCTGAATTATTTGTTCCAAATTCTGCTTTGTGCACTGTTATATATTTATTACTATGTTTTAAATATTTAGTGCTCAAAATTTTTTTTTTCTTAATAAAAAAGAAAGGTTCAATTATGATAATGAACAACTTTTAAAATTAAATCTGATATCATCAGAAATGCGTTAATGTTTAAAGAAAATAATTATTCTAATAATCGTATTTCACGGTTATAAGTAAAACAATGGTTGAATCAAATCTGGGTGAAGTTATCCAGTTTTAAAATACAATGGACAATTTATTACTGTTTTTGTTGTTGCTATATTGCGACATTTTTTTTCCCCTTAAATAATAAAAAGTAAGTTTCAGTAAGGTTCAGTTATGACTATTATTTTAAACTTAAATCTAATTCCAATCAATATCATCAGCAATGCGTTAATGTTTAAAGAAAATAATTAATTCTAATAAGCATATTTCAAGGTTATAAGTAAATTAATGTGTATTAGCAAGGTAAATTTAGCATTATACATATAGCAAAACAAAGTCTCGGTTGAAGTTATACAATTTTAAAATGTAGCGGAAAATTTATAGAGGATAAAATTTTTTTTTTTTTTTTTTTTTTTGCCACTTTTTTTACATATTTCTCAAGCAAAATCATGCTTAATTTACCATTTTATTTATATTTGTAGCTTCATATAATATTTTCTGATTTGAAATAGCTACGAAATTTCGAATTTATTTCTTGAAATGCTCGTAAGTTTCTACAATAATCTGATTTATGAACCAAAATGGCGATCACCGGCGAATACGTTTATATCACGTGGTTTTGTTTATCACGTGATCTTTTATTTACTTGTCAAAAGTGTTTAATTAATACTCTTCAAAGAAAAAATTTTCATCTTGATTTTTATTGCTGTTTTTATTCGTAAAAAAGACGATAATCTATTTAAGTATCACTGAATTAAGTATTATTAAATATATTAATTATTATAATTATTATTAACAGATATTAAAAATTACTGAAATAAACTGAGTAAGCCATAAATTTATGTAAAAAATATTCATATTTATTCCCGGCTTCATATGCTATATATCCTGACTTACATATGTTCAAAATATATGTTATTTAATAGATATTTTTTAATAGATAATTCGTCAATTGAATAAAATATTTTATGATTATTTCCATTGTTCATTTTACAATAAGTACAGTTTTAAACGAATTGCTTATTTATTTTGCAAATATTCTGCTTGTGTACAACTATATTAATGGCTATTTAAATTTTGAACAAAATTACATGCATAAAATTATTGAATTAAGAATGTAAATGTTTAAAGAATTTTTTTCTCTTTTAAAATTATAATTAGTTTTAGGTAAAAAAAAATTAAATATAGGATATTATTTTATAAACTAATTAAATAAATTATTTTTACAGTCGTAAGCCTTTATGCTTAAAATTGTATTTATTGGAAAAATTAATTAATAAAGTTTCTATTAATGTTGGAACCTGATGGTCGAGTAACTAGCGCCCTGGCGCTCAGTGCCACAGGTTTCGGGTTCGGATCCCTGCGATGACTTGGATTTTTGTAATGGTTCGGAATCCACTTTAAACTGTAGGACCCAGTCTGATTTGACTGTAGAGCGTTGCGGGGATAGTGCTGCTTGACACCTTGGCATATCTTCAAACTACACGTGCCCCTTTGATAGTGCTGAATGAGTAACAGCATTCGTCGGTCAGCCCACTTTGGGCTATTCACAGGGGCATGGTCAATATGACCCAATCCCCGACGTAATTAAAAAAAATATATATTAATGTCAAGATTATAAAATTGTTTTGAGCAATAATATTTTTTAACAGATTAAAAATTTTGGATAATACAGCTACATAATAATTAATCGCCTTCTTTTTAACTTCAACATTTTATTAATTATATTTCGCTTATTAACAAAATCATTTCTCTCTTCATATATATGTATATATATATATATATATTCATATATATATATATATATATATATATATATATATATATATATAACATACATATATAAGTGTGTAAATGTAATTATATCTTTGGTTATATATAGAAAAAATTATGTTGTTCTTAATGTATTTTTCATTTTTAATAACCTTTCCTTATGATTTTTTTAAGTTTTTGTTAAAAAGAATCTGTAATAACAGTAGTTCTTTGTAATTGGAGTTGAGTGACAAATTTCTTGTGGTTTCATTTGGAAGAGGTTTCCATTTCAAACTAATTTATTACCATTTACGTACATTTGGTTTGTATTTATTTTTATATATCCGGGTTTGATGGTTTCCATTTCAACATTCAAATGTGTGGACTACATCATCATAAATTAAACATGTGTAAACATGAATGGAATAACAACATGGATTTGGGGAAGTTTTCGAGTGTTTTTCTCTGCCGGAGTCGATTAATAAAGAGAGGCTTTGTTCGTTCTTCAAGATGATAGGAAGGCAGAAAAAGAAGAAAGATTAAAAAAAGAGTTTTAAGTGGGAATGGATCCCTTGCTATTTGGTTACAGTACATGGAAACGGGATCTATGTTTCGAAATTTAGTTTTACATTTTGTTGTTCCAATTCTTAAATCGAAAAAGTATTTTATAATTTTTTAATATATTTTAGTAAAACATTTAAATTTAATATCAAGAAGAAAATTAAAAATAAATTAAATTGTTAGCTTTTCTACTAGCATTATAATCATCATCAATAGCACGACACCTCAGGGTGGGTCAAGGCTTTCCTTTGATGTGATTTTCATGCATTCCTCTGGGTGACAAGGGTCCTCCAATTCTTAACCTTTTGTACAACAAAATCTTTTTCAACTGCGTTCTATCCATCGCAACTTGGGTCGTCCTCTTTCTCTTTGTCCCTGTATCTTTGCTAAAACGAGCCTTTTTACAGGGTTTAAATCATTCATTCTAAATACGTGACCAGCCCTGTTTAATCTATTGATCTTAATAAATCTTATAATATCTGGGATTTTATAAAATTTATAAATTTCTGCGTTGTACCGTCTTCTCTAACAATCACTTCCCCTAACACCTTCAAGAATAGCCCTTAAAACTAAGTACAAATTCCAAAGTGTAAGTGCCTAAGATATTATTGGGTGTATCCTGACAAATATATCTTGAGGAAAGCATGTATGTCTTTTTTTCCTGGTTTATGTTATGTTTAGATGCAAAGCCCTTGCAGCCAATTCAAAAGCTCGAAAAGCATCCTCCAAAGCTGCAAAAGATCTTGCAATGATTATAACATCGTCAGCACAAGCTAAAATCAGAACAGACTTAAAGAAAATATGTCCTCTTAAGTTTATACTCGAATCTCTCAATTCCTTTCCCAAAACAATGTTAAAAAGCAGGCCTGAAAGCGGATCCCTCTGCTGAACTCCATTTTGAATGGATAATTCATCAGACAACTCCCCTTGAATTCGAATTATTGCCTACTAGCATCATAGTAACTGGGATTTTTCGTATGGTGTGCCACTGACTACAAGATTATGAAATATGCCTTTAGAATTGTATTGTACCCTTTCAAAAACATTGCCATACAATAACATAATCTTTATTTATATTGATAAATTACCATGTATCCGAAATGATTCAGTCTTTTTTTATCTGAATAAATAAATCAAGTCTGTCGTAATCAAATGTTACTTTTAGTTTTAAATAATTTTTTTTATTCTCATACCAATATGTATGACAAAATAATCAAATTGTGACATATTGTCAAAAATTGATATATTGACAAAAAGTATGTCAATATATCACAATTTTTGTCATAGTAATACATTGACAAAAATTGTGACACAATAAATGCTCCATTGTTACTAAATTTAAAGCAATCACAAAACGATACATTGCCTGTGTAACTTTTCGAACAAACACATCAAGTGAAGGGAGAAAAAAAAAAAAAAAAAAAGAGAGTTATCCTGATCCGGTCGTTTTTCCCGGAAAATCCCGGTGCTCGCGTGTGATCGAAACAACTCCATCCAGAAGCGCGAGTTGTTAGCGCCCGTTTAAATCTTCTTTTACGACGGGGAAGTTTGTTTTGACTGCCCGCATGAAACACCCAGACACTTATAATTGATCGTAAATTTGGTAAATGGGCCCGCCGCGTCCACCGCACGCCATTCCCACATTCTTCACCACGTGGCTCCTTTTTTAGCGGCCCCGAATTTATTTCCGAATTATGGGGGAGGGACTGTCTGCTAGAGTTATCTTTTGAGACTCATCAAAGGTATCAGTTAACTCATTTCGCAATTGCTTATTGTTAAAGACCTATTTAACTCTGCTCTAAGAGCAGAAGAATTGTTAAGGTCTAAGAATTGTTTTTTCCTTAATTTTGAATTAATTGTCTTTATTTTCATTTCCTTTTCTTTATACCTCAACCCCGTACCTAGGGCTTTGTAGATACCTACCAGTTAGAAAGGCGAGGGTGGAACGGCGTTGAGCCTCATGTATAACACGAACAGCCCACCGAACGAGTTTTAGGGTGAACACTGGATTCCAAAAGGAATTTTTGGGAGTAACTTTTATTTTTGTTTTCTCCACTCCTCACCCACATAATTAAGGCTTTGTAACTCCTATCAGTTAAAACAGTGATAGTAGAACTTCGTTGAGCCTCATGTATAACACGAACAGTCCACATTATTTGTCTTTTTAGAATTATTCACCCCCCTCCCCGAATCTAAGGCTTTCTAGCCCCCACCAGTTAGACAGGTGAGGGTGGAAATTCGATAAGTCTTATGTATAATACGAACATCCTACTGACGAATTTTAAGAACATTAAATTCCAAAAGGACTTTTTAGGGGTAAAATAAATTTTCCTTTTCTCCACTCCTCACCCTTCCGGCCGTTGGTACCGAAGGCTTCAGGTTCGAGTCCTGGCGGGGGCATGGATGTTTGTTGAGGGTTCGGGGTCCACGTTAAACTGTAGGTTCCGGTCTGTTTAGCCTAATGTGTGCATAAGATGACTGTAGAGCAACAAACCAAAACCACTCCTCACCCCCGTAACTAGGGCTTTGTAAGGCTTTTGTATATCAGTTAGAAAGGTGATGGTGGAACTTCGTTGAGGTTCATGTATAACACGAACGACGAGTGTTTAGGAAGAACATCGGACTCCAAATTTAGGGGTAACGTTTATTTTCCTTTTCTCCACTCCTCACCTACGTAAGTAGGGCTTTTTACAGTTTGAAAGGTGATAGTGGAACTTCAATGTGCCTCATGCATAGCACGAACAACCCTCCGACGAGTGTTTAGTGAGAACATTGGATTCTAAAGGCTCGTTCCCACCGAGGCGAGAGACGTGAAGATGCAAGAGGCAAGCGACTAAATTTTTTCGACCCCTTCACAGCGAAACGTCAGAAATAGCATTACGCCTAGTGAAAAACCGCTTCGAGTTGAAAGTTGGCCAACTCCAAACGGCGGACTGCAAACCGGTTTCAGGCGACCGCGGTGAGGTCAAATTTTGGTCGCTTGCATCTTGTCGCCTTGGTGAGCACGAGCCTTAAGAGGACTTTTTAGGGGAAACTTATTTTTCTTTTCTCCACTCCTCTCCCCTGTACCCAGAGAGCCGTAGGCTGTAGACCCCATTTTGTAACCCCCTAAAAGTTAGAAAGAGATGACAGCGGAACTTCGTTGAGCCTCATGTAAACACAAAGAGCCCATTGACGAGTACTTAAAGAGAACATTGAATTCTAAAAAGACCTTTTAGTGATAATTTTTTTTATTTCCTCCAGTCATCATCCACGTACCTAGGGCTATGATGTCTCCTACAAGTTAAACAGGTGAAGAATGAAATCTGTGAGCCTAATATATAACACAAACAACCCACTGATGAGTGTTGAAGGGAGGACAATGCCTTCCGGGGGATTTTTAGAGATAACTGCCCTGTATTTACATGTCGTGTTGGAGAAACCCCGGAAAACTCCCAGTAGACAGCATAACTATCGATACGAGAGACTTTTAACAATAGTCACAGCCTTTTCGTTCCTGAAAGCAGTAACTACAAAAATGCCTCGACCGGTTTCCAACCTCATCCACTTTCCTACAACCGACATTAAATTATAATAATAATTCAACTCAGTGGATTACTCGTTGGACAAGGTGGCTCATAAATAATGAATAATGCCGTATTAAAAGCTTTCGTGGAAGAAATGGGCGTTATAAATCTGCAAGCTTTCGCTGGGCTTACAACATAGGGGTGTGAATCTACAGCTTGAAAGGGGCATTTATGTTTGAATGCGTGACTTGAGCATTGCTCTTGAACGTAACCAAGTCAATGTAACCAAGAAAACAAATATATTTTTTTTCTCCTCTTACTAACTAGCGCCCAGTCATCATTCGTAAATCCTTTGACGTATGAAAAAATAATAATAGATTAGAGCGGATCGAAACAAATCGATTTTCTTTTCCTGAAAATCGTCCAGCATTTTGCAAGCCTTGCCTTTCACTCCACACTGAAACAATGTCAGAGCTTTCATGAATGATATTTGCGTTTCGCATTCACATGTGAACGAAACTTGAGCTGCAAGTGCCGCTCGCGTACTGTCTCCAAATTTATTTGTTTCAGTTTGGTCGGAAAATACAACATTTGGAGCAAATTTCCCTCCGGTTAGTGTTAGTTTTCCGTCACTTATCAAAAGGTTTATGAGTTGTTTGGGTAGTAGGGGGAGATAAGGCGAGGGAGGGGGAGGGTTCAAACTGCAAGGTTCGAGGACAGACGTACATTCAGGCATATGGTCAGGTTTCAAATGTGGATGCATCCTCAGGTACCACCCTGCAGAGACACAGCTGCAGCAGAAAGAAGCATTCCGCTGTTTGCCCTGGGTAACGCTAAATCTGTACAATTGCTGTTGCTGTAGTAAATATTTGGTTATTGAATCTTAAAATCAAACTCCTTAAATCAAAATTATTGTCACTGAAAATTTTTTTTTCGACTTTATCTTCCATTAAACCTAAATTTAACTATATCTTTAAAATTAGTAAATTATTGAACGAAACTTGCTGTTAGTTGAAAAATGAAATCATATTTAGAACATGGATGAATATATGCTATGAAGGGTGAATCTCCACAAAATAAGGAAATTTCTAATTATGTTAACAGTAAAGATACGAATATTACGTCATAGTTTGCTATTCAAAAATTTGAAGAATTAAAATATAATTTATTGTGCAGCAAAGGATCGAATGAAACTGTCTATAAATTAATATTCATGGTAAATTTAATAAAATCGACATATAAAAATTTTTTATTTGAAAATGGAATAAAAATAAATTAAATGTACGGAAAATCTATAAATATTGCAAATTACATGTAGAAAATTTGTTCACAATTTCTCTTTTGCAGCAAATAAATTTCTGATCATTTCCAAGGTCTGTTCCCTGTAAACTTTTATGAAAAATATTTATACCAAATTTTGTAGCATTTGAATTAAAATTACTTCTGCTATAGTGTTTCACGTTAAAACAAAAAGCATAAAAATTCATTCTGAGAAAAAAGTTAAAAACAACTTTTTAAAAGAAATATTACTTTTGGAAATGTTGTAAATATATTAAAATGCTATTGAACTTTGATGCTCTTTTTTTTATTTAAAAAAATTGTTCTAAAGGCATTTTTCTTTAAAGTTTTGAAAATTTTTTTTTTTTTTTCCCCTAAATTTGAACTTTTTTATTAATCAAGTCTATTTTCAGCAACATTAAAATATTTTTAATGAAATAAAACTATATTAAACATTAGATAATATTTATAGTTTTGTCAAAATACTAATAAGTTTCTCAGTTCATACAATTTCATTCGAAGTTATGATCAAAACCTATTCTCTTTTTTTTTAAAAAGCAAAACCCCGACAATATTTGCTGAAAATTTATTTTTCTGTAAACTCTTTGTTGAACTAAAATGATACAATTACGAAGCACTCTCAGTTTCCTTTAAGTTCTCTTGACCGGAGGCTGGTTTGAAAAGGAGGGTTGGACAAAGAGTCAAACAAGGCGACCCTCTGTATGGCTCAGGGCAAATGGGGGGTCACTCCTTGAGGGTGGGCGCCGTTTCTGAGAACGGTGATGAATAGTTGGCCGACCTTAAGATAAGAAGACGACTTTCAAAGTTGATGTTATTCTTTTGAATGATGTCTGTGTTAAACCTGGACAATAAGTGCGTCTATAGAAAATTATGGAATCATTTGTTTCTAATGGAATTAAATACAAAAGCCTACAGATAATTTTGCAGTGTTTTGATGTATTTCTGATTTTAGGCAAACTCCCAGGATTTTGTTTTAGGTGAGCCTTAAACAAGTAATATATTCTTACAAGCTCTAAAAAAAAAAAAAAAAAAAAAAAAATTTAAAGTCAATTCCTACTTTTTTTTTCACTCTATTGCAGAAAGTCCTTTATAAATAATTTTGATTCATTTTTTTTTTATCTGGCGTCCTGTATTAGTAGATATATGCAACTTAAATCTAAAAAAAAACAAATTAATTAATTTAATTTAATTAATGAATTAATATTCGAAAAAACTGTATTAACATCAAGTATCATGTATAGTTTTTTTTTTTGAACTTGTAGCGGATGACACTGAATGTTAATACAGTTTTTTCAAATATTAATTCATTAAGTAAATTTAATTAATTAATTTTAGTTTTTTTTAGATTTAAGTTGTATGTATATAACAATAGATGGCGCCAGATAAACTTAAAAAAATGAATGAAAATTATTTATAAAGGACAAAAAAAAGTAGGAATTGACTTTAAATTTTTTTTTTTTTTTATTACTTGTTTAAAAGCATATTGTTTGCAGTTGTTACGATTGTTACTAACTAAAAAGCTGCTGCTTACTAAAAGCTTTTCAAATTGAAAAAAAAAAAATCAAATGTAATAAATGCGGAACACTCCACCATTGTTCAATAAAGCAAAGAAAACTGCAATGGATGTTTTTGAAATATTCTTTTAATCTGCTCTAATTTTGAAGGCTGGAATTTTAAATTCTTATCTTTTGAAAATGCGGATTTACAAATAAATAAATAAAAGGCGGTAGTTTATTCTGTGTTTTTTTAATAGTTAATATGATACAAAAAAATTAATATACAATTAATTAAGTACAAAAAATTAAATAAATCTTATATTTATTAAGACCTTTTTTATTTATTATATTTACAATATGAATTATTATTATCGATTTTTTACGGATCAGTACACTTCTGTATAATGAGGAATAAAATCAGATATGTAAATAAGGGGTAAAAATTGCATAAAATATAGTTATTCTTTTTATGTTTTCATATATTGCATAAATAAATATCATTTTTTCCCTCATATTCAAGTTAGAAATGACAAAATGTTAATATTGATAATCGGTCTGTATAGATGAATAAACAAATATTAAAAAGTATTATTTTCACTAGAAACTGTTGCAAAATTATTTCTTTCAAATAATATTATTATTATAATATAAATAGATAATAGCTTTATCTACAAATGAGTAGAGAAAGATTTTATAAGTTCACCGTAAAATCAACGCTCTAGTTTTACCATGATTTGAATAATATAATAAAGAATAACAATTCATTAATTCAACAATTTGTTTTCCTACAGAAAGGAGATTGAGAAACATTTTTCTTTATGTTAGTAAAAGTAAATGACTTAAACTTTGTAACACACTCAAACCTGATTTGTGCGGGGGATATTGACCGCATAAAAGAAATTGAATTAAAAAAATTTCCTGAAACTTCATAAGCAGCTATAAAATATATTGTTGCAACAATTTTTTTTTTAAATGTTGTAAAAGGAACAGCATAAAAATATGTAAATCAAAACTTCACGATATAGCTAGGAATTGGTTTTCCAAACAAGAAAAAATTGAATTGATACATTGGAACATTTTTAAATGTTTTAATTGCTTCTAGATTTCAAAATGGTCATTTATAAACTATTAATCGCTGTCAACTACGCGGATTTTCTAGTGGAGAACTGGTTCAAAATCACTTTCCTCATTTGAAGACGCCATCTAGCTTCTAATAACATTCGTGGTAATGGGATGATATAACATTCGGTGGGCTTAAATTTTAAAAATTCTTTTTGTACTTAAATATTTTTATTTGACAGACATCTGTTGTTTTTTATCATCATCCACTTTTTACATAATTTTTCATCAATATACATTTGGTGAAATTTTTTTATATATACCGCACACAAAATTCGCTAAAAAAACTCATACAAAAACATGTTTGAGTGTTAACAATAGCCTAAATATCATTATTACCATTTGAAAGATGCTCTGATAGAAAGATGGTTAAAAATAAAAAACTTTAAAAGATAGCTTACCATTTTTACAGTTATTCCAAATCGTTAGGTAATCCAAACTGATTTCACAATAGATTAAATCCTTAAGGCATCACAAGAAAAGCACAGAATAACATAGAATAAATCCACAAAAAAAATACACAGAGTACTTGCTTTTTAATATGTAGTCATAAAGATTCTGAAGCAATGGAAAGATCATCAATAAACTGAAATGACAATCTTGTAATCATCCTACAATCTAAGCACAACTACCATACTGTCTGAATCTTGTTAGCGTTGTGGTTGTAAAACAGGGACACATTTTGTACTGCTAAAAGGAAGGAGAGAGAGAGAGAGTGACATGGTGACGTTTACGGACTTCGTGGAGGGTCAAGTTCTAAAAAGCTATTATTGCCTTCACGCCCAATTACGGAGACATTGCCCAATGGCAAAGGGGGGAACTCTTCTATTGAATCTTTATGCATCAAATGTCCACCTTTGATGATTGTAGTCGTTACGACTTAAAAGATAAGAAAGAATAAAAAGAAATTTACGACGTGTTACGACGAAACTTACAATGTGTATATGTCAGAAGCGATACCATAAGTTAAGAAGCTTTTTTTGTTACAACGCCAAGAAAAAGATAGAAAGAAAAGTATAGAAAATTTCCAGATAGAAAAAAAATTTCGAAGTCAAATGTAAAGGTCTCTAGTATTTAAAAAATGAATGTAAAATGAAACGACAATCACTCTGAAATAACATAATTTCAGTAAAAAAGCTTGCTAATAATAAATATTTATTAAAATAATCACCAAATGATTTTATATGCGAAACAAGTGTTGGGTGGATTAATGAGAATAGTTAAAATAAGGTTCTAATAATAAAACATCTAAAGACCTAATAAAGAGCTGAGCTTCCCAATGGTATTTGGATCGATTACAAAGTAGCCATAAATAAAGTAATGAAAAGATTTGGAAACAATTACATCTTCATAAAGATTCGGAAGCAATTCCGAATGGCACTTATTATGAATTGATCAAAACGATTCGGAAGCAATTCCGAATCGCAGTTATTATGAATTGATCACAAAGATTCTGAATCGCACTTATTATGAAATGATCATACAAATTCTGAAGCAATTCCGAATCGTACTTATTATGAATTCATGACGATTCTAAATGCAAATCCGAATCGCACATATTATGGAGTGATCATAAATATTCTGAAGCAATGGAAAGATCACAAACCGAAATGACAATCTGGTAATCATCCTGCAATCTAAGCACCAGAATTAAACTATCATACCGCCTGGTTCGTTATCAAGATAGTTTCCACGTTCACGTTGGGAGGAGCACGATAAATCTGTCAGGTAGCATGTCCTTTTGTTGGGCTCATGGAAAAGTGCGAACTCCCCCAAACTCTGACCTTGGTAGTATTTCTTTGAAATTGGGACCTCACCCATATGAGATTGTAGTCGCCAAGGTCTGGTTTGGGCGCTAAATTACAACGATGAGGCGACAAATATTTCAAGAAATGTGTTCTATGGTAGACCCACTTTTTTGCACCCAAAGTGTGAAAGCAGTTTTTATCAGTAGGCTGAAAATGTGCTGTATTTGCAAAACTTCTTACCTTAAGAAAATATATATTAAATCTTCAGATATTCTAGTAAGTTTTTTTTTATGAGTTGTTCAATGTCTTTTATTTAATTACGTTTAATTTTAATAATATATATTTTAATCAATTTTATATTTTAACTTCATTATTCTTCATTAATCATTCATGAAAATTGAATACTTTTAAAACTACAATTAAAAGTCCATTTTCCTTGCGCTCGGACAAGAGGGAGAGAAACAACTAAAACCTGCATCTCAGAGGAAAAATTCCATCCCTTCCCAAACTGTGGTGACACAATGTGCATGCAATATAATATGGTTCACCCTGAATAACGCTGAAACTGCTACAGCTTTGACATTTTAGTGACAAGTGATCTAAGGTCACAGATGCCGGCATTTAATGACATATGTTAAATCATTGCTAACTGATTGTTTAATATCATAATGATATAATATGATCCCTTAATATCCTCATTAAACCGCATCTATCTGAAAGAATATCAACGTCAATTAAGATTGTGTAGATTTTCAAGAAAATAAAGTTTTTAATGTTTATTTTGTGTAATTATAAAATGAATTTAAATAATCGTTTTAACAAAACTATCTGTGAATTACTCATACTTGCTGAGCTGTATTTTGAAATGTTAACATTAAGAACAAAACAATTAAAAGTATTTCCCCTCCCTCCCCCCATAAAGAAAAGCAGACGAAATATCCTAATATGCATTAAGCATCATATTGTAACGCGGATTTACCTTACAACATGATTTGGTTTATAGCTCTACAATCATTTTGTACACACTTCCGGCTAATTAGACCGAGACCTACAGTTTAACGTGGATTTCGAAGAACTCACAAACATCCAGGCCACCTCCAGGATTCGAACCTGAAGCCTATGGTATTTAAGGCCACAGCGATGGCCATATATATGGCGATATGTATATATATATATATATACACTCAAGAGCCAAAACATTATGACCACCTGTCAATAACGAGTTGGCCCACCTTTGGCGCGCAACACAGCTTCAACCCGCCTAGGCATGGATGCCACGAGTCTTTGGTAGATGGCCGGAGACAGATTGTACCAGATGTTTAAGCAACGGTCACGCAAATCCGAGATATTGCGAATTGGTGGTCTTTGAACTCTGAGCTACCGTCCCAGGACATCCCAAATGTGTTCTATCGGATTGCGATCCGGTGAGTTAGGCGGCCAGGAAATTAACTGGAATTTAGCATCATGTTCCTGGAACCACTCCAACACCGTACTCCGTGAATGTCATTTCTAAAGATATAAAGTGGGCCTGAATGGCGAGTGACTAGTGCTCTGGCGTTCGGTGCCATAGGTTTCGGGTTCGAGTCCTGGAATGCACTTTAGACCGGTCTAATATAACTATAGAGTGTTGGGCGTAGGGCTGATAACGCTATCCCGTAAAAAAAAGTTTGCGTCATGGAGCCATGTCAGACTTTTACTTACGGGTGGTCCAACGCAGCAGAAGCTGCCCCCGTTCCTTTCAACTATGAGACCACACGGTTTCGTGGGCTTGGTCTAGATGTCTACCAAGTGGGGTAAGGACAATACAACAAAGGTATAAAGTGACCATTAGGTTTGCAATTTTTGGCGAACTTATCGCTAAAAATTTTCTGACACTCGCAAAAACAGAATTCTTTTTTGGGGGAAAGGGAGATAAAAATGATTGGAACACTGAAATTCTCGGAACCAGTAGCGCCAGCTTTTCGAAAATTTCGAAATACTATCGCCCCTGGAACTTCCCAGGATGAAATAAGAATCTATTATTAGAATGTAATGGATAATTATTGGCAATTCGAGATCACGAACTGGTTATAATTTGTTTGATTAAAACGTATGGTATATGTCAGTTGTATTTAAGATATTAAATATTTTTCTATCAATAAATTTTTGTACATATTTTCAATACGTCAACTAGGAAACAAGGGTCCCGTCCATATTTATTAATTTTTTTGCAAATAGTTTTTCTTGTTCAAGTAAAACAATCCATTGAGAAATTCGTCAATTTTCTTCGTCAAATGTTGAACAATTGAACAATGAATTGCAGTATGAACAATTGAGTTTGAACAATGCATAATGAACAATTTTACAGAAAGATATGTTTATGAAAGAAATAATATTTAATTTTAATAAAAAGGTAAAAGAAATTATATTTAAAAATTAGATTTATTATATTTAAAAGAAAAATATGTCCTTCATCATTGTAAGAAAAATCAATTTAATCTCTAGAAATTAGTTTTTGAGTCATAAAAAATAAATTTTTTGCAGCTATATTCTACATTTAAAACCACTTATGTAGTTAGAAATATAATAACAGCAGCATCGTAAGATATTTATAAGACAGAATAGGAAAGTTGTTTTTTTAGAAAAAAAGATTTGAAATAAATAATACTTATGATTTTTTTTTTTCTTTGTGGCACTCCAAAGAAGCTTGTGTGCATTTATGTATACTATGAACAACCTATGATATGCATTAAAGGGAGGGTCTTCCGGGTATACTTTTAAAGGTAACTATCTCGCTTTTGCGTGTTGCATGTGACAAAATCCGGGAAACTCCTTTTGGCAGCCTAACTGCGGCTTAATTTTTTGCTTGTCATGTCGTCTTATTTTAGATAGTTAATTTTTTGTTTATGAAAAAAAAAAAAGTTAAGTATTTTAAACTTAAATGCTGCAAAAAATGTGCATCAAATACAAGAATTTATATTTTCTACAGGGGATGTTCTTTTTTATATATACATTAGCATTTAAAATTAAAGGAACAGGATTTTGTTAGTTTGTTTTTATGCAACTGATTTTCTATTTTATTCTACATTTTTTTTAAATTTTTTTTTTTATTCATTTGAACTTCGCTTGAATTTTTAATCAAACATATGTATTTATGTTTTAAATATGCATTTGTTGCATATGGATATTTGCATGCATTCATTCGTACTTGTTACATACGTACATACAATCATATGAATTTATATGTGTGTATATTTATATACATATATATATTGAACATACATTTGGATACATGCATATCCGAACACATATTTATACATAACTCTGACTATAACTCTCATATGCATATATATTTACATACTCTCATAAAAATAAGAATATAATTTTAAGACTTAAATTTGGCTAAAACTGTTTAATTTGAAGAACAAAATATTTGCATTTTAATTTTATTTACAAAAAAATTGCTGTTCAAAAATGTTAGTGCAGTGTATAAGGCAATTTCGTTGTTCATCCTGTGTACCGCCGTATCTGCTAAATATTTGATGTTCCAGTAGAAAATAACATCCAGTTATTGAAAACAATATTTTAAACTGTATGCAAATTTAATAATTTTAAGAAAAATTATATAGATTTTAAATTTAAAATACAGTATTAACGGTATAGAAATATAGTGAAATATGTCTAACAGGAATATATTGATATTATGAACAGCGCATATACATTATAAATTTTAGAAAGGATTTTTATTTTAATAAATCTTCATATTTTACTTATAATATTGACCAATATAATTCACAACTGTATATTATGTTGCGAATTAGACTTTTATATATCAATTTTACTCATTTTCTTTATTTTCCTTTTTATAGATGCGGTGAATCAGATGTTTCTAGTCATCATTCCCAACTGGTTCGACTGTGATAACTTAGTGAATACATAACCACATCATAATCACGTTCATTTCATTGGCAAAAAATATATATATAAAGAAATTCTTTGAAAGATTCGCTGGATTCTTCAGACTGTAGCATGACATCGTACTACAACGCTCCTGGTCCTTACCTCACAGACATTCGCAACGGCGGTAACGACCCACAACAGCAACACTACAACCCACCTTCCATACAGAATGGGGACTCGTGCGACCAACGCCAGTATCTTCAGCCACAGTATGCTACTTCGCCCGTGCAGGGGCAAACCTACCCTCGCTTTCCACCTTACGACAGACTGGAAATACGCCCCATCACTGCCCACTCGGATGATTCCCAAAGCCCGCCCGGGCACTACTATTCCCAGTGCAGTCAGTCTCAGGGCAACATGCCTCAACCGGCGCACCAAACGCAACAGCATACGCCCCTGACGCATCCCAATGCATACGTGCCCCAAGATGGGGTGCAGCAGAACTGCAGGGGCTCACCCACAGAGCCCCAGAATATGGTGCCCCAGCAATTCGCGAGTTGCAAACTCCAGCAGCAACAGAACCAACAGGCAATGGTTCAGGATCCCAACGGAGTCCATCGACCCGTGAATCCCGACTGTGCGGCCAACAACATGCATCCCCAGCATTGTCAGAGTCCCGTGCATTCTCCGCAACAAATGTACCCGCCGAACCACGTTCAGCAGCAACCACCTACTCCACAGAATGTGAATCAAGTTCAGCCTGGTAATGCTGGTAGTACTCTGTACCCATGGATGAGAAGTCAGTTTGGTAAGTACCTCTACTTACTAGTTTCATGTATTTTAATCTCTTATATAAATCTCTTAAGCGACGTCCAGATCAGAGTACGAGAACAAGTGAGTCAGTCTCGCGAACTAATTATAAACCGGTTTATCTTTAGCCCCTTCCTCACGAGAGTACAGCAACGATTGAATAAGTCTGGCTAATCAATTATAAACCAATTTTTCATAACCTTCCGTGTATATGTGTATATATATCTATATATTCCTAATGCAGCTGGAAAGCACTTAGACAATTGTCTTTGATGCCTTAAGGCAAGTGCTGCACCGACGTGCACACACTTAGCATTACCCAGGGGCACTTGTAACTTGGAGATATGCTACGGACGCGAGTAACACTATCCCAAAATGCTCTACAGTCAAATGAGACCCGAACCTACGTCTTAAAGTGGATTCCGAACCAATGAAAACATCCATGCATAGCCGGGACTCGAACCCGAAACTTGTGGAACCGAGCGCCTGAGCACCAGCCACTCGCCCATCAGACCTCCGTGTGTATATGTGTGTAATGCATCTCAGTTCCACTCCAACCAGGACGGTTTTTCCGCATAGCAAATTTCTCACGGATTCCATTTTAGACGATCTGTCACTGACAGTCACAGATAACGTGATTTGTTTCTCGAGGTCAAACGGATACGTCAGAGTAAAGTCGACTGGATTGTTTTCGTTCTCTTGTCTGGAAAGCTCTTCAATGTGAACAAAACCCTCCGAGTGAATGAACTGTATCGGCCCCACACTGACCAGAGTCGGTTTTTCTGCACTTCAAAGGGGTTTCTTGTGAATGACATTTTCGACCAGCTTTCATTCACAGCCAAAGATAACGTACCTTATTTCTCGCGATCGGCATTTGGGGCGATAACGATTCGCTAATCTTGTACTCTCATGTGAACGCTGCTTTTTAAAATTGAACTGTGGAAATTGAAATTAGATTTGTAAAAGCCTTCTTATAAGTTCTAATGTTCTGGTAGCAAAGTGTTATGCAAAAGAGAGTTCGCCAACAATAATAATAAATGGTTTATAATGTTGCAAACATTTTTATCTTGAAAAGGTCAAAGGTGCTACTCCGTATAGTATAGATGAATTTAATTTGTATCATAATAATAGCAAAATAAAATAAATATAGCAAAATAAATATATAAAACAGAAGTAGTTAAAGAAAATAAATATAATAGGTATATAGCAACTAGAATATAGTTACTATATACCTACTATATTTATTTTCTTTAACTACTTCTGTTTTATATATTATGTTCTATCTTCTGTTTTATATGTTTAAAAAAAAGTTAAAAATATTATTCCTAATTTTTATTTTAAATGTTTTTATTAATGTGAATCTGATCCTTAAAGTCCATAAACTTTCCACCAAGAAGTACTTTCGACAAAATTTTATACGATCTCTCTTATACTTTTCTATAAGAAATGGCTTGATGGTGTTTGAAACTCGTTTTACGGATTTTCCTTTTTTCAATATTCGGAATAATGTTGTAGATTTCGGAACTTCAAAGGAGTGAGCTGTTGATCTTATGGTGTTTCTTCTGTGGAGAGGAATGTGTTTTTCTCAATAATTTTTCATTTAAGTCTACAGTTATGTATTTTTGGGCCAGAATGGTCGAGTGGCTAGCGCTCTTGTGCTTGGTACCACAGGTTTCGGGTTCGAGTCCCGGCGATGCCATGGATGTTTGTAATGGTTCGGAATCCACTTTAAACCGTAGGTCCCGGTCTCATATGATTGTGGAGCGTCACGGAGCAAAAGTCAGTCTTCTACGTACGGGTGCTCCACCACAACAGAAGCTGCTTCCTTCCCCTTCAACCATGAGTCCATACGGGTTCGTGGGCTTGGTCTAGATTCGATATCTACCAAATGGGATACGTAACAACAACAGTTATGTATTTTCAAAATATTAACATAAAATTCCTCGTTGAGAATTATTTTAAGCACTTCCAAATTTTTGATACGGTCATTCTGTTGCACGTAAATTGTTTTGAAGCTATCGTAATCGCGCCTTTCTGCAGTTTTTCGGATTGTTCAATCGCAACTTGATCTTTGCTTGAAAACTTTCACAATGGCTTGATATTCAACTGAAATAAAGAAATTGATTTCGATCACCGAATGGCATTAAAAAAAATTGTTATAATTCTTAAAAATTAGGTAACCTAAAAATGGAAAGATGTGTCAAAACAAATGACAGATGACACAAAAAGGTTAATTTTGATTAAAGGTTTCTGAATTTTGCTCTACAACATAACTTACAACTGCATTCGCCAATGATTCCCATTTAAATATTCATTTGATACTATTATTATGGGGCGGATAGAGTATGATTTTTAGATGACGTCATAGGACATTGCTTCATAAGTCTGTTAAAGGATAAGAGTTACGTTGTCATCTATATATTTCAAATATGAACAGCATTGCACGATTTTACCATTATTTCTGCTTTAAGTAATCTAGTCTTTTCACTAAAAATTGGTTGAATTCACATGATTCGAATGTATTATGTAAATAATTTCCATAACCCATATGAATCACTCATTTTTAAGAATAGATTCGTATCGATGACTTAGTAAGTGAAACACCTTATTGAGTAGTCGCCGTTCGCATTAGAGTATGATACGAAATGGATGAGTTTACGCGAATCTTATTGAAAATTTATTCGAATGATAGGAATTATGATTTGAAACATCTTCGTATAGATATTTACATTATGATTCATATCTTAATCATGGACTTGGTTGTGCAGTTGCAAAAGTATTTTAAGGACCATGACAATTATCTTCTGGATTCTAGCAATAACACGAAATGATTTAATTGGAGATGAGAGGGAAAAAAAATTGTACATTTTATTTATACTATTAGCATTTTTAATGAACATAAAAATTATCATATAGATTTTTCGAAATCTATATGATAATTTTTATGTTCACAAAAAATGTTTATGTTTATGTATCACAAATTATACGTATTATAATTAATGCAAAAACATGAATTGCTGTGAAATTTCACTTTTATGTCAGATCTTGCGAGATCCATGCGTATTTTAATGATTATATTGTTACACATTAGTTTATTGGTTCTAATTCAACAATAAAAAGTGAAACAGTCTGGATTTTCGTTTATAAATCAATGTTTCAAACGCATTTATAGTTTTGAGTTAATTTGATTTGATTAAATTTCTCCTTATGGTAATTTATTGTTCTCTTATTTACATGTTGCTTTCTTTTATCAATTCTTTACAGCAACCTATCAATGAAGGATTATTATAGTTGCGTAATTAAACATTAATGCCTTTAATCAAGATAAATATTATGCATTTCCGTCTGATCATTCTGAATATCTCAGCTCTATTTATTGCAAAAATAATATGAAGCTCATTGGCGATAATTTTTAGTTCACAACTTAGATAGTGTAGTATCTAATGAAGCCACTCTCAGCCCCACACAGCATGACGAAAAGATATATGTTGGATGTATATAAATGTTGTTTGTTACAAACATTACTTAATTTAAAATGATGTTTCCAACCGTGGTTTTTATCGTGCCAGTATTTAGGACTATCTAACGCACCGGCACTACAGCCCAAGGTAAGCCAAGGCCGTCTGCTTACTGAAAGATTCGGAGCCATGGAATTTTTTTAAGGGGTAGGGTTGTCAATCGTACACCCATTAGAATGGGACCTATGGTTTAAGGTGGATTTCCAACCACTACAAACATCCACGACACCGCTGGGATTCGAACGTGAAATCTGTGGCACCGTGCGCCAAGCACTCGGCCATCAGGCTCTTTGGGACAATCATAGACTAAATGCATTCTGTGCGCATTAAATATGATAAACGAAAGGCGACTAAAGTAATGATATCTGGTGAATTTTGTCTACTAGTACATACTACTACTACAATTTTGCTTTGTCTTGTTAAAAATCTTTAGATGATGCTCTGAAGTGAATAGAAGACAATAGATTCTCATCATTAAAGATGAATCAGTGACTGCTGATTTTATTAACTATCAACAATTGGCAGGTGCTGTAGAACCTACTGGGCATTCTTATCTCATCATGGCGATGTATAATGCAAGAGTTATGCAGTCAGTATCTGCGGTAAAGTCAAACACGGTTGCAATAAATGCCTCATAAATTATCACCGCAATAGACATCGTTGAATGCTGTTCTTGATTTACAATGTGATACTTAATCGACATGCACCCGAAGCCGTGTCTTTGGACACGGATGATCGCGAATTTACCGAGTGATGCATAAAAGATCTGTTCTCTTAAATTTGGATAAAATTCAGGAAACATATTTTCTCGTATTTTGTTGAATCATGATGGGTTAAAGATCACTACACCTCACTATGATGGATTAAAGATCACGTCGGTCTTATGTCCTGCATTGAAGGATTTATGACCTACCTAATAACGACCGATCACATATTCACAGATAATTAAGCTTGTTTTTCGAGTTAAGACTACAATTCACGAAACTGTACTCAATTCGAGATGTCTATCTTCGTGTTTTATTGTGTGTAACTAACTGCAATAATCGCTCATGACAGTCAGTTCGTCCATCGAGGCCAATATGAGATTCGACTGTTTGCCACCCATTTCGTATTCGCTTTAACTTTTGCTTGATTTCATCAAATGCCTTAGCTGGTTTTTTGTAAAGGTTCGCAATTTCAATGAGTCACAATTCTTCTTTAACATACTTATCGGAGAACTTAACGTGACTTTTTAAATGGAGAATAATTAAATTGTTTGTGTTGTAATTGGGCGTGGTGGGGTTGAGACTTGAGACACAGGTTTGAGAACACACAGCTTTATTTACACGTTCACAAACACGACATAAACTCATACAATTAACGATAGACAATATTTCACCTATTTAAAGATACATACTTATACATTCGTGGAAGGATTCCACTTTTAAGCCGAAAATATAGATACACAGGTTTGTAATGGATGCACAAGATACACTCAGAGAAAATAAACTCAGAACAATATTTTCTCTCGGGATGAGAATTTGGGCCAACTTATGCACAGAGTTGTGCTAACTATAGCTTATCTCGGGATGATGAGACTGTAAACTAAACGTCGGTTATGCTGTACATCGTCTCGAGACCTACTGGCCATTTCTCCTGAACGCCGCAAGGGAAGCTCTTGCAGTGCGTAGGAGGAAGCGTGGTTACAATATGACTTTTTTTAAAGATATATATTTTTAGCATTCATATTCTTATTGATATTTTCTTTTTAAATTTGATAATTATTTAGTACTCAGTTAACTAATATGACACACATAGCCTTCCAGTTATTATAACACCTTTAACAGCTTTTGTTATAATAAGACCTTGTTGTTGTTGTTGTTTCTTATCCCACTTGGCTGGCCAAGCCCACGAGCCCATATGGACTCATGATTGAAGGGGAAGGAAGCAGCTTCTGTTGTGATGGAGCACCCGTAGGTAGAAGCCTGACTTTTGCTCCGTGACTCTCTTACAGTCATAGAAGACCGGGACCTACGGCTTAAAGTGGATTCCGAACCACTACAAACATCCATGGCACCGCCGGGATTCGAACCCGAAACCTGTGGCACCGAGCGCCAGAGCGCTAGACACTCGGCCATTCAGGTCCCAAATTTGCCAACGGCACGCAGTGTTCCCAGGTGGTCACCCACCCAAGTACTGACCGCGCCCAATAAGACCTTTAATCACCTATCCTCTCTCGTGTTTCAACGCATAGACAACTACCAAATTTACCTATTCTCTCTCTTTTTACTTCGAGAAATTCAGGTGGCAACCAATTTTAGACGAATCAAAGAGGAAGGATTATTGCATTCCATAGAAGTAAGCTACAATATGTGCGTGTCATATTAAAATAAATCTGTAAAATTCTTAATAAGTTGCCCAATTATCGATGGGACACCATTTCGAACGCTGTCACAGTCACCGTTTGTCACATCACCCTCTGTGATGTGACAAACCACAGGCTTCTGGTTCGAATTCTGGCGGTGGTGTGGATGTTTGTGAGTGGTTCGGAATCCACGTTAAACTGCAGATCCCGGTCTAAAGTGTGCAAAAAATGACTGTAGAGCGACAAACCAAATATTCACATTTCTTATATTTACTTTCTGTTTCGTATCGCATTAAAATAATTTGAGGGGTTTTTAAGATATAAATGTCCCGCATTTGAATGCGGTATAGGTGAAAATTTGGAAGAACTCCGCCGTTTAGCCTGACTATCGATGCTGGACAACTATTATCGCCCTCAGATATCTTTGTTTTTGAAAGTGGCGACTTCAATGGATAAAAAGAACACGATTTGGCACGACACGACACTTTGTATCGAATTCGAATTTTAAATAAAAGAATAAATGCCAATTTTTTTTATACAAATATCTACTTAATCTTTAGAAGCAATGACTTTGCAGGATATATATTCCAGAAATCGGATTATCGGATATCCTCGAAATAAACAATAGGGAGGTTTGGACAACGAAGCAGAAATTCCGTCCATCAATTGAGCTTCTAAAAATAAATCGCCATTGTTGGCCGCAAATTTCGGTTTCGTGCCAAGTCTCTATCTGTAAATAACCACTTCGGCAATTCGTGTTCCACGACGATATTTATGTCCCCAACTATTTTTCTCTCTGCCTGTATTATGCTTCTGACGTATTCTTGGCTTAGTTTCTACGGGGATGAATACTCACTCTACCACATCCACACAAACAACTACGACCCTGCTATTGATCTGTTTTCTTCCTTAACCCTCGCATTTTTCATTCTTCTTCCGTTCAGAATGAATGGTTTTTGGAGACATTTTAATGAAAGTGGAGTAAGGGTATCTCGGTTGGTATATCTCATTGAAAGGTCGTATATTCTTAAAACATTACACATTGTAAAAAACCGAGAAAACTGGTTAACTTAATGCCAGCTATTGCGTAAATTGGGATGTTTTTGTTTCGTCTCTTCCGTATTTTGAACGTTCACAATGAGTTTTTTTAAACGAATATTATTTTTGTATTTTGTAATTTTATATTAAACATGGTAAGTTGATAAATTTTTAATGAACCATACTTATTTTATTTAATACATTATTTTAATGAAATATTTAATTTTATAGCAATACTGTTCTAAACAACAGTGACATTTAGAATTCAGTTCTGAATTGAATTCTATTAAACATCTAAAATTCAGCATGTTTGCTACCAAGCGTTATCAATCCACAAAAACAACTTAATTTTTGATATATATATTTTTTAAAAACCGGCGGTACCATGAATGTTTGAATCCACTTTAAACCGTACTAAAACCTGGTCTACTATGACTGATGATGATTTTAAAGAGCACCGGCTTTATATTTCACGAACTTTGGCTATTTTATGTTTCATCGATTTAATCATCATCATTGACGCATCAGCCACATAGTGGGTCAAGGCCCTCTGCCTACTAGCAATTTTCGATAAATGATTTCCTTTTACGGGGGTAGGGTTGTCAGCCCATACGTCCAACGCTCTTACAGTCATAGTAGACCGGACATACGGTTTAAAGTAACGATTTCAAAACACTACTAATCGACTTACAAATATAATATTTTTTCTTCTATAATTGCTGTCAATTAGCCATCTGTCAACTTCAGAATTAATCAGCTGCCAATAACCTGACAACCCCGTCAGCTATCAACATCGGAATTAGTTGTCAATACCAGAATATTCAACTCCATTTTGTGTTTTGGATTTACGGAATTCTTGAAAGCAATATAATCGTAAAAATGGTAACAATTAATGATGAACATTACTATTTCAGATTTTTCAAAATTTATATTTTCTTTTATTTCCTTTAAGTAATAACTGGATCTTTCTTGCTAAATAAATGAATTTGCGTACGACACGATACGCATTTGACCATCGCAAATGCATTCCAGATATAATCATACATTCAGACCAGAATGGAAATAAACTTTGATGAAGTTTGCATGCCATCTAAACTCCATATTTTGTATTGTTAATGTTACATTACTTGTTTTATTTTTTTAAAAGTATTTGGTGGGCCATAGTAGAATAGAGTAACATTATACTTTTAAATATCCTTTGTTATTGTATTTAAGCAAGTATTTCTAACAGAAGCAAAGAGCCACTAATAGTCTTCATTTAAAAGTATGAAGTTAAGTTACGTAAAAATTATTCTTTTACGTATATTTGGATAGTGTACTGTTTGTAAAATGGAAAACTCAAGGAGTAGACTATCCCGCTATAAGATGCTCTTAAACTTTTCAAAATCATCGTGTCTTTTGTTACATATACGTGTTTTATAAGAGTTTAATTAATAAATCAACACATACAATTCATATGCGTATTTGTCTTAATATACACTTGCATATTATTGGCACTATTTTTCAAGAGTTTGTATTATTAATTTCCAATCTTGGAGTTATAAATTTTATGGGAAAAGTTTTCTGTTTGAATTTGGAGGTTCAGTTTCAGGAGTTGAGGAATTCGAATCTCAGAGAGAGGAAGAAGTTAAATCAGGAGGAAATTTTTTGTTAACTTGTTTCCCTCTTTGTTCGTGCTGCCATCTAGTATTGCATGTAATAAAGTAAAAAGACTTTTATTTTATTACATATATTTAATGATTTAATGATCTTCACAATGAATTGTCTTAAGTAAAACATTAATTCATTTATACGCATCATTCTGCTTCTATAGAGAAAAAAAAATTTTTTTTTCTTTCTTTTAATATTCACATTTTCATTTAGAATTAAAAATCAACTACTTTTAAATACCAATATTATTTTTCGTTGTAACTTTTCATTTACTTACTTAAAAAATTTTTAATTTTATTTTAAGACCGTTCGAAAATTTATTACAAACAAATTTTTCTATTTAAAAAATTGATTTATGATAACAATTATTATTATTTATGTTACGAATATGTGCAATTTTTAAAAACGTGGATTAAGTTGATAATACATGAGAAAAGTGAGTGTGAGAGAGTGAAATGTTATGATTCTTTAATTCTCTAAATAATTAAAATCTCTTAAATATGCTACGCTAAAATCACATTTTTAGTTTTTCTTAATCAATATAAAATAAATATATTTAAAAAATGAATGAAATGTATTTATATATTTTTTCACTTTTTTGTATTTATATATCATTTCTACTATAAAGATTTTGTGCCGCCTACAACTAGTTTGGAATGTGGTGTCCTCTTTGTTTAAAAATTATGAACCATATTTCATTTCAAACTGAAAAAAATTAAAAATGCAATTTTTAATTGATTTCTTACGATTCTAAAGAAATTTTTGTTAATAATTTTCCAAAAATTACCATTCTTTAAAAAAAAAAAAAAAAAAAAAAAAAATTATGAGTTTAGAGAAAATAAGTGCTTTTTAATTGATTTTTTATTTAAATGTATTAAATATCATTATTTTTATGTGCAATAATCTTTTTTTTATTGTTTTTAAATATACATTAAATATTGTTATTGATAAATATAAGATAAATTTATAATTTTATGGACTTTGTTTAATGTAATTCGTGATTTGTAAGAATTACTAAATAAATAATTACAAATATATAATATTAATGTGTGTTAAAATTACTTAGGAATTTAATTAACACTGTTGCAATTACAGAAATTGAAATTAATGAAAACGTTGGTTAGTTTAAGAATACTATAGTCTGAGTACACTTTTAAAGTATACTTAGTTTGAAGTACACTTTTTAAAAATTCTTCGAAGGTGCTTAAATATTTATAATTATTAATTAAGCTACGTCTAATTATAGATTAATCTTACTTAAAATTTATAAGGTTAATAATAATTATCATTATTTAAAAATATTCATTTTTAATGAGGATAATTATTGTTAAAAAGTCCTATTTTAAATTATTGCATATAACTGCAATAAGAACTAAAATTGGTTAAAAAAAAAAAATTGAAAATTAAATATGTTATTCTAAAATACATACATGACAATTCTTTACTGTCTAAGTTATGTATTATTTTTATTTAATTGTATTGAATTTAAAAAGTTTAATTGGTTAATTTTTTTTCCAATATTTACTATTACAAAAAAATGTAAAATATTGAATTGAAATGTAGAAAATTCAAATAGAAATATTGTAAATAATATAAATTTATTCTGTACATAGGAACGTAAAATTATTTTACATACAATACATTAATTTATTAGGAAAAATAATTTTCTTGTTAATTCTACATTAAATTTAGTTGAAAGCAAATATATAAATCCTTTAATTCAGTTAAAATAAATACGTTAACTCTGTACATAACTACAAAATATTTAAAGAAAATAATCATTAATAACAATCAATAGTTCAATACTTTAAAACATAAACTATCATTTAATTATCTGTAATTGTGAAATTTTGCTTTTATTTTTTAAAAATTTCTATCAAATGTAGCTATTTGTTTATTTGTAATTAAGTAGCAAGTAGCATAAATAGTAATTAATTATTTGTATTTTATTAGCTTTAATTATTGCATTAATTCATTAATCTATTTATAGTTTATTTCATCCAATTTTTATTTACTTTGCCTAACATTGAAAATTTTTTTATATTTATATGTTTAAATGATGTTATTTTTTAAAAAAACGTATAGTTTTATAATCTTTTTTATTAATAATTAAAGTTACAGTAGTTACGTTTATAAAATATAATCAAACATGCAGTCTTAAACTAGTATCTTCAAAAGTTTTGTTTATTGGTTGAAGGAAAATATTATGATTATTTATGAAAATGATACTCTATTTATTCATCCATGATTACTTAGAGAGATTTTCTTTTTCTTGAAACTTTTTTTTTCTGATAAATCATTTTTGAAAAAGCATTATCCGCAGATTAATGTCGTAATCCAGAAAATATCCACGTTTTACTTTCTCTGCTTTCGGCCGTAAACAAAAAGCGCAGTAGGCTACTGCGCACGTGCTTCCGTATGCAGGCACTGATACCTCGTAAACCACGCCTTTGACATTTTATTGGCCAGTTTTGAAAGCCCCTCCGCCATCCATCGTCCTCAGATTAAAAGGACTTTTCGGAGAGTGACAGCCGAAACGCTTTGTTGAACCTTTTGACACCTCGGATTCAAATGGGTAGGGGTGTATTCATTTGACACGGTTCGCTTGTTTATCGTTTAGGCTGTCATCTTCATTTTGGGTGCCATATTTTGACTGTAGTCTTCCTTTTAAAAAAAGACAATGATTTTATATTGAAAACAATTAGGCTGAGTAGAAAGCTATTGCAACAATGCAAACCTAAATCTTCATAAAGAAATGCTATATTTTCCCGCTATCCTTCCTAAAAAAAGATACAATAAACACAATTTTTTTTATATTTATTTATTTATATTTGCTTTATTACCTATAGAGATATGGGTATTGCTTTCAAGAAGCTGAAATTTTTGTGTCCTCGATCTCTTTCAACGTTTCTTATTGATTATTATTTTTTTTTTTTTTTCTTCAAGTTTCTTTAAATTTCTTTTACGAGGTATTTTTATTGGTTTATTTAAATTTCTGTCACTATCTTTTTTTATACGTAATATTTATTTATATTTCTTTCATACTCTAATAATTATGTAATTAAATAATATAAAATGGTCTAAAACATTGTCTGGGTAAAGAAAAGACAATTTTATTCAAGAAAAAAAATTATTTTGAATTCTATAGTTTTTTTTTTTAAATTGCTGTTATAATTTTTATTCTTACTTTGTATTCTAAATTTTATGGATAACCTCTATATACAGCACTTTTTTTATTACATATATATAATATAATATTCTATGAAATAATATATTATGTATATTATTTTTCTCTTTGATGAGTAAAAGGTGTTCAGATTGCTTCCTAGCTCCTAAAATTTCTAGTTTTTTGTTTTTATTATATTGCTATTCTTTTTATTTGCATAAAAATGAACCAGAAAATTCTTTAAATGCTCTAAATTTGTATAAACTACATACCAATCCTTGTATTATTATTGCATAGAAAAAACTCCTAATAATAAAGTAAATGCTGAAAGCTATCACAGTTAAAATACTTCTAACCTATCTACTTTCTTTAAATAATTCTTATTGACAAGAATTCATCATAATTATTGTTTGGATAAAAAATTGTATATGATTTTATATGATATTGGGTCATAAATTATAATAATAATAACTTATATTAGTCATATATTATCCAAAGCTCGACATACCAATTTAAACGTAATATAAAAATCAGAAATAAATTGAAATGTTTTCTGTTGAATTAATTTGACTTATAATGTAAAAAAAGTAGTGCATTAGATAAATTAACAGAACTATAAATTAGTTCAATTATCTTTATCAAATAAAAAAAGAATTTGTATTATGTATTTTGAAAAAAAAAGAAGAAAAATAAGAAGGTATATATTATTTATGTACAAAAAAATCAATATATATATATATATATATATATGTGTGTGTGTGTGCTCTTTGTAATATTTAATCTCTTGTAATTCAAACATTTGATTTCGCAAAAGTCCTATAATTTAAACTAAAAAAAAAAAATAATGATAATAAATTAAATATTTAGTTATTATTAATTAATATATATTTTTAATCCAATCGTGTAAAATATTCATTGAAATTTCTATCTTACCAAAAAAGCAAACAATCATTCTTATTTCCTCCATATAAAGTCTAAACTTTCAAACAATTACAAAACAATTTTAACTATAACCATTTCCTGTTTAGTATATTTCAGGAGAAATGCATGCTAGAATCTAACTACTTTGGAATAGGTTTCAATTTAATTTTGAAGTTAATTCAGAAGGACAGAAATTACTTGTATTTTATGCTGCACCATAAAAGCTGAATAATACTACTGATGGTTAATTGAATTACACTTAAAATCTTATTATACTCTATGAAAGGGCCATATAACTTTCTAATTTAGTTATATATTTATTAAGATCTGTTAAATTTATTCATCCATGTATGTTAGCATTTGTTATGCATTAAATTTGTTAATTAATTAATATATAAAAATACTCATTTAAAAATTTTATCAAAATGAAAAATATAATCGTTAATCTGGTGGTAAAATTTAATTAAAATTTCTTGTCCAAAGAAAATAAACGATTTCACATATTACTACATCCAAACTTTCAAATAATTACAAAAGAATTTAAATAATACCATGCATGCTAAATGAGAAAAAAAAAAAAAAAAAAAAAAATTTTTTTTTAAATAAAAAAAGTAATAAACAAACTAAAATTCTTCTTCTACAATACGTTGAGGTTTAATTCAGAAGGGCAGAAATTTCTCAAATTTTATGCTGCACCACTAAACCTGAATCAGACAATTGGTGGCTAATTGAATTACATTATGGCTAATTGAATTACATTATTATACTCTATGAAAGAGTCATATATAACTTTCTAATTTAATTATGAAAATATTTATTAAGATCTGTTAAAGTTATGCATCCATCCATTCCAAATGTTTGGGAAAAAAATTGTTATATATTAAACTCATTAATTAATATATAAAAATATTCATTTAAAAATTTTATCCTAATATAAATATAATTAAAATTTCTTGCCCAAAGAAAATAACCGATTTCATATATTGCTACGTCCAAACTTTCAAACAATTACAAAAGAATTTTAATAATACCTTGTCCTGGCAAAGAAAGGCTTACTGAGAGAGAAACGAAAGAAAACGTTGAAAAAAAAAATTCTTTCTCTGGAATACGTTGAAATTTAATTCGAAAGTTAATTCTGAAAGGCAGAAATTTCTTGTATTTTATGATGTACCACCAAACCTGAATAAGATAATTGGTGGTTAATTGAATTACACTAAAATCTTATATTCTATGAAAGGGTCATATATAATTTTCTAATTTAGTTAGTAAAATATTTATTAAGATCAGTTAAAATTTATCATCCCTGTATCCAAACATTTATTGTATATTAAATTCAATAATTAATATATAAAAATTTTATCAAAATGAAAAATATAATCGTTAGCATAGTGGTAAAATTTCTTTCCCTTAGAAAATAACCGATTTCATATATCACTACATCCCAAACTTTCAAACTATTACCAAAGAGTTTTAATAATACCATGTCCTACAGACAAAGAAAGGCATACAGAAAGAGAAAAGAAAGAAAACGTTGAAAAAAAAGAAAGAAAGAGAAAAATTCTTTCTCTGGGATATGTTGAAATTTAATTCAGAATTGCAGAAATTTCTTGTATTTTATGCTGCTCCACCAGACCTGAATCAGACAATTGGTGGCTAATTGAATTACATCATGGCTAATTGAATCTTATTATACGCTATGAAAGCGTTATATATAACTTTCTAATTTAATTATGAAAATATTTATAAGATCTGTTAAATTTATTCATCCATGTATACGAACATTTATTATATATTAAATTCAATAATTAATATGTAACATTTTTTATCCAAAGAAAATAACCAATTTCATATGTTCCTACATCCATTGCAATTCCAAACTTTCAAACAATTACAAAAGAATTTTAATAATACCATGTCCTACTGGCAAAGAAAGGCATACTGAGAGAGAAAAGAAAGAAAACGTTGAAAAAAAAATTCTTTTTCTGGAATACGTTGAAATTTAATTTGAAAGTTAATTCAGAAAGACAGAAATTTCTTGTATTTTATGATGTACCACCAAACCTGAATAAGATAATTGGTGGTTAATTGAATTACACTAAAATCTTATACTCTATGAAAGGGTCATATATAATTTTCTAATTTAGTTATTAAAATATTTATTAAGATCTGTTAAAATTTAACATCCCTGTATCCAAACATTTATTGTATATTAAATTGAATAATTAATATATAAAAATTTTATCAAAATGAAAAATATAATCGTTAGCATAGTGGTAAAATTTCTTTCCCTTAGAAAATAACCGATTTCATATATCACTACATCCCAAACTTTCAAACTATTACCAAAGAGTTTTAATAATACCATGTCCTACAGACAAAGAAAGGCATACAGAAAGAGAAAAGAAAGAAAACGTTGAAAAAAAAGAAAGAAAGAGAAAAATTCTTTCTCTGGGATATGTTGAAATTTAATTCAGAATTGCAGAAATTTCTTGTATTTTATGCTGCTCCACCAGACCTGAATCAGACAATTGGTGGCTAATTGAATTACATCATGGCTAATTGAATCTTATTATACGCTATGAAAGCGTTATATATAACTTTCTAATTTAATTATGAAAATATTTATAAGATCTGTTAAATTTATTCATCCATGTATACGAACATTTATTATATATTAAATTCAATAATTAATATGTAACATTTTTTATCCAAAGAAAATAACCAATTTCATATGTTCCTACATCCATTGCAATTCCAAACTTTCAAACAATTACAAAAGAATTTTAATAATACCATGTCCTACTGTCAAAGAAAGGCATACTGAAAGAGAAAAGAAAGAAGAAAACGTTGAAAAAAAGAAAGAAAGAGAAAAATTCTTTCTCTGGAATACGTTGAAATTTAATTTGGAAGCCTCCTCCTGGAAGAACGAGATTTTTCTTATCTTTCAGTGTGGAACACCAAACTCGAACAAGAGAGTCGCCGGCTAATTGAATTACACGTATAATCATATCACACTCTGCGGAATGGAGGGAAGGAGAGAGAAGACCACGGTCGGACACAGATTTCGCTGCCCCAGCTCCAGATATATTTTAATCTGGACTTAATTTAAGATATCTTCGTCCTCGTTACTCAGGGAAGAAACTTTTCCAGTTATTTATTACGGTCACGTAGTTCCAGGGGCCTTCTTTCCGGGTCCTTGGTTAAGCACCAACTTGGAGAGCGGCCAAAAAGCCTTACTTCTGGAAAAGGATGTAAATAGAAGTCTCCTTCGAAAGACTTCCGAATAAATTTCCGATGTCTTCTTTAAACTTTTTTTCTTTTTGCTTCTTCAACTTCTTCTTTAGGGGAAAGTTTCCTTTGACTTCTTACCAGTTCTTCTTTTACTTTTTTTTTTTAACCAAAGATCTGCTTCGAATTTAAATGATGTTGTTGTATGTTGTGCCAGGGGGATATTAACTTAAGGCGAGGAAATGCAGGTTGTATTTTATTAGTGTTATTGTTTGCTATGCTTAGCATGCGGAGGAAGATATGCATTAATGGTAGCTGACTCGTAAATGGTATATATAATTTGGTGTAGTGTAGAAAATATAAAAAGTTTCAAGTTCTCTCCTGTTCTGTTTTAAGGCTAAATCCTGTATTCCTGAAGTAACTTAAAAAATATTCAACTAGCCATTTGAAATTCTTATATGTAGTATTGAAATACTTATAAATGAAATAAAAATCATAAACCTTCTTCATTTTGGAAATTGTTGAGCGATTATTTTCTTTATCAACCTTTGAGTATAGGAAAAAAGAAAAAGGAACATAATAGCATTAATAATAAAGAAAAAAAAAGAATATAATTTATAGAAGAACGGAAACTTTTTTTATATAGATATTCTGTTTGGGAATTTTATTTCTAACTATATATAAGCTGAAATATTTTCTCATTATGCTACTTTTAAATATTTTTTAATATTGCTTCTTCAAATATTATATACCATTTTATGAAATTTCTGTGCGAAAATTTTATTTGTTTTTAAGTGTCTTAATGGAATATTGTGTTGTTGTTATTGTTTGTTTTTATGCTTGGTATGCGGGTCAGATATGCACTAATTTCTAAATCTAAAATATATTTCAATAGGAAACTATATAAAAAAATATGGTAGGCTGGTGCAAATATTAACGCAGCTGTTAATTTTATTACGTTGACGAGAATTAGCGGTCAAATCCAATTGACGAAACATAAATTAACTGTTACTTTAACAGTGGCACTCGACGTTGACGCTATATGGCATTAGGAGTTGGCTACCTTTTTTGTACTTTTTGCTAAATTTTCTTCAGATGATTTTTAAATCATGATTTCCATCAGAAGCATGATATATTTTAGGGAAATTTTTTTTTTTTATTATAACAATTCTAATATTGTTGACATTAAATGTGGAAGCTTTTCCTATAATAATTATTTAAGTTAAAGCATTATCTAATTATCACTCTATTACATGGATGTATACTGCTTTTTCTAAGCCATTCTAAAATTATAAGCAGACTGAAATGCTAGTATCCATTCCATAGTTATGACATAAAATAGTTTTAAAATTATATATTTGGTTTTCATTTTTATAGATGTGTCCTTTTTAATATATGATTAAAGTGTAAAACTGAGACGTTTATTGGAAACCTTTAAAGAGCGTTTGTTTGAAATCTCGAGCGACATTTATGGTGGCCATCAGTATGAGTAAACAATACTGGAGGAGTTTATGAAAGGAATTAAAAGGGTGTTTTTGCCGGTCCAAAATTATTTCCTGAATTTTATACAAACTTAAATGCTAATATGAATTTAATAAATTAGGATAAAAAATAATTTTACAATTGTATCTTTGAATTTCATTTGGATAGAAGTACCATTTTTAATTCCCACTGTGCACTGAAAGTGGGAAAATGAGATTTCAGTTGGAAACGTTTAAAGAGCGTTTAGTTGAAATCTGACATTTATGGTGGCCATCAGTATGAGTAAACAATGCTGGAGGAGATTATGAAAGGGACTAAAAGGGTGCTTTGCCGGTCCAAAATTATTTTTTGAATTTTATGCAAACTTAAATGCTAACATGAATTTAACATGTTATGGTAAAAAATTTTACAATTGTATCTTTGGATTTCATTTTGATAGAAGTGCCATTTTTAATTCTCTCTATGCATTGAAAATGAAATTGAGATTTTAGTTGGAAACATTTAAAGAGCGTTTAGTTTGAAATCTCGAGCGGCATTTATGGTGGCCATCAGTATGAGTAAACAGTGCTGAAGGAGTCTAAAAGGAATTAAAAGGGTATTTTATCGGTCCAAAATTATTTCCCGAATTTTATACAAACTTAAATGCTAATATGAATTTAATAAATTATGATAAAAAAATAATTTTACAATTATATTTTTGGATATCATTTCGATAGAAGTGCCATTTATTATTTCCTTTATGTACTGAAAGTGTGAAATTGAGACTTTTAGTTGGAAACGTTTGAAATCTGGAGCGACATTTATAGAGGCCATCAGTATGAGTAAACAATGCTGGAGGAGGTTATGAAAAGGGCTAGGAGCATGTTTTGCCGGTCCAAAATTTTATACAAACTTAAATGATAATACGAATTTAATAGATGATAAAAAATAATTTTACAATTATATCTTTGGATTTCATTTTGAAAAAAGTGCCATTTTTAATTCCTCCGTGCTCAGAAAGTGTGAAATTGAGACTTTGGTTGGGAACGTTTAAAGAGCGTTTAGTTTGAGATCTGGAGCGACATTTATGGTGGCCATCAGTATGAGTAAACAATGCTTGGAGGAGGCTATGAAAGGGGCTAAGAGGGTGCTTTGTCGGTCGTGCTCTCTGTCAGCACTAAAATTGAAGGGTTGCTAGGATTAGTGTCATTCACCGCCAAGGCTTTTCGCATGCGCACGCATTTCTAAACCTCCATAGCACGGTATTTAAAGGAGTGAATATTGAAATATTACTGTAAAAAAATAAGATCTTAACATTCGTTGTAATAGGTGTTTTAATTAATCATTTGGTTATCTGAGACTAATTTTGGAGTAATTTTGCAGTGTATTTGCATTTAAAATCCTTTTAATTATAATTTTACTCTCTTCAAAACTTTCTATTCATCTATCAATATTGCGAATGATCATTTGAATAGTCGAGAGTAATTTTGCAGTGTATTTGTATTTAAAATACTTTTAATTATAATTACACTTTCTTCAAAAATTTCTCATCATCTATAAGCATTGCGATTGATCTTTTCAATAGCAAAGAGTAATTTTGGAGTAATTCTATACTGTATTTGTATTTTAAACCTTTTTAATTATAAGTGTACTTCCTTCAAAAAATTTTCCTACACTATCAGCTTTGCCAGTGATCACTTGAATAGCCGATAGTAATTTTGCAATGTATTATTTAAAATTAGTTATAATTGCACTCCCTTCAAAATTTTCTATTCATCTATCAATATTATGAGTGATCATTTCAATAGCCGACAATAATTTTGGAGTAATTCTGTAATGTATTTGCATTTAAATTTTTTAAATGCAAATATAATTATACTTCTCCATTTATTATACATTTAATTATAATTATACTTCTCCAAAATTTTCTCCTCATCTATCTACATTGCGAGTGATCATTTGAATAGCCGATAGTAATTCTGGAGTAATTCTGCAATGCATTTACATTTAAAATAATTTTAATTATATTTGTATTTCTTCAAAATTTTCTCATCTATTGGCATTGGCAGTAATCATTTGAATAGCCGAGAATAATTTTGGACTAAATTCTGTAGTGTATTTGCATTTAAAATCCTTTTAATTATAATTGTACTATCGGAATTACTCGCGACTATTTCGGTTCGAACGGGCCGGATTATCGCCAAGAGCGGGGGCAACAAATGCGAGGTGTGTCGCGCATGTGCCAATAATGGCGCATCATTTTGTAGTTCTTGCTTTATTTCATTTTTGTCGCAATGCTCCAGAAAAGGAGTTTTATCGTTCTACATTTGACATGCACCGGCACATCTCGGGATAAAATAAAAATTCTGCTTACGCCCTCTCCTGCTTTCAAAATCCCTTCTTGCCTCATGTTTTGCCTCTAATGTATGCCGCGATGTAAAGCAAGGACTTTGGAAAAAGAATCGCCCGCCTGACAGCTAAATCTTTGGGAGAAGGACGCAGAAAAAAAAACTTTAAAATATGCGCATTTATCTAAGTTTTATCCCTCGCACAGAGACGCCAAGACGGATGACCGCGCTTTTCTTTCTCGAGAGAGGAATGGACCGATCCTTCCTCTCTCACTCTCTCTCTCTCTCTTTTTTACTTTTCTTTTTCTTTTTTTTGTGTCGATCCTTTTGCGATCCCGAAGATTATGGAACGTGGTTTTTCCTTGGCTCAATTCCATACATTCCACACACACACACACACTTTTCTGAAACTGTTAAAAAATAGAATTCGTAAAAGAAAATAATAAAAACGATAAGACTTTTTTTCCCCTCTCTAGTTAAAAAAGATTTTTTTGGAAAGGGGGGGGGTAATTTAAATGAAAGGATTGTGCTCATCGATTTGCCTTTACCTTGACATTAGAACAACAGGAGGAAATGTTTTTGTATGGAATGTCTCGTCTTCAATTACATTAATTTTATTGTTATCTTGTATATTTGATTTTGTATTATTATATGAAGGATTTGATATTTATTTATCAGTTCATTCTGAGTTTCTACAATATATTTTATTTTTTACCATTGCATTTCTTTAAATGATAAGTAAAATACGTATTTTCTATAATTTACCATAACCATGGATAAATGCATGAATAGGTTGCATATAACTTTATATTTTTACTGCGGTTATAACATTATTTTTATTGTAACAATAATTTCAAAATTCTATAAAACAAATTAAAAATTTATAATTCAGGTTAATTAAATCTTTTACACTTGGTGGCAAAGTGGGTTATTTATTTATTTTTGTGAGAGTAATTTAAATGAAGGGATTGTACTCATCGATTCGCCTTTACCTTGACATTAGAACAACAGGAAGAAATGTTTTTGTATGGAATGTCTCGACTTTCATTAAACTAATTATATCTTTATCTTTTATATTTGATTTTGTATTATTATATGAAAGATTTGATATTTATTTATCCATTCATCCTGAATTTTGGAATGATGGGTGAAACCAATTGTTGAATACATTTTTACAGTAATAACATTATTTTTATTGCAATAATAATTTCTAAAAACTATAAAATAAATTATAAATTTATAATTCAAGTTAATTAATTAAGTCTCTTAAAAGTGTTTTTTTTTTTTTGGATGGAGGGGGTGGGGGATAATTCAAATGAAGGGATTGTACTCATCGATTCTCCTAGAAATATAGAACAGGAGGAAATGTATTTGTATGGAATGTCTTGTCTTTCATTAGACTAATTATATTGTTATCTTTTATATTTGATTTTGTATTATTATATGAAGGATTTGATATTTATTTATCCATTCATCTTGAATTTTAGAATGATGGGTGAAATATATATTCTATGGTAATAGATTGTAACCATAGATAAGTTCATCAATTGTTGAATACATCTTTACATTTTTACAGTAATAACATTATTTTTATTGCAATAATAATTTCTAAAAACTATAAAATACATTATAAATTTATAATTCAAGTTCATTAATTAAGTCTCTTAAAAGTGTTTTTTTTTTTTTTTTGGAAGGAGGGGCGTGGGGGGATAATTCAAATGAAGGGATTGTACTCATCGATTCTCCTAGAAATATAGAACAGGAGGAAATGTATTTGTATGGAAAGTCTCGCATATCATTAGACTAATTATATTGTTATTTTGTATATTTGATTTCGTATTATTATACGAAGGATTTGATATTTATTTATCCATTCATTCTGAATTAATTCCTTTCCATCATGATGGGTAAAATTATGATAAGGGACCGTAGCCATAGATAAATTCTTCAAATGTTGCATAAATTTAATGTCCTTAATTAATACAATTAATATCCCTAAAAAAATGAGAGGAGAAACTTTTTAAATGTGAAAAGCTTATATTTCTCGACTTCATTATGTGAGAAAAAGAAATTTAGTTTACCTAATTATTGCTTATAGTTTTCTATTTTTTTCTAATTCAAATTTTAACGTTGATAATCATTAGCCATTTACAAACTGATGGGACACGAAAATTTTAATTATTGTTTTAAAATTCATTTAGAGCGCAATAGAAAAGTTTTAAGTCAGGCCTTTTAAAGCTAATATATATATTTTTTAAAAAGACTTATTATTAAACTATTTTTGATAAATGTAATAAAGCATTCCAGTTTCATAAAGTTATTCATTTATTTTGAAATAAAAATTTATTTTTCGATAATTTTTTTCTTTCGAATATTTAATTTTTACTTGCATTTTTCTATAATTACAGCAATTATCGAAAAATATAATTTTATTCCTAGATAAATAAATAATTTTATGAAACTGGAATGCTTTATTACATTTATTAAAAACAGTGGGACCTGAATGGCCGAGTGTCTAGCGCTCTGGCGCTCGGTGCCACAGGTTTTGTTAAAAACTTATAGTGGTTCGGAATCCATAGGTCCCTAAAATCACGGATTGCACGGGGTTCCATCACAACAGAACTGCTTCCTTCCCTTCAAATGAGTAATTTTGAAACAACAACAACAACAAACAACAATTAAAAAATGTAAAACTTATACATACTAGTTCACTTATTACAAAAATTATTAAAATTATTTATTCTGAAATAAAAATTTATTTTTAGATAATTATTGTAATTAAAAATCAAATAGTCAAAAGAAAAAAAAATTTACTAAGCAACATCTTTTGGGGAACATGGCGTTTAAACATCCCATTTTATGTAGTTAGTCTCTGCAAAAAAAACGTTTCATACTTAAAACGTTGCAATCTTCACCAATTGCAGGATCCACGTGGAGTAATGGCCGAATATCCTCATACTTGTGAAGTTCACCTCTTTTTAAAGAGTGCTTTATATTTTATTTACTTCCTTCCGGGTGGTCATTCGGCGTGGTCCATTTCCTTCGCAGCGGGGTCCCCAATCAATCCTGCATTAAACTCTCGTTTGCCCCGACGCCATTCTTGTTGACCCCAGACAAACACAGCCGACAAATTGCTCCTCCCACACTTCCATAATAATAACATCACCCATCGGAACCCCCCATCCCTCTTAACCAAACAAAAAGTTTGATGACCTTCCTCTCTGCTGAGGAGCACTTTGGCTTCGCAGAGGAGCGAATATTGTTTTTTGACGAAATCCCTAGTCGAGATAAATACCTCATTTATTACTGGTTTATTGCTCCAGACTGTGTTCTTTTTCGATGAGGTTCACCTCTCTTAGTGGTACATTGTAAGTAATAGCGCAAGCGGTTGTGGAGGTGCATGGATTTTGTAAGCACACAGAAAAGTTCTTCATCATTTTATTCATTTTGGTTTGAATTCCGCGTAATTTCTTAGTCATTATTTGTGAATCAATTAAAGCATACAGCTAATTGAAACTGACGTGCATATTTAAATTATATTTAGTTCCGTGTTCCAATTATATTTAGTTCCTTAAAAGTGTTTGACTATCTTCTCAGACTAAGGAGCACACTCCGTTGCAAAAAAAGGAGAACTGAATTTAAACTTTGGTCAAAATAAATCACGCATTTATTACTGGTTATTGCTCCAGTCTTTACTCTTTGCAAAGATTCATTGTGGAATGAATCTTCTGCAATTATTAATGTATTAATTAAAATTAAATAATGCAATTTATACAGATTGATGTTAATTATTATTTTAATTTGTTTAATTTCGTTTCACTTTAAATGAGTGTTGAATTTAATCTTTTGTCAAAATTAGTTACTTATTTATTACTGGTTTATTGCTCCTGATTGTGTTCTTCTTCGATGAGGTTCACCTCTCTTAGTGGTTCATTGTAAGTAATAGCGCAAGCGGTTGAGGGGGTGCATGGATTTTGTAAGCACACAGAAAAGTTCTTCATCATTTTTGTTTGAATTCTAAATAATTTCTTAGTCGTTATTTACGAATCAATTAAAAATTAAGGTATGAAGTTAATTTGGACTGACATAGGTATTTAAATTATATTCAGTCTTAAAACTTTCAGTCTATTAACTTTGGTCAAAATAAATCACGCCTTTATTACTGGTTTATTGTTCCAGTCTTTATACTTTGCAAAGATTCAGTGTAGAACGAATTTTCGGCAATTATTTATGCATGAATTGAAATTAAATAATGCCATTCATACATATGATGTTAAATATTTTAATTTGATTAGTTTCTCATTTTAAATGAGAGTTGATTTTAATCCTTTGTCAAAATAAGTCAAACATCTATTACTAGTGTATTGTTCCAGTCATTATTCTTAGTAAAGATTCATTGTAGAATTAATCTTCAACAAGTATTTATGTATTAAATATATAATTAAATAATGCAGCTCATACAGATTGATTTTAAATATTTTAATTTTGTTTAATGTTCGCTCCAATTTAAAGATTTTATTTAATTGAGAAACACTTAAGTTTGCAATGAGTGAGATTAGCACCTTCACATATAATAATAATAATAATATATAATAATAATATTACCGTACCATGCTGAATATACCGGTTCTCGTTAGATCACCGAAGTCAAGCATCATTGGGCGCGGTCAGTACTTGGGTGGGTGACCACCTGGGAACACTGCGTGCCGTTGGCAAATTTGGGACCTGAATGGCCGAGTGTCTAGCGCTCTGGCGCTCGGTACCACAGGTTTCGGGTTCGAATCCCGGCGGTGCCATGGATGTTTGTAGTGGTTCGGAATCCACTTTAAGCCGTAGGTCCCGGTCTTCTATGACTGTAAGAGCGTCACGGAGCAAAAGTCAGGCTTCTACCTACGGGTGCTCCATCACAACAGAAGCTGCTTCCTTCCCCTTCAATCATGAGTCCATATGGGCTCGTGGGCTTGGCCAGCCAAGTGGGATAAGAAACAACAACAACAACATAATACCTTATTTATTACTGGTTTATTGATCCAGTCTTCATTTTCCCATGAAGTTTATCTTTCCTTCGTAAAAAAAGAGGCAGAGGGTCTTAAGCAAAGATTTGCTTATAGAAATTCATTCATCTTTCGGATTAAAAATTAGATCATACATTTAGTTGAGATGTCACATATTTTTACTCGGTTTAGTTCCATTTCCCTTTAAAAAAATTTGTGATTGTATTCTTTTATTTAGGAGTATTTAATCTTGCAAATGAGTGAATATTGTCATTGACAAAAACTTTGAAAAGATAATTAATTCATTTATTGAATGGTTATTGCTTCAACCTGCGTACTCGATAAAGATCATCTTTCAGTGGTAAATCTTAAATAACAATAGGAACAACCGAGGCATTTGCAGATGTGTATACTAAAATTTATTAGTTATCAAATTTAAATTAATTTTCTGTAATTATTTATGAATTACAAATGTAAGATATCGTAGATTTTTATTTTCGTAATTCAGGAAGTAAAATTTTGCTAAAAGTTGAAAAAGAGTCTTGAACAAGAGAAATAATGCATTTCATAGTTGTGAATAGTTTTTACCAATTAAGAAAATTGCCATTTGCTTTTCTTATTAAGATAAAAATCTTATTTATTAATGGTTATTGCTTCGTACAGCAAAAAAAATTTCATTCTTCTCTAAAGAATTTCTTTGCATTTCATTGTAAATAATAAGCAGGAGTAACAGAAATAAATGTTAATTTGTTTTCATGAATGCGCATTAATAATATTCTTTAATATATATATATATATACAGCATGTATATCTCAGTAAATACTTTATTTTGCATTTAATTCATTGCACAATGTTCAATGTACAATGTTAATATACAACGTTCTTCATTAATAATATTTTTGGCTGATTATCTGTATCTCGTAATGTAATGTAACGTTAATTCAGGCAAAACAGTATAAATAAATCGAAGTACTATTTGTAAAGTATTGTGTTGCAATGTAACTTTTTATGTGAAACAGAATTGGAAAATTCTACTTGTTACAGCTTCCTTATAATGTCTGTTAGTTTCAAGGACAATTAATTTCAAGATTAGATTCAAATTTTAAAATTTACTATCTCCAATAAGATTTTGGGACTGATTGCCCATATCAGTAATGTAATTCACAAAAGAGTGGGAATAATCAAGATACTATAAATCGTTACTATGTAACTTTTATATGGGAAACAGAATATACATGTTACAAGTTTAAGATGATGTAGATTAGCTTCAAGCGAGATTCGCAAGCATATCCTCCTTCAGTTAGATTATTTGGCTCATTGCCTACATCTCGTTATATAACCGTAATGCATCATTAATTCAAACAAAACAATATGCTCAAATCAAAATACTTTGTAAGTATTGTGTTTCAATGTAACTTTTTATGTGAAACAGAATTGCAAAAATTTACTTTTTACAACTTCCAAATAATGTATAGTAGTTTCGAGGAATATTCACATCTTAAATTAGATTCATTGCATATATCTCATAACGTTTAAAAAAAACAATGGGAATAAAATGATACCCTTTATTATTGCTATGCAACTTTTCTATGGGAAACAGATTTTTTTTTGGAAATTTCGTGTTACAAGTTCCAGATGATGACTATTGGTTTCAAGGAAGATTCACAAACATTTCTTTCTTCAATTAGATGACATGACTCATTACCTACAACTCATGATGTAAATGTAATGCAACATTAGTTCAAACAATGCAATATGACCAAATCAAAGTGCTATTTGCAAGTATTGTGTAACAATGTAATTTTTTATGTGAAATAGAATTGAAAAAGTCATCTCATAACGTAACAAACAAAACAATGGAAATAAAAAGATACTATTTATTATTGCTATGTAACTTTAATTTCGTGTTACAAGTTCCAGATGATGCCTTTTAGTTTCAAGGAAGATTCACCTCCTTCAATTAGATGATTTGACTCATTGCTTACATCTCATGATGTAAATGGGATGCAACATTAATTCAAACAAAATAATAAGAGCACATCAAAGCACTATTTAAACGCATAGTGCTACAATGTACCTTTTTGTGTGAAAACAGAATTGTTTTAATTCACCCGCTAACAACTTCCAGATAAGGTCTATTAGCTTTCTAGGAAGATTCACACAAACTTTAAAATTTTAATGCGGGGGAAAAGGGCACTGTTGCGTCTCTTGCCGTTGCGCCAAACCAAACGAGGCTCAATCTTTCCTCATCAGCACCAGTTAGGGGGGCATGCGTTTTCAAAAAGTTTTGCGAAACTGTTGCGCCGGTTTTCCTGTATTAATATAGATTGCTGGGAACCCTGTGTAATAAGAAGAAAATTCCTCCAGGCAAACATCGAGTTCGGGAAAAGGTAAAACTTGTTTTAGGGAAGGAGGAGGGGTGGAAAGGGTGTTCTTGCCGACACGCTTCATTAACGGGGCCTTGCTTGGGAAGAAGAAAATTTTCCTTCGCCTGGAACTCTCATGGGTAAGGTGCCAGATCTAAATGAGTTCTAGAAAAGAACGTGCCATGTTCTTACACTAATGTAATCCTAATCCATAGGCTCTGGCCAAAAGGCGAAAGACTTTCCAGGGTTAACGATGCTAGGCCCCATTTATTTCTTCGTGTCGGCTAATGGCAGCAAAGAAGGATTGCCGGCTTAGAAAGCCCTGGTGCCGCGCAGAAAACATACAAAATCCTTTTTCCCCAGCTAGCCAAAGCTGTGTTCCCGCACTTTTTTCTTTTTTTGATCCTTTGATTTTTTTTTTCCTCCCCTTCAAAGCCCCCTTTCTTCTTTTTTGGCGCCTCTTTGGCCAATACAAAAAAAGAGAAGAGAGAAAACAGGAAAAAACAGAAGAAGAGGGTGGGCAAAAAAAAAGGGGGTGAGATAGATTTTTTTTTCTGTTGCTTTTCTTTTCGGATCGAAGGTGTTTTATGAGCGCGGCTGGTGCAATCATTTGGGTTCTGGAAACAGAAGTAGCATAAAAAGATGCTTTGTATTTTTTTTTCTGTTCCTTTTTTTTTTCTTCTTATTCTTTATTCGTTTCTATTGCAAATGTGACAACTAGAGAAGGAGAGAACATCTGTTATTTTCGGCAACTTTTTTTTTTTTAGTTGCAGTTGCAGTTTCTAGTACTGGCAGGCAAATGTGTGACGTGAAACTCTCCCCCTCGTAAATTTGCCTGTTAGTATTCCTTGATTGCTTTATTTATGCATTTAGAAAATCCATTCCTGGTGTCAGTTGCAAATTTAGATGTTATCCTTTTGGCAATACAAATACTTCTTGTATGAATAATGAGCCGCGCTTGCACGATAGAATATTTTATGAATTAGTGTATTTTCTTGAAACTGAAATAAAACTAAGATTTATTTCTACAGCATTACTAATTTAAAGGCTTCTTTTTTAAGGCAGTATCTCTCTCTTTCATAATCAATGTTGTTGTTGTTGTTTCTTATCCCACTTGGCTGGCCAAGCCCATGAGCCCATATGGACTCATGATTGAAGGGGAAGGAAGCAGCTTCTGTTGTGATGGAGCACCCGTAGGTAGAAGCCTGACTTTTGCTCCGTGACGCTCTTACAGTCATAGAAGACCGGGACCTACGGCTTAAAGTGGATTCCGAACCACTACAAACATCCATGGCACCGCCGGGATTCGAACCCGAAACCTGTGGCACCGAGCGCTAGACACTCGGCCATTCAGGTCCCAAATTTGCCAACGGCACGCAGTGTTCCCAGGTGGTCACCCACCCAAGTACTGACCACGCCCAATGATGCTTAACTTCGGTGATCTAACGAGAACCGGTATATTCAGCATGGTACGGCCGATAATCAATGTTCCATGAATTAATCATGGAACTTCACAGAATGTTGTTACAGGTCCTGGTCTAATTAGTCCAAAGTGTGCAAAAAATGACCGTAGAGCGACAAACCAAACCAATGACAGAATGTTGATATAAAAGTCCTCTAGAATCTATTAAACTAACGTAAAATAAAAATCTTACATCTATTGCTTTATGAATTGATTGAATACATGATTTCATAATTTAAAATTGCTTGGAGAAATGGGAATCATAAATTATATAAAATCAAAAGAGAATTCAATAGCTAGAATACACAGAGAGAATAAACGACAGTAGAGACACAAAGAAGATTTTTCAAGGGGAAATGCCAGGGCCAAAGTAAAATGGGAAGGCCATAAAAGATATTAATTGATGAAGTGGAAAAGGATCTGAAGAACCTAAAGATCACATATTGGAAAACCAAAGGTCAAAACAAACGACTTTGGAGTGATAATGTTAGGAACGCCATGGTCCAATATAGACTGTAGTGCCGGAGAGTTAGTCAGTTAGGTTTCATAATATTTGAGAGAGGAAAGTATATTGATCTGCAGTTATTTCTTAATAAATTTGAAAATAGTATACCATTGGTATGCAGTGAAAAGCATGTAGCCTACATTCCAGCATATTTTTGTAAATATTTAATAAATTTTAAAGAATAATAAAAAAGAAACGTATTAAAAAATACTGTTTGAAGTGGTTGATATAGTCCTTAATGATAGGTATCTCCTCAAACGACGTGATTTCCATCCTCTGTCTTCAAAATGTGAATTTTTTGTTGTAAAATATTTTCACTTCTGTCCAGTATTAAACAGCATGGCTAAAAAGTTTTAAAAAAAAACAAATTTGTAAAAGTTCTTTAAAATTAATAAATAATAATTTAATTCGTAGCTTGAGCTGAAGATAGTCTTTTACATAAAGATAGTCTTTTACATGATTAAAGAAATCATACCATAAATCAATTAAGGAAAAACTGCTGTCATTAATTGTTTAAATTTTTGGAAATAATAGATATTTTATCTAAAATCTTCATAAATAAAAAATTAAGTGTTTTACTAACGTAATAATACGCTTTTTCTTTTTCAACATGATTTAATTTTTCTCGCAGTTACTAGTAAGTCGCAGTTATAAAAATATCGCTAGCCCTGCTTAATACCGATAGAGAAGAAATGTCTGTTCTGTGATTCATTGTCACAATAAAGGTACAAAACATGACAGACATTTTCGTTTTGCAGCTGTGAAAACGTTCTTTTGTTCTGGAAGAGAAACTTTTTACAAAAAGCGAATAGGGGGTAGAGAAAAAAAGTTTAAGAATGTTTCAAAAACAGATCCCCTTCGCTAACTTTTCTGCCTTTCCTTTCCTTTTTCAAAGGCGGTCTCCAAGACTACGCAAAATGGTGTAACCTGACATCACCACCACAAAAGAAACCCTCGGGGTTGGGGAGGGAAGAGATTCTTCGCCTTGTCTCTCACGTGATTAATCACGAAGGGGCATGTCCACCTCTGGTGCATTGAGAGAAAGAAGATTCCTGGTACAGAAACACCCCAAAGTCAGAGGGGACTGAGTGACAGACGCAACCTTGACAGACAGAAAGGGAAGATCCTTCTGTTACGTAAGTCTGGGGGTGAAGAGGGTCGACTCGGTTTGGGTCATCGTTTTTTTTTTTGTTGTAAATTTTTTGGACTATTGCTCCCCTCCCCTCTTCATGCCAACTTGTAAAGATAACACCCAAGTTGCTTGAAGTATATTAATGAAATAAAAATACATTTTCAACGACAGAAATAACTTTTGTAATATTGATTTTTGTAAGTATTTAAAAAATTACTTAATATTTTCTGTTATTAAACTGAGAATTTAACAGAGAACAGATTACCAGGATAAGTCTTTAATACACACACATGTTATTTATATATTAAGTTAGTATACTCTTCTTCTTCACTGGTGAACAGACCCATGGTTGGCCAAGACCGTCTGCTTACTGGCAGATTAGTATACATATATATATATATTATTTAATTGAAATATTCCTAATTAGAATTGAAAATTTAAGTTAATTTAGAGAGATGCTCTATAACATATTTTTTGCGATTTTTTTTTATTTCTAGGATGCTCCTAGTCCATGAAAAGGATGTTATCTTAATTAAATTTGTATGATGCTACCTTGTTAAGTAGTTTAAAAGTAAGATTCTTAATGTGTTAATTGGCTGTAAAATGTACGGGTATTGGTACTGGTAATTTTTGGGTACTATATTTGCATAAATACAAGACACTTTGAGACATGTTTGATAATGTTCATTCAATATTTTAATAATTAAGATTGTATATTATTGACAATTCTTAGTAATACTGGTTATTTCTTTGTCGAAGAGTGTATACTCTTGGTTCACAAATGTACAAAATACATAAAAGATTTGATTTACAATTTAACGATTAAAAGACTTAGATAACTCTTAAAATATAGTTAAAACATATTTGCATTACTTATTTACATTTTAAATTGTTTAAGCTTTTTTTTTATTTAATTCATTGAAATGCTAATATGTTGAGTCGAAAAAATCCCTATGTAGTATAGAGTTACAGATATTTAATATTTTATTAAAATTGTAGAATCTTACAGAACAAGGTTTAAAAAGAAGAATTTTTCATTAAAATAAATAATATTAATTAGAGTATGGTCGCGTGATGGCCGAGTGACTTTATGAATATAAAAGAACTTAAATACCATTCCCAATAAATAACAGAAACTACCATATCTTTAACAAAAGTTGACATCATATCATTTAAACCAAAGATAGTTTTAGCTTTATTCCGACAACGGTCTTATATTTCGCTTTTCGTGCTGGAGTATATCTCCTACAAACTATTTCTTCTGTATCTAAAAAAGCAATAGAATAGAAGGGGAAAAAATGGAAAAAAAAAAAAAAAAAAAAAAAAAAAAAAGGTGAAGTAAAATGAAAGGGAGGGAAAAAAAAAGAAAAAAGTACGACAAATCGGTTTGTTGTATGAATATGAATAAATAACAGCATTCCGTCGTGCCTCACTGCGTTACGTGCTTACTTATTCATATCAATGGCTTACGCAGCCACGAATGTTCAATTTCATAAAACTACCGCATACTTCTGCTCAAAGCTCGTGCTGGTATTTGTTTTTCTTCCTCTCTCTCTCTCTCTCTATTTTGGTATGGGTATGTTTCACCCACCAGCAAATATTTTATTTATTCCGAATGAATGTCGAGAGTTTTTGGTGTTTTTAGACGCACTGGTATGCTATCTATATATTTGTAGGGCTTTATATGACCAACTAAAGTAATCAAGAGTTTTTCGCTGCCATGTATTCCGCTTCTTTTTTTTTTTTTTCTTTATTCTGTTTTATTTGTTCATTTATTTCAGTTATTCGCATGTGTGGGCTAGGGACTAATTTTTATTTTATTGCAGACCTCACTGTGTATTCCGTTTTGTATGTTGTTTCGTTGTTTGTGATGTGAAAATTCGTGAAAGTAAATTTTTACTTGTCGAGATCTGATTTTTTTTTCTTCCTTTTTTTCGCTACCCTTCCTATTTTTAAAACAGTTTAACTTTTTTTTTTTTTTTTTTTTTTTTCCAAAAATGTGTTCGTGAAAATTCCCAACGGACTCAAACTGAATTTTTGAAAATGCTTCTTTTGCTATTCTATTTTCAAGCCTTTTCGTGTTGTATTCTTTTTTTATTTCATATCTGAATTTTTTTTTTTTTCTTTGCTGCTCTTTGCTCTGCTCTTTACTTTTGACGATTCTGTGTTTTAACCATAATTTTATGTTTACAGAGCATAAAGAGATGGATTTTGAAATTGTTTCAAATATGGTATAAAGTAAAAAAAATTTATTTTATTTGTACCACATTTATTGTTAATTTATATTTATTAAAATTATTAATTAACATGCTATTATTTTACTTATAATAAATATATTGTAATTCACAATAGTATGCTTATTACGCTTATTAATTTCACTCTTATTAAAGAGATTTGTATAAGTAGTTAGTTTTAATATTGAATAGTTGCCATAAACCTTGAATCAATAAAAATTTTTATTTTTCAGCAATATGCAACAAAACCAGAGAATGATTTTGAATTAATACATGCTAATTATCAAATTTTTTTGAGTACGCTATGTGCTCTCTTTTTATGCAGTAGATATGTTCTAAAGAAAAAACGCTTATAAAAAAAAATCGCATAAAAACAATAAATTATACTTATCATGAATAATTAGGAATTGTTCTACAATTTTCTAAAATCGCATAAAACAAACCAACTAATTTAAATTAATGTAAAGCTGCATAAAAAAAGTTTGCAAAAATTAAAAAAATAATAAATAAAGGTTACTTAGAAAATTCCTTCGAAAGATTAAAGAAATTCCTATTAAAAAATTATTAAATTATTAATTTTTCGTTGAGAGGAAGTGTTTTTTCTTCTTTATAATTATCGCCTTCGTTAACTGTGGGGACATCTTCAATATCATTGTCACTTAAGACATCCCCCTGAAGTTATTCCTTAAAGTCATCAAGGCTGTAGTGTAGGTATGAAAACCATCTCTGCCATTTTCATGAGCCCAAATAATGATTTCATTTCTTAGTTCGATATTTAATTGATTGTATTGTTTGTAACACATCCCGGCCAAAGCGTTTTCCAATAAGCATTTGAATTTATTGGTTTTAATTTAGCGGGAAGCAGATACAACATAAAAGAAATAATTAAAATTAGAAAACTGTTTCCTCGCTTTTAGTGTTAAAAAAACTCATTTTCTAGTTTATTCAAAATTAAAATTGCGAATGTAAGCTAATGTATTCTTCGTTTCATTGTAAAGAGCATTAGGAAAACGGGGATTAAAATTCTTGTAAATTTGACATGATTTCAATATGGCTTCTTATATGTCGTCGAATTAATTGCTTAATTTAAAAAATAATAATAAATGTAATGCAAATTGCCGTAGCTATGTAAAAAAATGATTCCATAAATATCAGATTTATTTATTTTTTTCTAATCTCAGATTCAGTAAAGCAGAAATTAATCCATTTATCAAAAGTAAAGTTAATATATTGCTTTGCTAACAACAATAAGATTTTTAAAAAATGCTCGTTGATCATTTGTTTTACGAGATGGATATATGAAGCAAGCGTTAAAAAACATGCTAGATAACATTTTTCTTTTATGCGTGCTTGTAAGTATCTCACGCGATTTGCAAATAGCGTGACTAACTTTTCACATGCAACAAACAGATGTGAAATACAATTTTCCACGTGGTTGATTTTGTTTTCATGAGGCATGAAAAACAATTTTCATTGTATTTAGATGTTAACAATTGTTTTATTTTAATTTAGTCGATTTCAATGATAAGACTGCAATTTGTTTTTTTCTAACATCAATTGTTTTTGTTTTACTTTTGTTAAACAAATCTTTAACCTTAAAAAGAATATTAATTTAAATAGAAATGTGGAATTAAATCAATGATTTGGATAAATTTACAAAATTTGAGTGACTAGTATGAAAATATTTTTTAAGATTGAATTGAATATTATTACATTAAAGTTAAAGTAATAGCGTATGATAAATTATTTTGTCAATCTATTATCATATATCGAGTTATGTATTTGAAATTTACCCAAAAAATTAAACCACATAAATTGAAAGATTTATTTTTTTAATACCTACGCTATAAATTTGTATTTTTAAGTTCTAAATAAAAATGATATATTGTTAAACAAAATTTTACAGTGAGCGAGAGAGAGAAGAGAAAAAAAGATCTATTATTTCTTTTTTTTAAATTTTTATTATTCTTATTATTATTTTATTTTTTGTATAAAAAAATCTGGACACTTTATTTTTTGTTACAGTTTTTTAAACATTGAATTTGAGAGAAAATGTGTAGGTATTTAAAATCTTTTATTGCAGTTTTAGTAAAGGATCTATTTTTTCTTATTCTTAATGTTTGATACAAGTATTTGTTATTAACTATTTTGAAACGTGACAATCCTGCATGAACATCAATTCGAAAATCAAGGTGATCTAAACAGAAACAATAATCATTTGCATATAAAAAGACTAACCCTGTTTTTGTACGATAGATTACAAATATTTCTTATTGACTCGTTTGAAACAGGCTTGATTGTGTTTGATTCATTGAAAAATTATTCATTAACGTGGCAATCCTACATGAACATCAACCTGAAAATCAAGATCATCTAAACAGAAACAATAATCATTTGCACATAACAGGACCAACCCTCCAGTTGGTTTACTTGCAAGATCAATTATTTTCCTAATGAAGAATTAATCCTATTTATTATTACGATTCCTTTGACAATTTTTAATCTTCCTATAAGTTCAGTTCCAAATATTTGTTTATGATTCTTTCGAAACACGTTTGATTTGTTGAAAGACCATTCCTTCCTTCGTCAATCTTTCGTAAACAAGTAATTTCAGAATATTTGTCATTCTTAATAAAGGCTGCTGCAATAACTTTCCTGCTATAATGAAGAGACAACTTTTTAAAAGTTGTCTCTTGATTAACAATAGGAAAATCAAGATGATGCCCCAACAAGAGCAATAATCATTTGCATATTTTAATAGGCAAACCCACCAACTCCTACACGCGCCATAGTACTTTTGCGTGCTTTTAGTATGAAGAACAGTGATTTTGTCGCTCTTTTAACTTGCAGCAGTCACCGTCAGTTCTTGGTGCAACTTCAACCGTCTTGGCGATCATTAACTCACACAGCTCCAGTATGCTTTAACGATCGAAGAAATGAAAGACATCAATGAAAACTCTTCGGTGCTGGTGTGGAATTAATCTTCTTTAGTATATGCAGGAAGAATGAGTTGGAAGAGGGGGGGGGTGCAAAAAAGGAAAATCCTACACCCCCCACCCCTATCTCTTGTCACAACGAAACGTTTTTCTTCGAATCGAAAAGGAAAAGGAGGATGGAGGGGGTTTTCTTTTAGGCAAATGCATTCGATGTATAAAAATGGCCATCATCTTTGACGAATGCCTTTCCATAATTCGAGTGGGTTCTGCATTAATGAGCGTCGGCAATTGTAAAGGAATCAAGGGGGAAGTCAGTTTAATCCTTCTCTCTCGCACTGATGAAGACGAAGACAGTGATTGGTGGGACCCATTGGAATGTCTGCTACTGACCGACTTGCTTATTACAATGCGAGTCAAATCACATTAGGCTCGGGGACCGTCGGATAATTGCGTTCCTGGAAGCAGCTCGTCTCGTGTGCAGATGATCGTGATTTGAAAGTATAATTATAAGGTATTTGCAACCGGATTTCTGGAAGTAAGAGAGCGACGCGCCAAAAAATATATTTTAATGCGTCTTATATATTTTTAGTAAACTAATATATTGATGGGCCAAGGTATTCTGGCTAGAGAATTATTTTGAGCTGATTCTAATAAAAGAAATAGCTTGTCTCATGTGCAGATGATTGTAATTTGAAAGTATAATTATAAGGTATTTGGAACCGGGTTTCTGGAAGTAAGAACGACGAGTCAAAAAATATTTTAATGTGTCTTGTATACTTTTTGGTAAACTGATATATTGGATGGGCAAGGTCTTCATGTTGGAAATTATATTTCTGGTTAGAGAATTATGTTAAGTAGATTTTAATAAAAGAAATAGGAAGGGGAAAAAACTGAAATAAAGTTCGTCAAAAATATTTTTGTAATTTATTCAAGTTGGTACTGGATATTTCTTGAAATTACCTCACTAAATTTTAACTAAATCCTTTGCAGACTTCAAACATAAAACATGACAGGTCACGAGAGCATAATTTTTTTATGGAAACCTAGATCTAAATGTGATTATATTCACATTTTTTTATAGTTTTGTACAGTTTTACAAATGTTTTCCAATCAGATTTTCGTTTATTCCTTGGTTACATACCATAAATAAAGATTTAAAAAAAAGGGGGGGGATAATATATTTTCCATCTGTCGAAAAGCTGTATCCTTTAATATAAAATGATTTAAATTTGTTGATTCGAATGCCTGCGTTCTTTCCTTAACTTTTTGTATCAACATATTTTATTTTCTTTGATCAATTCGCTGATGGCTGGGAATTTCTTAGTTATAATTTATCTTATAACTAAGAGTATAAACTAGAATATTAAAAGTAGGAATCGTTGTCATCAAGTATGAATAGCTCTAAAATAATTGTTACAGTCCTTCAATGGAGTAAACGAATAATATGGATATCAAAATATTTTAATGGTAGCTTATATATGATACAAATGGAAATATTATTATTATCAATGATTTAGTGAGATTATATTTCTGTTATACATATTATACAAAGTTTATTGGGCTTATGAATCAGATACAAAGAAAATTAAGTTGCATTGGATGAAGAAAGGTAGACAATAACACGAAACCAAACATCATAAAGCAGATAAAAATAGAAATTATGTTTTCATCAAGCAAAGATGACATTAAAATATTGTCATAAATCTTCATTTGTCTAAAAATTCGCATAGAGAGTCCAATAGTTTAATGGTAATTTATGAATGAACAAATTTTAATCATGTTTTTAATATGCATGAATTACAATTAAAATATTGTCATAGATTTTCAATGGTCTAAAAAATCGCCTGGAGAGTCCAACAATTTAATGGTAATTTATGAATAACACAAATTGTAATCGTGTTTTTAATATGCGAGAATTACATTAAAATATTGTCATAGATTTTCAATGGTCTAAAAAATCGCCTGGAGAGTCCAATAGTTTAATGGTAATCTATGAATGACATAAATTGTAATCATGTTTTTAATATGCGTGAATTACCATTAAAATATTCCGATTTACCTTTAGCGGCCTGAGCGAATTATATGGAGAGTTTCTTTTGTATCAATAGCGAATGCTCATTAATTACTCATTTTTGAAGGAGTCGGTTTTAAAAATCTGACTCCCACTCCTTCTAAAATGTTCGATTCCCGACTTTGGCTCTGTAATATACCAGAGTGTTAAAAGAAGAAAAATGAATCGTTTTCGTCAAGTATAAATAGCTCTAAAATAATTGTTATAGTCCTTCAATAGGGTAAATGAACAGCATGGATATCGAAATATTTTAATGGTATTACTGAGGTTCCTGTAGTGGTTATGAATTAAATGCAAAGAAAATTAAGTTGCATTATATGAAGAAAGGTAGCCAATAACACCAATTAAAACATCACAATGATGATAAAAATAGAAATTATGTTTTTATCAAGTATAAGTAACCATTAAAATATTGTCTAAAAAGTTGCATGGAAAGTCGAATGGTTTAATGGTAATTTATGAATGATACAAATTATAATCATATTTTTAATATACATGAATTACCATTAAAACATTGTCTAAAAAGTTGCATGGCGAGTCCAATGGTTTAATGGTAATTTATGAATGATACAAATTGTATTCATGTTTCTAATATGCAAGAATTACCATTAAAATATTCTCATTGACCTTTAGTGACCTGAACGAATCATATCGAGAGTCCAATAGTTTAATGGTAATTTATATATGATACAAATTGTAATCATGTTTTTAATATTTAGGAATTACCATTAAAATATTCTCATTGACTTTTAGTAGCCTAAGCGAATCATGGAGAGTCCAATAGTTTAATGGTACATGACACAATGACACAAACTGTAATCATGTTTTTAATATTTAGGAATTACCATTAAAATATTCTCATTACCCTTTAGTAGCCTAAGCGAATCATATGAAAAGTCCAATAGTTTAATGGTAATTTATACATGATACAAATTGCAATCATGTTTTCAATATGCATAGATTATTCTCGTTGACCTTTAGTGGCCTGAGCGAATCATATGGAGAGTCCCTTTTGCATCAATAGCGAATGCGCGTGATTTCCTGAGGGTAATGCGAATTTCATTAGGTGTAGTCTACTCATTAATCCAACGAAACATTAGTTCAGCGGAAGGAGGTTAAAACCGGGACCTACGCAAAACGCATTTTAAATGTTGACTCTTGCATCTTTTCTCTCCCTAGCATCTCTTCTACGCACTACCCCCTACCCCCATAAAGCACCTAAAAACAGAAAGAGCTCTTTTTCTTTTTTTTACTTTTCAATCTAGGATTTAATTAAATTCTAAGCACTCTAAAAACTCTCCCAATTTAATTTAAATTCCGAAAGTTTTTTTCTTTTATCATTATTATTTTTTTTTTTTTAAATAAACAGCGAATGGAAATTAAGAGAAAGAAAGAATTGAGAAAAAAGAAAGAAATAATCAGACGTCTAGGAAAAAGTTTTTCTGATTTTAATTTTCTTGGGAGATTAAAGACTGTTTTTGTAGTAATTTTCTTTTTTAATTCTTTCGTAAATAACTCCTCTCTCTTATAAGAAATACGTCTCATTTCTCCTTCTAATGTATTTTTCTCTTTCTTTCTTTCTTTCTCTGTTTTTTGCTGACTTTAATAAGTTATGAGAATTACAGAGCATGCATGTTCCCCAAAGGAGTCGCCTTAATATATATAAGATTTTCCAGAAATGTTTATTGAGTTTTCCCCCCGTTCATTAAGTCATTTGACAATTTTAATTTATAAATTATTTCGCATTTGTAATTTCGCGTTTGCACTAAACGTAATTTTATTGAAACTAATTAAAATTAACACTGAGATGTCATCAATTTATTTCTAGTGTTACTGAGTTCCTGTGTGACAGATAAAAATTAATTAATAATTATTTTTAATTGTTTTTAAATCTAAATTCTTAAAGTTGAATTCAAAATTAAACTTATTTAATCATTTTTATATATCTCGTACATTTAATTCTAGTAATAAAAATTTCATAAGATTAACAATTTTAAAATTTATAATAAAATTTAATTTCTAAAATTCAAAATTTTAAGATGGATGAAATTTTCAATTCAAATATAACTGAATAATAGTATTTGGTTTAAAATTACATCTTTATATATAAAGATGGTAATTTATTTCTGATTATCCAATATTTTATCAATAAAGCTGATAATATATATTTTCTGATTACCTAATAATTTACTAATAAAGATGATAATTTTTTTCTTATTATACAATATTTCACTAATAAAGATGACAATATATTAATGATTACCCAATATTTTATTAATAAAAATGATTATAGATTACTGATTACCCAATATTTTATTAATAAAAATGATAATATATTATTGATAACCCAATATTTTGCTGATAAAGATAAATTTATTAATAAAGATATATTTTATTAATAATTATGTAAAAATATGAGTTATTGCCTTCTACAAAGAAGTTACCATTGTAGGCGAAAAAAAAAAAAAAAAAAAATGTTAGATTATTGGAATACATTAGAAATACAAATTCCAATACCTTTATTGCCTGAGCTTTAATATTTACTGATTATAAGTATTAAAAAGCAATGTAAAATCTAAAGTGAAAGAAAAGAAAAATCGAGTACATTACTCGAATAAAAATAGAATGAGGAAGAGAACTTCTGAATGAAAAGGTGATGAAAAAAAATTATTTCCTTTTTTTATAAGTGATAATTCTTCCTCAATGACACGACAGCCCCATTGGTGGGCCAAGCCCTTCAGCTTACTGGTAGATTCCAAAACATGAGATGTTGTTTGCCTTATTTTTGCTGGGTATGTTGTCAGCCCTGCACTCATGTTAATCCGAAATATATGGTTTAAATTGAATTCCGAACCAACTATTACAAAGTCCATGGCACTGTTGGGACTCGAACCCGAAAACTGTGACACCGAGGGCAAAGTGCCACCAGGCTTAAATGACAATTGATTACATAAAAAAGAAAAGGAATTTCTTTGGGGTTGTGTGGTTTGTAAAATGATTTTTTTTCATACATAATTTGAATATTTTTCATCTACAACAAAAAAAATAAGGTGGTAATGAATAATAATAGCAAAATAAATAAATAAAACTTTTTTATTTCTTAGAAAATTTAGAATTTGTCCAGTTTAAATTTATCGAAACATAGCATATGATTTAATCTTAAAAAAAAAAAAAAAATTTCAACCTATGTATTTTTTTTTACTAATGCATTAAATATTTTATTTATAAGACTATAGTAAATAAATTTTAAAATAAAAATTAGTAATTTAGTGGCGAATTCAGAAAAAATCCTGATAATTTAAGGATTCTTTTGTCAGTTATTAGGGATAAAAATGGTAATTAGAGGATAGAATGAAGAGGGAGAGGGGGGCGGTAGATTGTAGTGAGGAACTGCTCGCTGTTAAAAAAAATATCTGACAAGTGGTAGAGCAAGTGTTACTGAGAAGGAATTTACCATCATAAACAGTTACAGCATTTAATGTAATATTCAAAATAAATTTAAGATTAATAAAAACCATAACTTTATTGAGTAGTATGCATTCTTATATCTTTAGTTAAATAAAGACTATATATCTTTAGACATATAAAGACTATTTGAATTAAAACAAAGTTAGCAGTAAAATTAATCGATTATTCACCTAAATTTTTTAAAAGCCACCCATTTAAAGAAAAAATAATTCAATTTTGGTAATTATAATTTTGTGCTGCAAATTTATCAATTGCTATTAGAGAGCTGTTTTATTTATATTTATAAAGGATCCAATGTGAGTCACAAAATTTTATTTTTGTAGAATTCTGTTAATACTTCCCTGGTTTTTAAAAATTTAATGTGAAATTGTTAATGAAGTTTATTACATTTAGATTATTTTGAAGGTATCGTAATCAAATGTCGAATAAGTAATCGATATCTTACTGTATACAATTATTTTTATCACTTATCAACTACATTTCTTATTATAAATAAGTTTTTAAAACATTAGTAAAAAAAAATATTTTTGAAAGTTATATATATAGTTGAAGAATAAAGTTGAAATATATAAGAAAAAAATTGAAATATAGAAAGAATATAGTTGAAATATTTTTGGAAATTAAATCATATATTTTTTTTATCACTTATTAACCATATAATTATGTTACCACTATAATAATTATATAATTATTTCACCACTATAATTATTATTAGAAATAAAACATCTGATATATTATTAAAAAAATTATAAGTTGAAATATTCTTGAAAATTAAGTCATGCATTATTTTTTAATAAGTTTAAACCTGAATAAGTAATATCTACTGTATACAATATTTTTTTAGCACTTATCTACTCTAATTCTTATTATAAATATATATGTAATACATTTGTGAAAAAATATAGGTTGAAATATTGTTGAAAATCAAGTCATACATTATTTTTTAATAAGTTTAAATCTGACTTATTCTAAAATTTATAGAACATAAAAAGAGGATTTTTTTTTTGTATTATTTTTATAATTATCCTATTTTTTGTTGTAGCTGAAAAATATTCGTGTTATTTTTGGAAAAAAAAAATCATTTTAAAAATCTCAAAGCTGAAGCAAAAATAAAAGAAATTCCTTTTCTTTTTCATGTATTCAATCTCCATTCATTGCATTTTAAACTTCAAAAATAGAGCTACTAAATGCATGGAGTATCAAAAATAAGCATAGCAATGCATAATTAAATCTTTTGTGCGTTTTTTTATATCTCATTCTCTCATTTAATTAAATCTTCCGCATGACTTTTCAAAAATGCCCATTCTCATTAAATAACGCAAACCCATTAATAAAACAACGGCAAAACCATCTCATTCTTGTAGTAGAATTCTTTTCTCTATTTTTTGGGTCTTTTGACATCAACCCTCGATACATTCCTCGCATAGGTCTCTCGCATATATGCGCGAGAGATTGCAATTCCGCAGTTTTTCAATTAGCAAAAGCCATCTTCTTTTCTGATTTATTTTTTTAATGGTTCCCACTTCATATTGTGCTGAAAGAGAGAGAAAGAGGTGAAGAATCATCCGTGAAATGAATTCCACCTTAAGAGACAAAAGCTCTGAGAAAGACATACATCTCTGAAAATATTTTCTCTGGAGTTAAAAAAAAAAAAAAATTAACTTTAAACACCTCTGCATTCGAGCAGTAGCGGGGAAAAGGGTTTGCCTTAATTAAAATCAATTAACAAAAATAGCGCTGCGTTGTATCACGACGCTTACGTAAAAGGAGGGTCTGGGTGGGAAGACACAACATACTTTTCATTTTTAAACCAAGAAGTTATTAAAAAGGATCCCAGGTGAGGGTTTAGGAAGATAGGAGGGATGGTGGGGGAGGGTTGAGCTGTTGCCACCAGCACCCTGTTCTCCCAGAAACAAACTGTCTTTTGTTTACGGTGCATTCTGCGAATACTTCCGAGAAGAACACCAAGTTCCACCCCAAAAGAAAGAAGGCAGCATGGAGAGAGAGAAAAAAAGAAGCAACAATAACCCAGAACATCATTTGTAGAGTCAGGAATGCGCGGAATGCGAGCTTTTCCAGACCCGGGTTTGATTGATGATCGTGCCTTATGCCGTGCACCGGGGCTAAAAACGTACCTCACCTCATTTAGAGAGCAGGGGCGCCCCTGCAAGCAAGGGCTTATGAATTTCGTTAAGGTGTGTGAGGGGTGGTTGAGGGAGTTTCGTAAGCGATGAATCATTCTCGACAAAAAGAAAGAAAGAAAAGAAAAGACAGAAGAGGTGAATTGAGTTCTGATGAAATGGAAAGCGATCCATGAGAAACCGTCAGTTGCTCATAGAGCTGTCTTTAGATGTTTTCGCAGTTAATTCTTTTCAGTTTTCAACGTTTTTATTTTTCTCTAATGCATTCTTACCGTAAATGCATCCGTTTTTAGAAAAATATGAACGAAATATAATTTTTTTTATGTATTTTTAATAAGTAATATTAAATTAATATGTGTATGTAGGTTTTCCTTTAAATTATTTTTTTTTAACTCAAATTTACTCCAGCAGTTTATTTTTACATTTTCGAATATCTAATTAAGTCATCATAATCATCAATGAGGATGACTTAATCAGCCAGAACTTTAATTAGCTTAATCATGACAGCCCAGAGAGGGCCAAGGTTTTCCTTTAAAAAGATTTCCATGCATTCCTCTGGGAGACAATGGCCCTCCAATTCTTAACCTTTAGCGCCCTGGTGGCCAAGTGGCTATAGTTCTGGCCTTTGGTATCCAAGCTTCAGCTTCTAATCTGGCGATGGCATGGATGTTTGTGAGTGATTCGGAATCCACTTTAAACTGTAGGTCCCGGTCTGCTTAGTCCTCGTGTGCACAAGATGACCGTAGAGCAACAAGCCAAAGCAAACCAATCTTAACCTTTAGTAGAGCAAAATCTTTTTCGACTGCATCTATCCATAGCAACTTGGATCGTCCTCTTTGTCCCTGTGGCTTTGCCAAAACGAGCCTTTTTACAGAGTTTAAATCATTCATTCTAAATGCAAAAGTAGCCCAGTTTAATCTATTGATCTTAATAAATGTTATAATATCTGGGTCTTTATAGCATTTGTAAATTCCTGCGTTGTACCGTCTTCTCCAGCAATCACTTTCCCTAACCTATCTTATTAAGTAAGAGGTTATTAATTTTGAGATTGTTTTCATTTTAGTGTATTTACTTTCTTCATTGGGAATATATTTTTAACAGGTTAGTGTATAACACCTAGAGATCAGTTCGAAATCTGAAAACTGAACCGAATTTAACGTTCTAGGTGCGATTCCATTCCAGATGCCTGATGGCCGAGTGACTAGCGCTCTGGGGCTCGCTGCCACAGGTTACATGTTCGAGTCCCGGCTGCCCCATAGATGTTTATAGTGCTTCGGAATCCACTTTAAGTAGTTGTTCACGGTCTAATATGTCTGTAGGGCGTAGGGCTGACAACTTGACCCACCATGGGGCTGTTGCGATAGTGAAGAAGAACAATAAACTTTGTCTATTGTTTATCTGTCATTAAAGTTTAGTTATTATTTATTATAAATAACATACATATTTTTTGTTGATAATAATATTCTTCACATCTAATAATTTTTGTTTCAAAAATACATTTTGGCGAAGAACCTACTAAATTAACATTTCTTATTCAGAAATCTAAATAAGAATCGTAAAAAATGATGCAGTTAGTATTTCATCTTCATTCAATAATTCAATTCGCCCCGTTTCCTCAACTGCAACCCCCTTCCCCTCTCTTGGCACCCACTAAATGCAAAACTCATGAGCATTAATGGAAAAAGAGATTGGCGTGGGATATTTGGCGAGAAAAAAAAAAGAAAAATTCAATACAATTGCATCTCCAAGACGGATGGTTGGCAGCAAGAAGTATTTCGGTACGTTTTGATATGCCACAGAAGAAAAGAAAGGCAAAAAAAGGAAACAAATATGCGTGTGCGGGAATGAAGCCTGGAAAAAGCGCATGCATTTTAAAGTGGATAAACTTTTTGGTGCAGATGAAGAAATGAATAAAAGATCATCGTCTTGGCTTCATTCCTTGGCAAGGGAAGCCGTGGATTTGGTATGCATGAAAGTTAACTGACCTGCACAGTAAAAAATATTTCTTTTCCTCAATTTTCATTTCGGTACGCGATATTGCCCGAAATTTACTTTTCCTTTGAGCAGAAAAGTCATTTCCTTTGCCTTAATGCAATTCTATGTGCATATATATAAAAATAAAAAAATAAAAAAACACAAATAACTTACTATTTTGTTTTCACTGGAGTTTGTTAGCGTTGCGTGAATAATGCAGGCATCAAGTGATTGTTTGGAAGTTAATAATATTGCTATTGTTTTAAACATAAAAAATACATTTTTTTTTTCGTGATATTTGAAATTTTATCTTTGGCACCAAAATGTGCATGAAAATTTCAAATAATACATTATTTATAGTGACTTTCCTTTTTTTTTATAAAGAAATTTGCATATTCTACAGGATGTTAAAAATAAGTTTCTACAGAATATACATGTAAAAAGCAAAGAAATTTTAAAACCTATAATTTAGTTCATTTATTGAAAAATTTTATTCCATATATTTATTTGAATTTTAATGTTAGTTCAAAATGAGAAACATTTAAAGTTAATTTTGCAATGAATAACTTTTCAGTCAGTTATTAAAATAGTTGTCTTCATATAAATGCATAATATAGCAGTATTATAAATGGAATTAAAAAAAATTTCTGGGTTCTTATTTCAATTTATTGGACATAAAAATGATCTATTATAAAATTTTAAATTGCAACTTTTAAAATCGATTTCTCAAAATCAATAAATATAATCGAATTCTCAAATCAATATTCATTCTCTCAAACATCAATTCTAATATTTTAATAGGATCATCGTCAATAATATTGTCATTGCCCCTAAATGTCATTGTAACATTGTCCAATAATATTGAGGGCAATAGTATTCATTCAATTCTCTTTATGCCGCTGTCAATATTTCTCTACGATATCTGTTTAAATGGTTACTTAATATTTTTTTACTTAAAATTTTTTTATTTCCTATTTTAAAGTTTGAAATATTGATTTTTCTTATAACTTTTCTATAGATTTTTGTATTATTTTTATTGATTTGTACATCGAATAGGATATTTCTTATATATAAAAATAAATACAATAAAAAAAAACCATAACTGTATAAGTGCTTTTTTAACTCAAAGTTAAATAAACAACTCAATCAATTAGAGATGAGATAAAGATAAAACTACTGACAGTTAGTTGTCCACAGAAAAAAACTTCCAAAGCTAATATGTAAAAGACTTATATTGAAGGTCATCCAACAGTTTGACGCCAAGTGCCAATCCTAAATTAATGAAACTGACCCTCTTTTACCTATTACTGAAGACCTTTATTATTTAATAACTTAACCTTCTGATTAGTTTATTTTGATAAAAAAAATTATCATTATTATTGTTGTTCTTAAGGAAATCAAAAATAATCTAAGCTTGCGAAAATGAATTCTACTGGCATTTCAATTATGTTGTTACTAATGTCATTGGTGTAGGAAAGCCTACACCAGGTCCAAAAGACCCCATCCCAGGCGACTGGTCCATGGCTAAGAGTAATATGCAGCTTCACTTTAGCGAGGAACCAGGAGAGCTGAAGACTGACCAAACCTCTACGATTCTGTTAGACCGGGACCTACAGTTTAAAGTAGATTCCGAACCACTACAAACATCCATGGTACTGCCAGGATTCTGGCCCAAACCCCGTGGTACCGACCGTGGTAGCCACATGGCCATCAGGCTCCGTTTCAATTGTTTTTCCCCTTTATTGATAAAATTTTTTTACTCGGTCTGTTAGTAGTCAAATAAAGCTATTGAAAATTGCACACAAATATAATCAGTTAAAACTCCAAAGCTACTTGAGCAAAAGTTAAAAAGCAAATGAAATTATATTTTCCACATGTGAGGAAAAAAACTATCCATTTAATAATCATGGTTAATTTTTTAAAAATAAAAACTGACGTATATTAAAATAATAAATAAATAATATTTATAGTACTAATACTAAATTAATTATTATGCAAATAAAGAAGGCGATTGAAAACATGAAATGGCAAAAAAAAAAAAAAAAAAAAAAGTTCTGCCATTTCCAAAGTTGCTGCCTCAAGGCAAAATATTGAGGGAACTAGAAGGAAGCGGTCAGTTCTGCTGTCAATCTTAGATACGAGTGAAACTGGATTCTCCACTGCAGGGTGGTCAGAAGATCAACCTGAAAAAGAAAAGTGAAAACTGATTTCCTTTAAACGGGAAGTCACTAAACGCTATTTGTCTGAATAAGAGAGAAAAAAAGAAAGAACGGAAAGCTCCCTACACGGGGAAAGACAGTTGTAAACAAGAAGATTTATGGCCTTAATTCTTTCGTGAACTCCAGAGACAAAGGGAGGAATTACATTCAAATATCAATTTCCTCGTTTTCTTTCATAGGGATGGGAGTTACACACTTTGTATAAAAGGAAGGGGGATTCTTCTGTGAAAAGGATGGTAGCCTGTGTCCATTCTTAGGCAGTACAAAGTTTTTTTTGGTTGAGGCTGAACAGTGTACAGAAATCTTCAGTTCTTTTATTTTTGAAACTACACATTCTCATTTTAATTATCATGAAAAATATTTTACTATCTTACCGATTCAATAAAAATTCATTTGTTAAATAAGAAAGGCAGTACTATTTATTTATTATTATTTTTTTAATTTTTCTTCTACTTTCTACGAAGTACTAATTTCCACTTTTCCCCGCTATTCTTTATCTGGGATAGTAGTCCATGTCATGTCCACTGTATGACAACTTCGTAAAAGAATTTTGTTTAGCTAAGAGAGATTAAATAATTTATGGTTTGATAATTTAATTTTAACCATAGCTTTAAATGGAATTAATATATTCATTTTTTATAATTTTTATTTTTTGATGAACGTTATTGATTATCAGGATATATAAGGTTCAGGTCAATATTGGGCAAATCTGATAAATTGATCCCCTAAGATTTTCATAAAAAATGTTAATTTACGATTTCCTTATTTTTGAACATATTATTATTGCTATTTTTATGACTTAAGATGCATAATTTAAATAGCAAGTTAGGTTAGAAAAAAAATATTTCGTTTTATCCTCTTATACATACTTTAGTTGCGTATACATTTAAAATCTGTGCGAGGTTCTTCATTATAAAATTTAGTATTATACATTTCATTAAATATGTTAATTTCAAATGAAAAACATTGATTTATTACGATTAGATATAAAAATGTTCTATAAATTATGTGTATATGTCTATGGAAATCTTTTCTTATACAATAAGGGTCGTTTTCTCCTAAGAATCTTGCATTCTTAAGCTCATGGCAAAGTGTTGATTTATGTTTTGAAGCCACGTTTATACGAGCTTTTTTTCTTCTCCTTACATCTGAGGAACTCGTATTCCACTTTGTAAGGCATGTAGCGTCGTTTATAGTTGCCTACTATGAAAACTCAAGGGCAATTGTCCTGCAATTCACATGTCATACTCGTATGAGAGAAAAATCGGTGACTCAGAAAAACAAAAGGTGACAGCGTCCTTACCAATGAAATGAAACATTCGTACTTTTGCATGCTAGCCAGTTATATCTGAGTCACGGACAGGTCTTTACATCTGGGGTCTCTAACGTGGATATTTTAGCTTCCTGAGGTACTGCGTAGAGATATAAGGGCTACTCTATGGTTGCCATGATTTCTACTAGTCTAATTTTTTGCTAAGCAAACGAAAAAAGTGCCAAGTTCAATGATTAATATCCAGTTCACTTTCCAATTGTAACATTCCGCCTCGATACTATTATGTTTAATATAAATTTTGGCTTAAAAAAGGAGGAAAGTTGAATCAGAATTGGTGATTGGCGATAAAAATTAAAACAACATGAATCATGATGAATTGAACCTTTGTCACTTTAATGAATGCTTTTCTAAATCATCATCAGTATTTCATCTTTGCATATAAATATGTTTTATAAGAAGAAGTGCAAAAAAAAAAGAAAAAGAAAAAATTTATATATATATATATATATATAAGTTAGTTCATCTTTATGCCGTAAGCAAGGGTTACAACGCTGTTATTCTTTTAGCACTACCAACGGGATACATATAGCTTGAAGATATGCTACGGATGCGAGTAACACTACCCCCATAACGCTCTACTATTTGACCGGGACCTATATATATATTTGTATGTACCACTAATAGATATTTTATTAGAGTACAGAGAGAAGGGGGGGTGTTCTTTAAGGGTACCATGGTGTGTATTAGTATGGGAACCCTACCATAGGCTTATTAAACCTACAAATTATTATATTTTTTTACTTACTGGCTTATGCGCTTACTGTGATAATGTTGCCACTCGAGTAAAGATCAACCAGAAATGTTTATATAATTAATTATAAGGAATTGGATTTTAAAAATCGGCGCTCTATACAGTGATTCTTTTGTTCTGCGAAAGATTCACGAGGGTTTACATATATATACATCACAGACAGATATGTTACCATGGTACAGAAAGAAAATTATAATTTCTTTAAGGGCGCCATATCTGGGATAACTTTGAGAACCCTTGCCTTAGTCTTATTGAACCTACAATACCTACTGGCTTATGGTCTTATTGTGATAATCTTGCAACTTGAGTGAGATCAACCAGAAATGTTTGTATAATTAATTGTAAATAATCGGCGTTTTATATAACAGTGGTTCTTTTGTTCTTTTGCAGAGAGGAAGCGAGGTCGGCAGACGTACACGCGCTACCAGACCCTGGAATTGGAAAAGGAATTTCATTTCAACCGCTACTTGACGCGTCGGCGCAGGATCGAGATCGCTCACGCCCTGTGTCTGACGGAGCGACAGATCAAAATCTGGTTCCAGAACCGACGCATGAAGTGGAAAAAAGAAAACAAGGCCAAGATCGAGTCCGGCATCATCATGGGGCCGGGGGGTCCCGAGCTGGTGCACCACCTGGACAGACCGCCGATGACTTCGGTATGACTAGACGGGGAGGAGACGCCTCAATGCAGATTCTTTAGCAATTAGCAGAGAGGTAGAATTTGTGTACATAATATATAAAGAAAACTCGCAGATAACATTCGGCGTGGGAACATCTTTTTTGTAGCAAAGCAGATCTGAAGATCTATAGTGAATTTCATAATTATCCAAGAAACAGATGGGACAATTTTTTCTGACCGTTTATAAATTGACAAGGTTCGTCAAAATGCTTTAATATAAACCATATAGAATCGTTAAGAACAGGAAAAAAAAGGAACCAAATTTTTGTAGTACAGATCTGGTTACATACAGGATGGGCATTTAATGTTTATAAAAATTATCAAACATGTCATTGCTTTTGCATTGGTTTAACGCCTGATAATATTTGATGATTTAACACAAGTTTTTCAATGAGGAAATATTTATGGAAATGAATTTAATTATCGAGATTATATTTAAATAATTTTTCTCAAACGTGCAGTGAAAGTCAATTTAGTTCACATCATAGCACAAAGCATTCCATTGAAAACAAAAACAAAAAAATGACCAATTTTACAGTTGGTTTGCTCAAACATTTGTGAATTTTGAAGAAGTATTTTCAAGTATATAAGTGACAGGGATATCTCTAAGCACCTTAATTATTTATTTTCCATTGTTTAATGAAATGTGACGATATCCCCCTTTTTATCAACAACACTCAGTTTTGTAAAGAAATGACTGTGTGACATTTCGAAAATTCACACTGTAAAAATGAAACTCTAAAAAGATCTCGCTAAACCTTCGTTCTGGAACATGCTGAAGAAAAGCACGGTGTTAGTTCCCTTCTAGGGATGTGCCTTTTCCAATAAAGGGGGGCGCAGACGAAAATTTAGAAAAGGGTCTTGAAGAGGCTGTCGTCTTTCAGCCGGAGGCGGGGGACAACGTTGCATCATAGTGACAGAAGACTATAAATCAAATTCGAAGGCTCTCTACGAAGTTCACAAATGGAATTCAGACCCCCATGGGTTCTTTCTGATGGAACAGCAGCATCTGAGAACAGAAAGAGAGGGGGGCAGAAAAACGAAGATGCGATATGAAAAACGGATATTTCAACTCCAGATCTTTCAACCCTCCCTTCTATGGAACAAGGAACCCTCTGGTAAGGCAGGGGGGTGCAAAGAACTCCTGGGTGCGAGTCCAGCTGGTATTCAAGCCCCTCCCCTCCCCCCAGTGAAAAAAGGAACGTCTTTCCAACAAGAAGGCTCAAGGCATCCCTTGGAAACTCTCTCTGGAATTAGAAAGAGACACATCAAATCTGCACAATGTGCTGCAAGACAACTAAGTCATTTTTTTTCACACTCTATACCTTATTAAGAAGACTCATGGATTACCTTTTTTTTTTTTTTTTTTTTTTTTTTGTTAATTCTTGTTATTATCATCAGAATGAAAATTGTTGTGATGGACTGTAACTTTTTCATTAGTCACTTATTGAGCCTCGCAGTTGGACTCTGTTGTGACCAGTCCAGGAGAGTTTTGAAAAGCTTTGAAGAGACACTTTGATTGTAAGTTTTATGTTTTAAAATCTTTTACTTTTCCACAGTGCTGCTGTTCATTCGTGTAAAATGAATTGGATGTTAAAAATTTCAAATACCGTTGCCAAAGTTAAAACTTCTTTGATTTTGGTTTTATCCGCTAGGTGGCCTTTTGACGTTTTAATTCAAAGAGCAATATATATATATTTTTTTTAAATTTCTTATTTCCTACTCCTATTATTTAATAATTTTATCGAATATTAGGAATCAAGGTAAGAGTATTTTCGCCATAAATTTGTGCCATTATAATGTTGCTACCTCAATTATTACAGTAAACTCGCAAATAGTTCCTCTTTGTCTTTTAGTTCCTATTTTAGAGCGAAATTTTTGTCAATTTTTCCCCAAAAATTTTCGGGGAAAAATGTTTTAAAATTATTACCCAAATTTACTAAAATATTTATACAAAAATACAATTTCCCAAAATATTTACCCAACACAAAATTTTAATAGATTTATAGTTGAAGGAATTATTGCGTTAAAATATAAATTATGTGCAGTAATTATTCATTCTATTCTTATTTTTGTTTTATTAAAAGTAATTTACCAAGTAAATTTTTAAAAAAAAATTTAAAAAAAAATTAAATATGATAATTTAAAACAATTATATTTTTTGTATCTGTTTACTACGCATATTAATATCATTACTAAATAACCTAAATAATATAATTAATAAAAATATTCTAGCATGATCTAAAATTTTTGTTAAAATATCTTCATTTTTGTTAAGGAAAAAAATTGACTTCAAATATTTTAAAAGCATTTTTTGTTATTTAAATAATTGTTTTTTGTTTCTAAATGGTTTTAGTTACTAACGTGAAATTAATTTTTTATTTATTAGGAAAGTTTATTTTAGAGTTAAATTTAAATGTCTGATTTATTAATATAAAGTTGTTTTTCATTTGGCACTGGTATTTGAATATAATTTGTAATGGATAAAATTTTCATAAGCTTGTACTTAATGGCAATGTATCATTCTTGTGAACAGTGTGTACAAAGGATAAAGAACCAGTAAATGGAATAATGAATTTAAAATTAGTCTTCTCCTGTTCTTTTATATCATATTGTGTCTGTTTTGCTTGTATAATTTAGCATATTTACAAAAGTTTATAATGCGTATGTCTTTATTATCTAAGCACATAAACTAAAAGTTGAGTAAGATATAAGACATTATAAATTTGATGATTACATGTTATAATCTCAAGTCTAAATCAAAATATAATAGCTTCCAAAATGAAAGTAACTTAGTGCCAACATCCATATAAAGATTTGCTTAGTTCTTTTTCAGATTTATTTATGTTTATTTTTGAAGGTTTGACTACAGATTTAACGTTTTCAATTTCAAAGATTTAATAATTTCAATTTAAAGTTTTTCAATAAGGTTGCTCAATTTCAAAAAAAAATCAAGAGAAATTTTTGCTTTTAATAATAATGTATTTTTAATATGTTTCAAATATTGTATTTCTTTTAAAACATATTTTTAGCAATTATTCAGTACTGGAGACTGGACATAATTCGGAAAACTTAATGTTTGCTTTCTGAGTTGTAGAATTAAAGTTGAAATAAAAAAATAAATAACGTGTAACAAAATACTAAATGTTTTAAAATTAAAATTAAATCATTTACTTTTTATCACATCCTACTTTGATGATGTATAGGGGAAAAAAAGGCAAAAAAAAAAAAAAGTTATTAAAAAATTTTATTTAAATTTCTTATCAGTAAAGTATTTAAAAAATAAGTTATGGTTTATTAATTAAATCGTTAATTTTACTGAGGAAGTAATTTAAATTTAAAAATTTTTTTATGATCTTCAGAGGTATGAATATTTTTTCTTTGAAAAAAAGTTATGTTTCTATATGTTGTTAGTTACAGGGCTAAGTTGTTTTAGAATTAAAATTAACATTTAACAAAAATTAATATTTGTTTTCTAAATTGTAGAATTAAAGTTGAAATAAAAAAGCAACTAACAAGTTTAACAAAATACTAAAAATTTTTAAATTAAAATTAATTCATTTACTTTTTATCACATATGATGCTTAGGAAAAAAAAGCATAAAGAAAAATCATATTACATAAAGCTATTTAAAAATTTTATTTAAATTCCTTTTTGCTATAAAAGTATCTCAAAATAAATAAGTTAAAAAATATTTGCTTAATTAAAATTAATTACGATGTCTGTGATTTCAATTAAGTAATTTTTTTATGATTTTAGAAGTAGGAATATTTTTTCTTTGAAAAAAAACTTAAAACTTTCTTAAAAAACGTTTCTTATAAAGCCTATGTTATTATTTGTAGGGCTAAGTTGTTTTAGAATTAAAATTAACTAAATTCCTACAAAAATAAAATGACATAAAAATTTATTATGATTTAATTATCTAAACCGATAAAAATATATAATTTTAAAGAGAAGTATAAATTTTTGTACGAAATTACAATATGATAAATTCATATCATTATTCACAAGGTGTTTTATTTGAAAAGCCATAAATTTCAATGTGTGTAAATTCTTTACAAATTCTGTAAACATGTAAATCGATAATCAAATTAGATTTATTTCATTAGCTGAGTAATTTTTTAACTATCAGTTCTCCCAATCCAGTCGATTTAAAACGTTTATTTTAATTTTCCAGTCGTATTTCAAAGCCCCGCTTAATTTATGAAGTACTTAATTAACGATGTCTTAAGTGACCGATCATTTATTCCAAAGCGGCTGCATGTATGAAAGTAAAAAAAATAAACAAATAAACAAAAGTTTGATGTCTTGATACCGTCTAAGCTTCAGGAATAAATAACGTCGCTATTTATTTCGAAAAAGGACGTTAATTTCAAACTTCTAAATGGCCATCTTGTTATCTGCTGCCCAACTTTTCAATCCTGATTAAAATGGGAAAGGGTATAACGAATGTGAAAATCTCAAAGGGAATTACTCTGAAGGGATGGACAAAAAAAAAAGAGAGGATTCCAAAATCCCAGTTATCAACAACCTATACCAATATGCATCATTATATATCTATATTTTTTTTCTTTCTGTGTCTTCCATCCTCCCATTTCTTAACAGGGCTTCTCTATTTTTTCCCCAGAAAAACGGCAAAAATAAAATAAAATAAAAAAAAGGGGTCTGCCCTGATATTTTAAGCGTTCGATCTGCGATCGCTGCACTGGTGAAAAATGGGGGGTTTAGCGGACTTATTAGTCAGAGGGATGGCATAGGAATACGGAGGACTTAGCGGTTGACAGTGAAAAACAGCGAATGCTCCAGAACGCAGGGCTCTAGGCCTGGGAGTCATACGTCAAGCGTTGCTCCTACGGTTCGCCCGAGGATTTAAAATGTAAAGCCATAAAACCTGCGGCATCTAAATCTCGGAGCTGCGCCATCGATTCTTTGCCCGTCGTTTAATGGCTCAATAATGCCGGCGGCAAACCCCCGTGCCTGGATTAGGTCCCTTAATCCCTTTTACAACAAGCATATGAGAATGGATGGCCAAGGCGTTGGACAGTTTTTTTCTTTCTCTCTCTCTCACAGAATTTCTTTACTTTTTAATGGGTTTTTTTCTTTTTTACTTCAGCTAAGAACCATTCGTACCCATTTTGTGCGAAATTAAAATTTGCATACTGGTATGGGTTCAGTATATTCAAATTTGTATTCCTACATCTACGAATCATTTGGTGTGCATGTTTTGGATTGGGGAAATAATGTCCTTTCAAAATTTGCATCAAATTCATGTCTGAGAAGTATATTGGTGATATGATGGACTGCCATGTCAATATATATTGATATATATAATATAATATATATATATATTTGTTGTTAACAGGAATATAGGTAGACAGAGTTTTAGTCATACATTTTTTAATTATCATAAATTTTTTGATTTATTGAATATATTAGATATTTTTTGTTTTCTTGTATATTTATTAGTTCAACTTAGAACACTTGTACTAATTTTGAGCGATATTCAAATTTGTATTTCTGCATCTACGAATCATTTGGCATATGCGTTTTGGATTGGGGAACTAATATTTTTTTCAAAATTTGCATCAAACTGATGCCTAAAAAGTAAATTGGCGATATGATGGACCACCTTATCCAATATACATTTTATTTGTTGTTGAAAAGAATATAAATAGACATTGAATTAGTCACATATTTTTTTGATTTATTGAATATATTATAATTTTTATTTTCTTATATATTAATTAGTTCAATTTAGGACATTCGATTTAATTTTGAGCAAAATTAAAATTTGCGTACTGTTATGGATTCAGTATATTCAATTTTGTACTGAATCATTTGGTGTACATAGATTGGGGAAATAATATTCTTTCAAAATTTGCATCAAATTCATGTCTATTGGCGATATGACAGACCATCATGTCAATATACATTTACTTGTTGTTGAAAATAATATAGATAGACATTGAATTTTAGTCACACATTTTTTAATTATATATTCTCGATTTATTGAATATATTGTATAATTTTTACTTTCTAGTATATTTATTAGTTCACTTTAGAATACTTGTTCCAATTTTGAGCGAAATTAAAATGTGCATATTATTATGGGTTCCGTATATTCAAATTTGTATTCCTACATCTACGAATCATTAGGTGTACATGTTTTGGACTGGGGAAGTAATATTCTCTCAAATTTGTATCAAATTTATGTTTGAGAGCTGATATATATACTGAGCATGTTAATAATGTTATTTACATCATTTAATAATTGGATAAAATGTACCGTTACATTAAAGTAGGAGTATATTTTCCAGTTACATTTATGTTTGTCCAATTATATTTTATAATTTTACTAATACAGTAGAAAATTTTTCTTTATTTCATATTAAAATACTCGCATCATTTTAAACAAAATCAACATTTGCAATGAGTTTCATATATTCTGATTTGTGTTAGTATATTTATGAATCATTTTGTATACTTAAAAATATAGCTTTTTTAAAACTTGAGTTTATAAGTATGTCTATAATGTACATTTTAATAATATTATTTACATCATTTTAATATAGGCAACAGATTGTTTCATAATAAGGGTTAAATTTTACATAGGAATATTTTGAAAGTAAAATTTTGCTTTCATAAATAAGTTAATTTTACAATGTATTCTCTTGTGAAATTGCTTTTAATTCAAAACCAACTAAGAAATCGATTTTATAATAAAAAGAAAACTATATTCCAACCCACTGCGAATTCATACATAAAACATTCAAAATCTATATAAGAAATCTACTAATTCTTCTTAAAATAGATAAATTTATCGTTTCCTTATTATAAAAATATATCTTTATCTTATAGTAGTATTGTAAACATTAATGTATTCCTAAAGTTAACTCAATTCTCTATAAAGACTATAATTAAAATAAGCATTCATTTTTCTGTGTCCCACTTTTCCTTAAAATTTATATAAATCTATGAAAATACTGATTATATATTTTTTTAAAATTTCTATTAATATATTCTCGAACTAATAATAATGTTATTTACCGCTTAAATTCCATTGTAGAAAACAAATAAATCTTTCGAATAAATTTAAATTTTCCATTGATCAGAAAATTTTATTTTCTAGTCCTCTTTCTGTAATAATAATTAAATAATTGAACTGAAAAAAATTTCCTTGTAATATAATAAAAAAATTTCTTGTGATATAAATATGCATATTTGTGTATGAAAAATGCACAGAAATTGAATAACGTAAAATAAAAAAAGAGTGATATATGTATAATTATAATAACTATTTGGCTTAAATAATAATCTAAATCTAATTGGATGTAGAATATTATTTAAGACAGTAGAGTGAATTTTTAAAGCACTTGTTGCATTATTTTCAGTAGTATACATTAGTCTTTCACATATTTCATGCATGAATTTTAAACTAAATATATCTCAAAAAGAAAAAGAAAAAAAAAAAAAAGCATTCAACAAGATATTTTTATTGTACGCATAATTAATTATTGTACTCATTATAAATTTAAATATTTGTTGGTTCTCATGGCAATTCATGTAGAGATATTTTTCAGTTTGATATGTTTTAATTTATATGTCATTACATTAATTTCAAAATTTATGCAGTGCTTTTATTTATTTATTTTTAAATCCTCTGTTCTAATTATTTGTTTTCCAAAAAGGGAAGTCAAAGTTATTTATTTATTTTTATAAATTTTTTACATTAGAAAGAAAAGTAAAAGTGATTGATGGGGATATTTTTATTCACTCTTCTTAATCTTTTTGTGTATTGTTCTACTTCACATTCAAGGTGTAGCCTTTTTTTTTTTTTTTGATTTCCTTGTTTAGTTTATAAAAATATTTTTATATTTTTATAAACTAAACAAGGAAAAATCTTCAATTGAAACGAAATCAATTAAAATAGTGCCATATACATCATATCGTAAACTTTCAATTTGAAGTGGATATGATTCGTTGTTGTATTCCCAAGATAATTCCTTCAGGTCTACAAAGTAAAAATTTTGTAGAAATAAAAATGGGGGGAACTATTTATTTGGTAAAAATAAATATATTTTATTTGGTTATTTATTTTAATATTTTTACAAACAAGACAATGAAAAATCTGATTGAAACGACGCCAATTAAAACAATATACTATACATCATATCGTAAACTTTCAATGTGAAGGGTGTTTGTTAATGTTAGTATTTGTTGAATTTTATTATTCTGTTCCCAAGATAATTCCTCCAGATCCACAAATTAAACATTTTGTAGGAATAAAATGAAAAAAAAAAAAAAAAAAAAAAAAAAAAATCATAAAAAATATATTTTATTTGGTTATTATTTTAATATTTTTATGAACCAGACAGTAAAAAATCTGATTGAAACGACGCCAATTAAAACAATACTATATACATCATATCGTAAACTTTCCATTTAAATATATTTTGATATATGTGTGATATGAGAAGTGGATATGATTCGCTGTTGTATTCCTAATATAATTCCTTGAGATCAACAAAGTAAATATTTTGTGGGAATAAAATTAAAAAAAAAAAAAAAAAACACCATGTAGTTATTTTTTTAAATTTTATTCTATTATTATTTAATTCTTACTTTTATTCCATTATTGTTATAATTGTGATTGTTCCTTAAATTTTATTCCATTATTGTTAATTTTATTTGATTATTACATTAAAATTTGTTAAAAACATATTTTAATTGTTTTTTATTGTAATATTTTTTATAAACTAGACAATGAAAAATTTGATTAAAACGATGTCAATTAAAACAGCGCCATATACATCATATCGCATACATGGCAAACTTTCAATTTGTAATGGATATGATTCGTTGCTGTGTTCCCAGGATAATTCCTTTAAAGTAAACATTCTGTGGGAATAAAATGAAAAAATAAATAAACGACATGTTAAAAACATACATTGTTTTAGGTGATATATTTTTATATACCAGACAGTAAAAAATCTGATTGAAACGACGTCAATTAAAGCAATATCATATACATCATATCGTAAACTTTCATTTTGATATGATTTGTTGTTGAGTTCCTAAATTAATTCCTTCAGATCCCCAAAGTAAACATATTGTGAGAATAAAATGAAAAATAATAAAATAAACGATATGTTAAAAACGCACATTATTTTAGGTGATATATTTTTGTAAGCCTGACAGTAAAAAATCTGATTGAAACGACTTCAATTAAAACAATACCATATACATCAATTTGAAGTGGATATGATTCGTTGCTGTATTCCCAGGATAATTCCTTTAAAGTAAACATTCTCTGCGAATAAAATATAAACGATATATTAAAAACACACATTACTTTAGGTGATACATTTTTATAAATCAGACAGCAAAAAATTTGATTGAAAATGACACCGTTTAAAATAATTCAAATACGCATCATTTCTTATGTTTTGCGATGTGAGATTGACGTGATTCGTTGTTAAATTTCACCGGCGATCGCTCCTCCCTCTTGCCGCACCCTTCGGCATCGCGATCGTCTGCCAGCCCGTCGCCAGGGCCGGGCGGCGAACGATCGGCGGCCTTCCCCAATTGGCTGTGGGAGCAGAACGGCGTCGACAGGTTTATGTGCCTTTCATGGGACACTTAAGCACACACTCTCCCAAATTTTATGGCTCCCACTTACGGGCTCTATTCTCCCCATGTCTCATAAACTCTGCTCCAGAAAGGAGTCAAACCACTGTTTTCCGAGCGGAGAGGCTAACAGGTTGTTTATGATTATTTAACTGCCCACACTTTTTTTTTTCAGTAATGTAGTTCGATAAGTGTATTTGGCACAGTTTGATGTCTTGTCATTTTTGTTGTGGAGAGAGAGAGCAGTGTGTGCTAAATAGGTTGAAATATGTCTTGGGACATGCAATGCGTCTGTTTGTAATTTCCACACTGAATCGCATGTTATCTGTACCTGCTTGTAAATGACCCACTGACATAATTTCTGTAGGAAAAAGCCTTTTTTCTTATAAATGCTCTATTATGATTTTCTACTGATTGAAAAACGTAAAAGCAATGATGTTAAAACAGCAGTTTTTCTGAAAAAAGTTATCATTTGAGTATATAGTAAATTTTCCTGCACATATAATATTACTGATAAAGAAACAAAAAAAAAAAAAAAAAACATTTGATTAAAAGAAATATCTTATTTCTTTTAACTTTCAAAACAGTAGATTTATTTTATATGGGTTAGTGCTTATATAAAATAAATTAATAATTTATGATAACGTTTATTTAGCATTTTTCACTGAGTATTTCATTACTTGAGTACATAGTAATCTTTCATGAACATATAATATTATAGATAATGAAATAAAATTAATTAAAAGAAATATCTTAATTCTTTTAACTATCAAAACAGTAGATTTATTTTACATAGACTAGTGGTTATATAAAATAAATCTGATAATTTATGATAATGTTTATTTAGCATTTTTCACTGAGTATTAAAACTATGCAAACGAATTAAACAGATTATGGGCATTAATGATTGTTGTTTATATAGTTTTGGGTTTTTTTAAAAATAACTACAGTAAATTAATGAAATCTAAAAAGATTATTACGAAAAATAACTTGTAAATTGATAGTTAATTGAGGGATGTATCTTAATTTGTATGTTTTTCGATATAAATTTGTTAGATTTAGCCTAAAAAAATTTATACAGATATTAATGATATATGTACAAATGAGTATATGGTACTGGAAAATGGTACTAAATTTCATGCATGTATAATATAAGTGTTTTTATGCATGATAATGAAATAAAATCTTACTTTTTATAACTTAATAAACAGTAAAAGCGTTAGCCTATATAAAATAATTCAGATAATTTATGATAATGTATATTTAGCATATTTCCTCGAGTATTAAAACTAATATACAAGTGAACTAAACATATTAAGAGTATTAATGATTGTTTTTTATACAGTTTTTTTTAAAAAATAACAATAGTAATTTAATGCAATCAAAAAATAACAATTGTAAATCAACAATTAATGGAAATATCTTACTTTTTTTTTTTTTGGATATAATTTTAACAGCTTCAGCCTAAAAAAAATTATATATACGTATTAATGATAATGTTTATTTATCATGCCGCACCGAATATTATTATATTAAAACCATATGAATGTATAAAGCATATTACACACTTAATGATTGTTGTTTATATAGTTTTTGTTTTCAAAAAAATAATATAACATATTAGTGTACTCTTGAAAAATGATTATCAAGTAAAATATACTAATTAATTATATAAGTGAAGAAAAACATTCTTGAGAAAAAGATTCTCAGCTGTGAGGATTAAATTCTTTATTACATCCATAGAACAGTTTGGAATATCATTTATTTCTCAGTTCATTTTTCTCAAGAATGTTTTTCTTCACTTATATAATTAATTATTATATTTTACTTGATAATTATTTTTCAAGAGTACAATAATATATTACATTATTTGTAATCACATCTGTATTAACCCATTTCATTTATAATTTATTTGCTATCAGCCATTTTTAAATCATATTCAAGTTCAAATAGATTTTCAGCAACACTGTTAGTTTGGAAGCTTTTTCTTGTCTTAATGCTTGTAATTACTTAAATAGTTATAATGCATAATAGTTATAATGTAGTTACTTAAATAGTGTTACAATATTTTTGTTAAAAATTACTTATAATTAATTTCATTTGCAAATCAAGGCCATTTCCAGTCTTTGTGGAAAGTCTATGAAATTTTTCACTTAACCTAGACCAGTTGATGCTTAACAATTCCTAACTTAATCAAGATTCATTCACGAAGATTTCTGCAATCCTCTTTGGAAAACATGCCTTAGTCCCACCAAATTAATTGAGGTTTACTAGTTTCTCGCCAAGTGGCTTTTGTGAGGGATACCACCAAACCTCCCATTCATTAAGTGTGGATAAGTAAGTGTGTCCAGAAAGCGGTTTTATAAATCGTCGCCAACACTCTAATTGAAAATGGATTCGGGCTTCCCCTAAGACCTTCCAGTGTGGCAGTTATCTATTCTTAGGGCTTCCTCTATTCAGCGACTGCCAAATCCAGTTTAAGCCTTGACATTTCTTGCCAGGGTATTGGAAGGCACCGGGGCGTAGCCTGTCGCGGCGGAATCTGGGTTATTAATCAGCATTAGGCGTTGGACTAGAATGGGCACCTTCTGTTTCACGCCAACCACGCGTGAAGCAGCATCTCCAGCTTCCATATGAGTAGGTGCTGATGGGACTTATCAATTGTAATCGCTTAATTGCTAGTCCCACATAAGCGCGGCAGACCGTGCTGCACCGTGGAGTGTTTCGATCTATCATGTCTTCTGGAACCAATCTTCGATGCATAAAACGGTGGATGTTTTGCAACAAGAAGCGAATGGAAAGAATCGATTAGAAATAATGCACTGTGGTCACTTTTTAAAAAGGATTCCTGTAACTTTTTCTTTGTACCACAAAATTTTCAAATGATGTTTACAACAAGAAGCGAATTGAAAGAATCGATTAAAAATAAATACTGTGGTCACTTTTTATTAATGTAACTTTTTCTTTATACAATGTAATTTACGAATTTCCTCAATTGTTTCATAAGAATTTATTAACAGCAGTTATAAACAATGAAAAACAAATTTTTGAAAGCTTATTTTTTTTTAGATGTACATAAACATTAATAATAATTCACAAAAATAATAGTGAGTGGTTGATTTTTAAAAATGATTTCTGTAACTTTTTCTTTATGACAAGAAATTTTAGAACTTCCTCAACTGTTACATAAGAATTTATTGACAAGAGTTATAAAGAATGAAAAAATAATGCTTCAAGAAAATTATATCAAAGCTTTTTTTTTTTTTTTTTTTTTTTTTTTTTTGGATGTACATAAATATTGACAATAGTTAGTACATTCTAAATTAATTACTACTTTTTGTTATAAATATCTTAGCAACAGAGCAAATATTAGAGACTTGATTGGTTGTAATTGTAATCGGCTGAGAATTAAAATTTGGTTGATTTAATGACGAAATTAACAAAAAAGAAAGAAATATTACTTGTCAAAAACATCAAAATGTTTTAAAGTAAAAAAGTTTTTGAAATAAATGAACATTGTGTTAAAAGTGTCGAAAAAATGTATCAAATATTGTATCAGTGAATATATAAATTAAAAAGGGGGAAAAGAAAAGTAATTTCTGAGTAATTTGTGTTTTTTAAGATGTTTTATAGGCTTAGGTCATAGGAAACAACTTGTGAACCTTATATTGTTTTAATAGTTAGAATTATTTTTATGTAGACATATTTTAGAAACAGAGTTTAAGGAAATAGATTGGATTAGAAATTGACGGAAATTTAATTTTTTCAATTTAATTTTCTAAATTTTTATCCCTTTAATAAAAATTTAAGTTGATAAATAATTAAATAAAAATTATTTTTTAAGAATGTTTTGTTCATATTTTGTTAAACATGAATTTTTTTCCCTTTCTGTTAAAATTTTTAATACCTTATAATCTGCAAGAATGATATTTAATTTCTTAATACCATAAAGGTTTAATATAGTAATATAAATTTTTGTGTTAATTAAAAAAATAATAAGCTTCAGTATCAATGAATAAAAAAAAAGTGAGATATTCTACTATCAAGCTAGATAGCAATTAGTATAAAAATGAACAAAACATAGTATTTGCTGGTATCACAAAAGTAAGTCAGTAATGTAGAGCGAAATAAACCATTAGTAGTTTCCTCATCCTATTCAATAAGGACTTGGACTATGCGATTACCTTTCTGGGTATCATTAAGAGGAAGTAGTGACCTTGAACTCAAATGAAAATCCACCATCTTAAGCACGGAACGGCTACCCTGCATGACATTCTGCATACCATTTCAATTTCGAATTCGATTCCATTAATTAGTTAAAAAATTAACAAAATATCATATTTGCTTTTATCATAAAAGATAAGTCAGTAATGTAGAGCAAAATAAACCATTAATAGTTTCTTGGTCCTATTCAATAAACTGGACTTGGACTATGAGATTACCTTTTCTGAGTGTCATTAAGAGGAAGTAGTGACCTTGAACTCAAATGAAAATCCGCCATCTTAAGCACAGAACGGCCGCCCTGCATGGCAATTCTGCACACCATTTCAATTCCGAAAATACCGAAACAATTACACAGCGTGAGGCACCATTACGTTTGTCAAATGGAGTTATCCATTTTTGACAGGAACGATAATAGAGTCATTTTGGCAAAAAGAAAAGAAAGGGAGCTTCGTTAATTGACGAGCAGGTATGAGCGATGAAAGTGAATGGTTGTTGTTTGCATCATTATGAACGTGTTTTCTTGCAATTGCAGCGTTCAACCTATCTTTAGACAGAGCCCGTGATGAACGTGCGTTCCGTTAATGTCTTAATATTCACAAAATTACACCTTATTCCGATTCAGATGGGCGATACAATTCACACTGCCATTAAGGGGACTAGCCCCATATTGCGAAACGTTCCTTAAAGCTCACTTCAGTTATGTTTTCAAAAATTTCTTGAAGGAATATTTTGATAGCCATTTTGTGTTTTATCATTTAAGAACTTTCTGTTGATACTGTACTTTTCATTTTTCCATTATAGAAAAAAAAAGCCATTATTATTTATTTATTTATTTCATTTTATTTATTTATTTATATTTTCTGAAATGTGCTTATTAAAATTGATAAATAGTCCCATAATTTATGTTTATTAATAAAATAAATAATGACATTAAATTTAAAAATAGTTCATTATTTATGCTTACAATAAAAAATAATGGTATTATTAATATTTATAAATAGTCCCATTATTTATGTTTATTAATAAAATAAACAATGATATTATTAATATTTCTAAATAATCCTATTAAAGAAAATTTTTTCTACAAAACTTGTTTTATTTTAAAATTAATATAAAATTAAATTTTATTTCATATAAATGTTTTTTTTTATTGTCTAGTGCGGAAATGTTTTTATTAAGATTAAAAAGTTAAGTTAAATTAACAATTAAACTGTTTTTCAATACATTTATTTTTTAATTTGAAATCATGTATGCATTAAGATAGAAATTTTTTTAAATTATTCATTTGTGTTAAACAAATTCAAATAGAAAAATTGCGAAGGATAATTTTAATTTTTGCTTGAAAAAGTCTTATTTTCAAAAAGACCAATACTTCTAATGTTAAAATTTTTGCCTTTTTGAAATCACTGCATTGAGATTATGATATGAATAATCGATTCTGATCCCCAAGCGTGTTGTGATGGATGTCCTGTAATGCTGTCTATCGATTTTATCGATTATCATTTAATAAACATCACAAAGTAATTACTCTCTATCGTAGTAATCTTGCCAAAAATTTTAATTTTTCCAAATTAATGACCCAAAATAGATAATGAATCTTCGTTTATAGGTAATGCATTAATCATTAATTGTATGAAAAGCTATGCAAGGAATAAGTTTCCGAATCCTGACATCGATATATCGGACTTTGTAGGTTTGCAATAAATCGATATTGATAAGCATGGAGCATGCACGTTTTGAAAGAACTTTCAATCGTTATTTGTTTTCAGCTAATTGCATTTTAATGCATTTTTTTTTTCTTGCAACTTAAGAACCGAAAAGTTTTTGCAGTTTTTATTTAGATTTGTTGGTTTAAACTATTGACTGTTACAAATTTTACAGTGCCAATGGTGTGATTAAATTATCAGTTATGTATTCAGTTTTATTAAAAATTATTATTTAAAGTTATATGTTAAACTTGTTTTTGTAAATTATAAGTTGTTAAACTTGCAAATTGTTTTATGAATTGTTTATGTTAAAAATGAAAAATTATTGCTAATATTAATTAATTTTTATACTAGATTTCCAAATTTATATTACTCTTGACATTTTATATATTTTCATAAATGTTTATTAATAAAACAGTTGTCTTGTAGTAGATTATATACCTCATATAAATACGTAGTCAGTTGAATCTATCCTGTACAAGGAAAATTAGTTGTTTTAATTCAAGTTTTTCAGCAGATTAACATTAAAGATTAATACTCATTAAAATAATCTATAGTAATTATGACCTTGTTAAAAAATATTATGTGGAAAATTTGAGTGAAAATATAAATGTACATTTTTAGATTATTTATATATATACATATAATTATATTTAATATAATATATATTTTAATGAAAATATATTATATAATATAATAATAATACATATATTAATATATAAAAATATAGAATAATTATAATATATTTTTATATCTATTATAATGTCTTCCTGTTAGCTAAATAGTAGAATCTCTTTCGCTAATTTGCAAGTAATAAATTATTTTTGTAGAAAAATAACACCGTTTTAAAGATAGAATTATATTGCAGTAATTAATTAAAATTACTGCAATATATGTTTTTTAGTAAAATAATAAATGATGTAAAAGTTTTAAAAACGTATGAATGCGAAATATATGAAATATTTTCAAAATATAAAACAGTGATGTAAAATTAAAACTAATAATAAAATTAGAATAATTAACCTAACTAATAATTAATCTTTAAAACGAAATGTATTACTGTTAGTGTTTAATTACTTTTCTTATTTGTATTCAATTATTAGAAAAAAACTTCAGTTTTCAATAGAAGCGTGAAATAATTTATGAAAAAATATGCAATATAATAACCACTCAAAACAACCACTCAAACCACAAAACAAACCACTCAAAAATAACCAACAAGAGATAGAAAAAAATAACCAAATTGATATATTTAAACGATACATTATAATAACTTCTACATAATCGTAACATTTGTTTCGGAAAACAATTCAATGTATACAATATGTTATTTAAAGATAAATAATAGGTGTAATGTGATTTCGTCAACAATCATTATCTTGTAGATATAAAACATAAAGGAAAAAAATTTGTTTCGAAAGTTTTAATAGTTCACATCACGAACTTAAAAAAAAAAAAAAAAAAAAAAATGGTGAAATCATAAAATGAAACTCTATGGATTATTATTAAACCGTTTTATAAAGTGAACCAGCTTGAAGTCAACCAATCGCATTGCGTGTTTTAACCCGGTGAAGAAACCGCTATTTGTTACCGTTCCCGCTTTGCAAGCGACACTCCAATTGGCTAACAATCATTTTCTTACAGCGTGGCCGCATAATGCTTGTCCTCATATTCAGAACTATAATTTCAAAACGCACTAATGATCTGTCGTGACTGTCTTGCATTTTGAAAATGCTTGCGGAAAGTTTTCCGTCGTGAAAATTCTTTTCCTATCAAAACTATTTAATTTTTTTTATTCTTTTTGTGGAAATTTCAAAAGTGGTCGGGATATAAAATCACCCCGTTAAGAATAAACATTAGCTAATAGAGACAATGCAACAGATATAATCATATGGCTATCGGTAATTGCCCGCAAAAGACTGGAACATAATAATAATAAAAAGAAAAAAAAAAGTATTACCCTTTTGATTCCCTTCTTCTTCCAGAAAATTATGGTATCCGCAAAAATCGCTCATTACATTATCCGAGTCTTTTACGAGGTTCTAATTATAGTTCGAGAGCACTTTGGAACGCTTAAAAGTTCTCTCATCGCAGGCAAAAATTTATATGACCTCAACGCGCCATGACACATTTATCGTCCACTTATCGTTTGCAGAAATGAATGTTGCCAAGTATAAGTTGAGTAACTTTGCATTGTTTAAAAATTAAAAATTCTCTCAATTTTCTTAAGTTTGTTCGACCAAAAGGTGTTGCGTAAAGTTGTGGGTGTTTTCAAGTCTTCTAGAAAACTAATAGTAGTTTTATTCTTCGAACATTTGTTGTAAGAATTAAACACCATTTTTAAATATATATTTGGAAGTCATCTATTCTTGGTATACAATGAATACAATTAGATTAATGTGTTTTCAGAGAAATCTTAGTGTAACGATGTACCCAACATAAATATAAATATTTATAGCATAAAATGATCAGTATGGATTGCTTTTTTCGCTTTAGAACTATTTAAAGAGGTGAAAAATATTGATGTAATTTGTTTTGATGAAACAATAATGGTGGACAATCCTGTATGAATTATTACTAATTTATTGAGTATTTAAGGCACATATTATAATAACATAATGAAGTACATAATATAAGCACATAATGAAGCTACTTAAAACATATCACTTTATTTTGTATTCCTTTCTATGGGGTTAATAAAGAATTAAATGCAATTATATAAGAAATATGCAGAGCCAATTTTGAAGGGTTTTATTTAATTCTTTATTTAATGGTATCATATTAAAAGATTGACTATTACATACAGGAGTATGTGTAAAGTGTGTTTATGTGTAACTAAATGCTACAATTTTTATCTGTTTGCAAACAGATTTTCAATATTAATAAAAAAATATTAAATAAAATTTTTTGAAGCGTTTAAAAATAATATAAGATTTTGAAAAATGTTAGTTTTTGTTAATTAATAGTATAAGAAGGTAAAATGCTAAAACATTTTGCTCGTAGGATATCTGCAAATTTAAAGAAATATTTACAAATAAACATTCAGTAAATTATTAAATTATGAATCAAAATAATACAATCAAATATAAACCTATGTATTATATATACTATGTATAAAACTGCTTAAGTTGGTCACTAGTCAGTTTTCGCAAAAACATTGTAATCATTTTACTTTTAATAATTAATACCTAATATGATAATTTCTAACTTAGTTTGTACATTTATATGCGATTAGCTTTATTATTTGTTTCTTTTTATATACCTTTTAAAATTTTCATGAAATAAATTGTTTTATAAAGAAATTTTTTATAATTAAGTAAAAATAAAATCAGTCAATATATTTTAACAAAAAATTTCAATGAAATTAAGTTTTCAGCAAATTTAAAGCATAATTTTATACCTATGAAATAGAATAAATGCAAAATATTTAGTTATTGAAATAATCGAAATACAATAATTTAGAAATGATTAATAACTAAACCAATTCTTGTTCTCTTTTTAAAAGGAATAATATGTTAAAGATTTAACATAATTTATTTATGACTTATAAGAACACATGCACTTCTGAATAAATAATTACTCTAGCAAGTTATTTCTGAACAAGAGAACCCAAGTCCATTATAGTTATAGTTAAAACAAACAAAAAGATATAACAAATTACTGTTAGATATTCGTTTTTATAATTTAACAACACCTTTTTACAAACAGGACATGTTTGATTTTGCAAAACATCAAAAGCAAGTCTCGTCTTGAATGAAAAACAAAGCATAAGATAGTTAACTTTTTGAACTCAAAAAGCTTATCAACTCGATTGATCTCTTCTCCCCAATTACATTATGCAATTGGTGCCTAAAGACAAATAGGCAAATGCCAGATATTAGCATTTCTCATTAATATGGATGAGAACATGAAAACAACAAGTAACTTAACCGGTTTGTATTATGGGTTTTATTTTAACACATCTTTATAAACAGGTAAGTAAACAGTAGCAACAGACCCATGCATGAGCATCGATCCCTTAGGCCTCGTACCGCACGGAGATCAGGCATTTTAAGTGCCCATGGAGAGGAAAGCGTGCCTTTAATGAGTTATAGCCAACATGGCGGCCTCCATAGAAGATGCCGACGGACCAACGGAAGATTCGAAAACAACGGCCATTCCGGGGTGAGTACCACAAAAATATTGATGTATTTTTAAAAATGGTGTCCCTTTCATGATGAATGATGTGCATGGAATTTGAATTTATAGTTTTGTGGTGATGAAACTGGTTTCTTAAGTTTGTTATCGATCGCTGACAATGACAAGTTGGCTCAAAAAAAGAAAACAAGACGCGACCATATCTGTTATTGCGAGATCATGGCATGAAAATAGATGATGAATCTTTACGACATTCTCATGTTATAATTCAAAGATTTAATTCACAAAATGTTACGATTTTTATTCATTTTAACAACATTTATTTATTTATTTATTTTAGTATTATGTAATATATAAACAAATTAATATTTTTAAGATGTTTATGATCATTTTCATTTTTAAACAAATTAATATATTTTTGTTTGTTTGAAAACAGTTTATTTTAATTGAAATACTTTATTTTGTTGTTGAATATTTTTTTATGCTTATATTAATGAATCGCATATTATTTATATTTTAATATAAATTACATCTAAAAATTGGTATTAAAACAATTTTGGCAGACACTATGTTTTTAAAAATAATTTTTAATATTTCTGTCAATTTAATCGTTATATTTCAAACATTTTAATGGTTTTAAGAATTTTTATACGATATGACAAAGTTGAATAAAATTATATATTGATATATAATTTTATACTGAATTTATCATGATTTTACATCTTAAAATGGATAAGCTTTTTTAAAGAATTTAAAATTCATTCATTTTATGTAATAAAATAATTTTCATTTATTAAATATATTTAAATTTTTACAAAGCAAAAATTTGCTATCTATTTAACCGAACATTTTAAAGGTTTTATTTTGAAGTATTTTAAATAATATGCTTTGAACTTAAATTATAAAAAGTAAACCTTTTTTATAACTAATATGGGCAAAATGTTTTATTTATGAATAATGTTGATTCCTCCTCAAAATATACTATCTCATTTTTTCCCTCTTTTTCATAGTAGTCACTCAACACTATTAATTAGGGACAATTATTAATTACCAAGTTAATAATAGTCCCCACAGTCCTTATATTGTAGACTATTATTAATAATTTACAGTAGTCACCTCAAGTTATCATTCACTGAAAGTTTAAAGATGAAAATAAATAGCTGATATATTGTTTAAACCTTATAAAATAAGTAATAATTTAAGTAATATTTAGGGAGGAAACAATGAGTGGAATAAGTGTTTTAAATTGTGAAAAGAATACTTTTTAAAAATTTCTTTTTTAGGAACCAATAGAAATAACAAAATTTTTCTAAATTTTCACTTTCCTACTTTTCTATACAATTTAATAAGTTAACAAATAAGTTTAATCTGCAAATTCGAAACAAGAATGAATTCTCATTTCTAATATAAATTTTTTTTAAATTTCACTAAAATATATCTTATATATGTAATAATATAACATTTTAAGGCATGAAATATTTTATGTTATACTGTTGAAAGTATTGAATTTTTCATTATAAGGAAAGATATTTATTTTTTATTATATTTGATTTATTGTTTAAATTAATTAACTTGTTTTTGAATATCTTGATAACAATAAATCCATACACTTAATAGAAATTTTATTTACATTTTATTAATTATGTATTTTTTTCAAGCAAAATCTTTTCTATTTTCTGTTTGTTCCATTAAATTATAAAACACAGATTATAATTTGAAAACATAATTATCTAAATTGAACATTTCAAGATGTAAAGGAATTATTCTTATTTCGAATATTTTTATTTGAATATTCAAAACAAAAATCAATTCTGTAAAGTTATATAACATTATTCTATGCAATATATTATATTTATGCATTATTCTATGAAAACAGCATCTCAAAAAAGAATGCTTAAAAGTGGAAGAAAAATTGTATTTTTAAAAGATGTCTTAAAAGTATGAAATATTCATAGTGACATTACTGGTATTTATAAAATAATGCAACAATAATTTAATGATAATGTTAGTAAATAATGATAATATTAATTTAATTTAAAAGTTAGATAAACTTCAAGCATTTAAAAATGACTTTAAAATTTTAAAGAGAAGAAAAATAGGTTAATTGTGCTTTTTTACATTTTGTCTTCAGCAATATTTTATACTAGTCTCATCTAACAAGAATATTAACTATTAAAATGATACATAAATCAACGGCGAACTAGAAACATTTATTGAAAGCATAGTTTTGGCCGTCTTTTTTCCTTTAAATGTTTTACCTCACGTTTTTTAAAAAAAAGAATTTTTAATTTGGTGCTATATTTCTTATCGGCAAAAGCTCTTTAAGGTTATTTACCAACAGAAATTACTCCCTGAAAATATTATAGAAATTAATGGCTTGAAAAACATTTTACAATACATACATACATGTGTGTCTGTTTCAATACTTTTTAATTTAGGATTTTTGTATAACATAAGTTAGAAAAATCTTAAATTAAAAAAAATTCTTAATCGAAGAATCTTAACCATTATTTGTTGATTGTTAGAAAATTATTACACTTTTTTTTAAATAATTTTCTTGGTAGTGATTTTCATATTTGCTTCCTAAATGACTTTAAAATCTATGTTTCTCTTTTAATATATGGAAATCTTATTCTAACCATTGCTTGACTGATTGAAGACAATATTTTGGAACCATTGATAACATAAAATATTTCAACGTCTGTCAAACTAAATTCTATTTATATATGGTATAAAAGTTATATACATTGCCAATTTTTTTATATATATTTTTTATAAATGCATTGAAATTTGATGGGATTGTTAATTACAACATTGCTTGATAGCACAAGACAGAATATTTATAATGATGATCGTTCTTTTAAAATCTGCCAATAAGAAGAAAATACAGCACCCATTGAAAGTTAGGCATGTTAAACGGTGGGTTTGATTTTTGAATATGAAAATATCCCAAGAGAAGAGATATCGATTAATGAAGTATAAGAGTGCTAATTAGCATTAATAGATTGAACGCATTAACTAATAATTGGTTAATAGAAGAAAACACCATAAAGACCTTTATGACTGCTAAATAACACAACATTTGCCGATATACAAGTTATATACATTGCCAATTTTTTTATATATATTTTTTATAAATGCATTGAAATTTGATGGGATTGTTAATTACAACATTGCTTGATAGCACAAGACAGAATATTTATAATGATGATCGTTCTTTTAAAATCTGCCAATAAGAAGAAAATACAGCACCCATTGAAAGTTAGGCATGTTAAACGGTGGGTTTGATTTTTGAATATGAAAATATCCCAAGAGAAGAGATATCGATTAATGAAGTATAAGAGTGCCAATTAGCATTAATAGATTGAACGTATTAACTAATAATTGGTTAATAGAAGAAAACACCATAAAGACCTTTATGACTGCTAAATAACACAACATTTGCCAATTTAACATCATTAATTCTCTAAGATAATATCCTGTTAAATGTATTTTACTTTCATGTAGCACAATTTTTGTAATGCTGTTAAAAACATACTGATTGATAAAGAAACTTGTCCAATAAACATTTTTCACAATTGCACATAATTATATAAGCTGTGATGATATGCATGTTTTCTAAAAAAAAAAGCAGTACCAATCTCAGGATACTAGACATATTTAACGAAGGCTCTAATTTTGCATATGTATATATTCTAACATGACTGAGTCGATTAATGAACTATGAGGTTGATTGAAAATACTGACTGATAACACACGGATGAAACATATATGATGATCACCTACTTTTGAGATCTTCTTATTAATGCAAGTATTACCGCGTGAGGCAAAATCGTGGTATCCACTGAAGACTAGCCATAATAAAAGTTGTCTTTTATTTTGAATATATCAAGAGAAAAGATATTGAGTAATGAGATATTTATGACTATCTCAACATTTGCCAACTCACCATCATTCAGTGGGATAATATTCTGTTAAAGGATTTTTCCAACACTTTTTTTTGCTTATAATACTGCATAAATCACAACAGAAACATTTATGACAATCACCTACTTTTGAGATCTTTCTATTAACATAAGAGTTAGCATGTAAGGCGAAATCGTAGTATCCACTGAAGGCTAAGCATAATAAAAGGTGTCTTTTATTTTTGTATAAATATACCAAAAGAAAAGATACTGATTAATATTAACATAAATCGATAGAACACATTAACGATCAAATGCCTAGGGGAAGATAGATATTTGTGGCTATCTCAACATTTGTCAACTCAATGGCACAATATTCAGTTAAAGGATTTTTCCTACACTAGTTTTTGGTTTTAATACAGCATAAATCTGTTAACCGCACACCGATTGACAGAGACGCATGTCGCAAAAACCTTTTTATTACTTACTACACAGCGTTTTATAAGCTCTTTCCCCTGTGATGATATGCGTGTTTGCTAAAAGGGAAGAAGCCATACCACCCACCGGACGGCGGGCATATTAAACAGTGGCTCTGATTCTTCAATATGCAAACTGCCCCGAAAAGAAGAGCAGTGTCGATTAACGAGCCCTGGGAGTGCGAGGTAACATTAGAGGGGACATTAAAGCAGGGCCAGCAGGTGGTCTCATAGGATGAATATTAATGAAGGCAAGGGAAGGGACGCAGGTGGTCCAAGGAAACGGTAATGGCTACCTAACGATCTGCTAAGAAACTGGGCTCGATTGCATGAAAAATGCTGCCTTTGCCTTTGTTTTTTTTGCTTTTTAGGGCGGGACAATAACAAACAATCGATGAGGAGCTAAAAATGGCAGATCCATTGTTCCTTTTGTATTTCTCGAATGGTTGTTACTGAAATTTTATTACATTAAAAACTTGTTTTTGTTCACATTTTCCAGGGCTGTTTTTGAGCGAGAATTTTTGTGCGTCGTGTTTTGTTTGGTGTTGTAAATTAGAAATTGTTTTTATTTATGATTATGTTAATGTCGTCTGCAGTGATTTTAACACTATGTCATTTAATGAATTTTTGTTGTAATATATAAACATAATTTTTTTATTTGCATTAATTAGTAATGAGCTTAACACAACATTGTTTAATATATTTGAATTCAGTTATAATGAAAAATCGAAATAACTAATAAATTGCTTTTCTTTTCTTATTAATTATGTTTTGCTTAATAATTTTCCTGAATATTTAATGTTTTTTATTTGTGAAATCTTTAAGAAATTTTCTTTTAATTTGTGTTATTTATTTTTTTATTTGTACACATTTTTTTAATTTAAATATTGCGTCTTTAAAAACAAAAATTTTATGCAATAAAATTATGGAAATTTGTGGCTTTTGGTAAATTTATAATAACCCTTTATATTATTAATTGCCTATTATTTTGAAAAAATAATTACATAAAATTTTCATTATAAATTCATTTACATATCTTATTCAAACCAACATATCTTGTAATATTATTTTATGCATATCGAAAATTGTTTTAATTCTTTTAAAATTTTTTTTTCTGTTGCAAAATGAAAGTTTGCATATTTTATCCATATTTTTAAAGATTTTTTCTGTACTTATTTAGAAGTAATTGATTTTTATTTCTTTTACTTTCTTTAAAATTATGTGAAAAAACAATAAAAAATAAAGTTATATACTAAAATATTCTAGCATGACATTTAAAAGAAGCCTATAAGAAGCATGTGATTTCTAATGAAATATCACTAAGTAAAAAATAATTGTTTGTACTAGTTAAAATTTATTAGAAAAAAATTTATTACGCTTCGTAAAAAAATCAAAATCTATTGATCAAAAACTCATTTAAAAAAGTAAATTTAACACTTCTATTAGAAAAGGCATATTCCACTATATATTACGGAATAAGATGTAATACATAACATATATATATTTCTGTTTAATTACATGCGAAAAAAAACCTCTCTTTAATAGAGATTGTAAAGTATAAGAAAATATAAATTCAAGTTTATAATTACACTATATTTATACTGAATAACAAAAAGTTTGGAAATGTAATTCTTTTTATAAAAAGTAGATGGCAGCACAGGGACCAGTATTTACATGAAACGTTGAAAGCTGGATCGTGGTTGGACGGTTCCGCAGCTGATTATGCTGCACATGATTTATTACAATAAACCGCTTTAAACTTCCGAAAATGTCACAATTTTCGGGGACGCAACGTGATAAATCTAGAATCCAAAGATGATATATTGCTGCAGTAACGACTGGAAAGTGAACTAAGCTGAATTATCCTAAGCTTCAGGGTTTCAAACGAGAATTTGGACATATGATTAAAAACGTTGGCGTCTTTCTACCACACGTCAAACAACGAATAAGAATTGCGAATGGTTTTGGTAATTTATTATGATTTCCTATAACGAATCACAGTGTATAGCTATTTCTTAACGGTTATTAATGGCAGAAATCAACCCTATCATGCTGTTTTCTTTCTTTTTTTTCAAAGAAAATAAACCAGATGTGTTAAGATTTTGATTTTTTTTTAGCAATATTGTTATTTTTTATTTATTTATGATAGATGAAATTGGGAAAAAAGAGAGGTTGATTGATGAAATTTACTATGTTTCAAAATGATTTTGAATTAGATATTGAACTGTTTGAAATTCTGACTGGAAATAATTGTAATAATTTTTTTGTGGGGAAGGGGTTAAATTTTGATTAATTAAATGTTACATTATTTGTTTATTGAAACATATTAATACTTATACAAACATATTGAAACATATCTTATAAACATTAAGTATTATCAGCTTTATTAATTTTTATTTTTTATGTTTACAACATTCATGAAGTTTAAATTGTTTCTTTCATCATTTAAGTGTAAATAGAAGGTCTTTCAGATTGAGTAATGTCTACAGAGAAGTTAGAGAAGATAGGGTTTTCGGAGGAATGTAGGATGTAGAAGTGGTATTGTTTTCTTTCTTCTGAAGTTTCTTAAAATGTAAACCACCCCCTTCAGTGATTGTTTTACTGCTGTTCAACTGAAAGTATGAATTAATTTACCCCTTTTTTTCTCTCCCCCTCCCCTTTCTTATCGTACTTTTTTTTTTTTTTTTTTAAATCTTTTGTGCTATGCAAGTGTAGGAGGGGATTCCATTGAAAAAAGTTATTTATTTTAAGTTGAGGCATAGGGGAGAAAGCCATTAATAAGTAACAATAACCACGTTGATTTTTAAAATTGCAAGTTTAAATTTGAATTTAAATTGAATCAAAATACGACAGGTTTTTCTTTTCTTCAAAAAATTAAGCATAAAAAATAAATTAAAAATATGATAATTCGCAATGCAAGTGTAGTAGGGGATTCCATTGGAAAAAGAACTTCACTTTGAGACATAGGGGTGAAAGTCATTAATAAGTAGCAATAACTAAGTTGATTTTTAAATTGAATTAAAATAAAATTTTTTTTTTTTTAAATTACACACAAAAAGAAAAGAAAAAAAAAAAAAAAAATTAAAAATACGATATAATTTGTTACTTCTCAAAATACATTTAAAAAGGATCTTCTTCACTATAAATTGAGACATAGGGGAAAATGCCATTAATTAGTAGCAATAAACTAAGTTGATTTTTAAAAATGCAAGTTTAAATTTTAATTCAAATTGAATTAAAATACAACAGCTTTTTAAAATTAAATAGTAAAAATAATTTTAAAATATGCTAATTCGTTATTTCACAGAATACACTTAAATAGCGAATATAATATTTGTTAACGAATTGCTTCAATTATTAAGCTTAAATTAATTATTTTAATTTATATACATTTGATTTTTTTTGTGTTATTTAGATAATTTGTTAGAATTTTTTTTGTTAGGCTGAATTAAATTAATACTCTGAAATTTTTATATATTTTTTTCTTCTTCTATGATATTATCTTATTTAAAAACTACTTTAACGTAATTTATATATATATATATATATATCAACCAAATCAAACCTAAAATTGCATCTTTAAAAATTATTTCAAATAAATTAAGGAAATATTACATAGATGAAATAAATAAATGGCAATATATCTATCTAATATTTTTTAACTCATATATATATATATATAACATTATTATCATTTATTATGTATATATATTTATATATAAATGAAAAAAACTGAAATGTGTTTCATCTATGTAACATTTTCATAATTTATTTGAAGTAATTTTTAATAATGTAATTTTAACTTTGAGTTGGTTGTGTAACGTTATAATGTGAAGTTCGAATCTCACTACAGGTCAGATCAGGTGTTTAGGTTTCTGATATCAACTATATATAATATACTGTGCTGCCATCTTTTGAGAATATATATAAATTGCTATAATATGCAATTCTTAAAAGACATTTATTGTGAATATAATACTTTCATTATTATTTCGTTTATTAAATTTATAAAAATCGTATTTTAAGAATAAAGTATTGAATACATTAATAATATGTTTACAAAAGAAATAAAATTTGGTATTGAAAATTTTTTTAACGAATTATCAATATTTTGTAAAAATTTAAAATATATTAAGCATGCTTATTTTTTATTTAACTGGTATTACTTATTTAATTAAATATATAAATAATGATTTTTTTTAGAGTAAATTCTTAAACGTATTCAGATTTTTTTAACATGTTTTTTTTTATTTTTTAATGTACTCTTATTAAAAATCATAGGTTAAATTTTTCTAATACATTTATTACTAAAACATATTGATCTGAGTTTTTTTGTGTGTTTTATGTGTGTGTGTGTGTAGGATTTAATAATGCGTAGGATTAGGATTTCGTGCAGGATTTCGCTGATTGTAATAAGAATAAATAAATAAAATAAAATATTTAAATTTTCCTAATGAATAAAGTAAAAAGAGAAAGATATTTTCATATTATTTCCTTTGACTTTTTTGTTGTAGTTTTCTTTTCTTCAACCATTTGTGATATTGATCGTTTGCTTTTATTTACATTAATGTACGGTTTCGCATCTTTTAATTAAAATTTGTTATATTTCCTGATCTATACAGCTTTTACATCTGTATTTGCACATAAAAGTATATAATGTATTTGCATTTGCTCCTTTATGTAATATTCTTATTTAACTTCAAAATCATTAGCTTTATCTTGTGATTTTTTTTTTTCTTGATATTGTTTCTTAGAATGCCCTTAATTAACTTATATCAGATGCTTTTTGTTAAAGCCGTAGAAAATCTAATTACTATCGATACTTTCTTATCATTGTATTTCTCGGATTTATGAGAATAATCATCTAGGTTTTTTTAATTTTTTTTTTTTTTTTTTTATGTTATTGCCTTTCCAGAGCCTTAATGACCTTGGTACACCTTGGCTAACGAAACAAAGGCTCGTTCATAGTGACCTAATACTAGACCTGTATCGCTCATAGTGACCAATAAATAACTTATATTCCTCAGCAGGATTAATTAAGTTGCAAACCTATGAAATAAATTTCCGTTTATGTTTTATGTACTATATTATATATATTGGCACAATAGCCTCTTAGTGAGCCAAGGCCGTCAGCCTACTTGCTGATTTCGAGACAGGGGATGTTTTCTTTTTTTCACTGGGTAGCCATACGTCCGACGGTCTACATTCATATTAGATCAGGACCTACAATTTACAGTGGATTCCGAACCACTACAAACATCCATGGTATCGCCGGAGCTCTAATTCGAAACCTCTGGCATAATAGTTAGGTCCATATATATATATATTAGCTATGCATGATTAGTTTAAAGAGTTATTTAAAGATATTGGGAAAACCTCGTCTCCACCATGTTAAGTTCATAATTTTTATATACTTTTTCATCAGAAACTTTAGTTAATAAAAATTGCCAGAATATTTTTTGTGCATTTAACATATTTTTTTTCTCACTTTAATTTTATATATGAATATTTTAACCGAAAGTCACTTTTACACTTCTATTTTTTACTCCATTTAGTTTCTTAAAAAAATAAAAAATCAATAAATTAAAATCCTTAATAAATGAAAACAAGTTCAGTAAATGAAAAAAATTCTCATGTTAAAACATTCAAATTTTTATTATACACGTAACATATAACTTTAAAGTTACAGAAATAAAGAAACCCTTTTCTGAAATAAATAAATAAATAAAAAAGGGGATAGTTTTCAGATTTTACATACATTTCTAAACTCGCGTCCAGATTCAAAACATTTGGCTGAATGTGTGTTTGTTCTCGTACATTGCGGTTTGAACGTGGAAAAACAAACTATTTACTACACTTGGGATCGAGTAACCGGCCGTCTTTCACAAATCCTTTGATGTGTTATTAAAAACAGGGATAAGGCTAAGAAATCAGTCAGTAAAGATCAGAGATCAACCTAGTATTTCTACTCACAAAACTATTAATTGAAAATTCTATATACGATCATATGAGAGGTTATTCATAAAAAAAACTCATTCAACGAGGTTAGTAAAAGGTAGCCAAAATTCATTTTTTGAAAGAGGTTACAGTAATCAAGTCGGTCATGTTTGTACTTATTTCCTAATATTATGCAGCATTTAGAGCTAAGCTAGGCAGCGGAATTAAAAAAAAAAAATTTTTTTTCATAATAATGTTCCATTTTTCAAGTAGAACAAATGAAGGAAAAATTCTCTTCCATCTCCAAAATATTTCCCAAATCTGAAATATTTCTCTTTTCCACGAAATGAAATATTTCCGTTAATGATTTGCTGCTTCGACTTCATTCTTTCTGGGGACAATCCCTTGTTCTTATTTACGAGGTGCTCTTGATTTAGCGGCATAGTTTGCAGATTTTAAATTCCTTGTCACTCCTTCTCCCCAGAGAGAACTCCAACTTCCGACTTTTTTTCTTCATTCCTCTCCACCCCCACCAACCCCGCGTGAGAATATGCCCATTTATTAATTTGTACCTTTTTAAAAAGGTGCCCGATTTACGCGACAACGACTTTCTTTGTGGGGCCTAATGACCGGCCACTCCTCCTTCTCCAGGGCCCTAAAGCCTAATCTAGCAGCACCGTGGGGGGATGCCGAAGAATTCCAGGGAGGGGTGCAGGCGACCGCAGGAATTCCAGCCCGCGTCACGCAAGAATTTTATTTCATTTCGAGCCCCAGAGGACAATTTGTTTGTGATATTCATCGCGTCGTGCCAGACAAGTTAATATTTGGGCAAACATTCGGTTTCGCATAACTTGAGATCAACTGCTCTGCGCCGCGTACGGTGAATTTCTCTCGTGATAGATCGCGTTCTCATTCCCCACATTTCGCGCCAAGATGAGGAATGGGCATTGATTTTCAGGGGCAGCATGGGGAAGCGATGCAATCCTAGTAATTATTTTCAGAGAATTACCGAAAATTTAATTTGCGTGCTTGTAGGAGGTTTTTACACAGCGAACGAACTGCTTGGTTACTTATAAAGTGGAAATTACAAACATAGATATAGGAATTCAATTGCAATACTTTTATTTTATATCTATTTTAAGGCAGTTTAAAAGAAATCTGTATAATTATAATCTTATGATATATAAAATTATAATTACGAACGGTATTTCAAATATTCGCTGTAAAATGAGTACAAAAAGCTTCAAATATTGGAATTTTTTTTTTGTTTGAATTTCTGGTGTAAAAAAATTATAAAGAATTACGATATTAATAAAGACAGAAAAGAAAGTTTCTGTAATATTTAATATGATAAAAATTAAAAAAATAATGAATAATTGTAACAAATAAAGCACACAGCGAGTTTTAGAACACTATAATAACTAACATCCCCGCACTACAGCCCATGGTGGGCCAAGGCCAGGGCCGGATTTTCCTATAGGCTAATTAGGCTTCAACCTAGGGCCTCAAGATCAAGAGGAGCCTACCTTCAAATTGTGAGCAAAATTAGAATTATACTATTCTAAAAACAGTAAACATTGAAACACTGAATCAAAAACAAAGAGAAATTCTACACATATGAATAATAAATAAACATAATAAGTAATTTACAAACTTAAAAATGAAAGGTGAAAGGGCCTCATAAGTGGAATAGGCCCTAGGGCTTCTTTTCATCTAAATCCTGCCCTGGCCAAGGCCATCTGTCTACTGGCAGATTCCAAGACATGATATGTTTTTTTTACGGGGGTATTAGGGTTGTCATCCCTACACCAAACATTCTACAATCATATTAGACCGGGTCCTACCGTTTAAAGTGGATACCGAACTACTACAAACATCCGCTTAACCGCCCCGAACCTGTGCGACTGAGTGCGAGATTAATACTCTATAATATTAAATAGTATCCAAGGCAAAATTATATCCATAGCCGGATATAATTCTAAATAGTATCCTGGCTATATGGCAAGAAATTTCAAAAACAGATCAATATTTTTTTATTTCATAATTGCTTTCAATAGACTTGAAATTTAGGTTTATTTTTTTGCAATTATAGATAGTACAAAATTAAAAGCAGCAGTTAGTAGAACAACTATAAATTTATTAGATGATATAGATTTGGCCGGAAAAATGAGTCATTTTTAAAAATTGCATTTGTGAACTTTTTTTAAAAGGTAAAAATCTTGAATTTATTATATTTTATATTGTAAAACGAGAAATGTTCTTAACAAAAAATTATAGAAACGCACAAATGTGCTATTGATAATTTATATTTTCTCATGTTTGATATTTAGAAAAAAAAAAAAAAAAGATTTGACTGTTGTATAATAAAAAAGTATGATATACATTAATGCTTACCGTCTGCAGTTCCGAATACTTTTTATTCTTAAATTAAAATGATTTGTTAATTTTAAACTAGAATATCTCCGAAATACATATTTTGTAACATATGTAAAACTGCATTTTGGACTTTCTCCAAAAACTGTTTATTTAAGTGTTTCAAAGATAATTGCTTAAAAGAACATGGCAATTTTAAGAAATAATAAATGCTTAAGTTTCAATTTTATGAGTTTTTATATTAAGGCAATGAAGGATAATTTACTATAAAGAAAGCATTGAAACAACCTGATGCTTCTCAAAGAAACCCTTAAAAGGAAAACAATACCTTACTCCACAGCAATACACATAAAAATAAAAAACATTTTTTATAAAAAAAAAAAAAAAAGGAATAAAAAAAAAAAAAATCTTTTTCTATATGGTTTTCTCGACATATAAATGATTGAAGTTATTCACTCACTCAACAACAAAAACAGCCCGCTCTAGTGATTCCAAATAAATGCAAAATACCGTGGAGAATTGCCCAACTCTCTTCTTTTTTTTCTTTCTTTCTTTCTTTATTCCCCACTGTGCGCAATCTATACAAAAAAGAAAAAAAATCCTCCACAATCCTTGGACCTTGGCTCACTCTATCAAAAAGAAAGAGGACTTTTTTTCTTCTTTTTCTTGATCCTTTTTCTTTTCGGAGGCTCTTTAAGCGTTCTCGATTTTTGCTCGAGTCCGGGATTTTGCAGAGACAGCGGCCATTTTTCTCTGTGGACGGACTGTGTCAAAACGGTGCCAAAGCCCGCTTTGATGGATGGCCGGCCGAAAAGTCCGGCTATTTGTTATGTTAATGCCCTTCTCTTTCTTCGGGCCGGCCTGATTAAAATAGATGGCAGCCCAGGGATGCTCCGATGATCCCGGGAAAGGCAATTGATGGTCATGCCACCTCATTCCTCAACCTAAAAACGCGTCAATGCCACGCTCTGGGCACTACTGGTGTGAGATCGGCTGGGGAGTTGATTTTGCACCTTTGCCACCCTTTGAACCTCAGAAGAACCAGTTCTAAATAAGAAAGAAATAATAAAAAATAACTTTAAATGAGAATAGAACTCGAAACATTCACTCATTTCATAATTGAATAACGCATGTTAAAATATTTTTGTCAACATGAATAGATTGCATTACGAAGAACTAATTCTTTAATGCAAATTCAAAAAACCTCAGTAAAATTTGGTCATTAAATTTGTGATATATATATTTAATTTGGATTTTAAAAGGTAGCTGCCGGGTTTTTTTTGTTGTTGTTGTTGTGTGTGGGCAGAATGGGTCAAAAGAGTATACAGCAGATATAATCTTGAAATTTAATAGCAATTTTGAGAGAGTTCATTTTTCACCTTTACCACCCTTTGAACCTGAGACTGGCAACTGGCGTACCGATTACGGAGTGCCAACAGGGGGAAATACCCCTTAAACCTCCTCATCTTAATTCATAAATATGATTGGAATTTTAAATGGCTGCTTAATTGTTGTTAGTAAAATTAAAGATAATAAACCTGAGAAGAACCAGTTCCTGAACAAGTTCAAATGAGAATAGTAATCAAACACTCACCCATTTAACGATTGAATAATGCATGTTAAAATATTACGATAGATTTATTTGCCAACACGAATAGATTTCATTACGAAGAACCGGTTCTTTATTGCAGATTCAAAGAACCTCAGTAAAATTTGGTTATTCATTAACCTCATTAAATTCGTGATAATTTTTTTTTTTAAATTTGGATTTTAAAAGGCAGCTGCCATTTTTCTTTGCAGACGGAATGTACCAAAATGATGTCAAAACTTTGTTGGGTGGAAGGCCAAAATATACTACTAACTACTTGTTATGTTAAGGTTACTATTTGTTATGTTATGTTACGTTAAGGTATTGACTTTTGTAAATTCTGCAAAAAAATATATTAGTCGAATTATTACTATTATCTTAATAAGAATCGAATAGTTGAATGTAAAATGGTGGTAAAGTTTACATTTTCTTAAAGATTATATCTGCTGTAGAAGTATCCGAGAAGAAGCAGTTCTTAAACGAGTTCAAATGAGAATAGTATTCGAAACATTCCCTCATTTCATGATTGAACAATGCATGTTAAAATATTGCGATTTTTTTATTTGTCAATGTGAATAGATTTCGTTACAAAGATCTAATTCTCCATTGCAGATGAAAAGAACTTCAGTAAAATTAGTCATTCAATTCTTGGTATAATTTTTTTTTTTAATTTGAATTTTAAAAGACAGCTGCCATTTTTCTCTGTGGACAGACTGTGTAAAACGATGCCAAAGCTTAGTTTGATGGATGAAAAGGACAAAATTTTTGGAAAAAAGAAAGCTGCCATTTTTCTGTGTGGATGGACTGTGCCAAAACGATGCCAAAGCTTAGTTTGATAGATGGATTGCCAAACCTTTTGGCTATTTGTTATTTTAAGATATTGACTTTCGTAAATTATACAAAAAGTACTATTACTAGTATCTTAATAAGATTCGCATTGTTGAATGTAATTTGAAATTGGTAAAATAGTATTCGAAACTCTCCCTGATTTCACAATTGAATAATACATGTTAATATATTGTGATTGTTCTGTTTGCAACATGAATAGATTTCATTATGAAGAGCTAATTCTTTGCAGCAGATTTAACGAATTTCAGTAAAATTTGGTAATTAAATTTATGATATATATGCATATTTTTTAATTTGAATTTTAAAAGGCAGCTGCCGTTTTTTCTTTGTAGACGGAATGTGTCAATACGATGTCAAAACTTAAATAGTTGGATGGAAGGTCAAAATTCTCAACTACTTGGTATGTTATGGTATTGACTTTCGTAAAATCTGCCGAAAATTTAAGTAATAGTTGAATGTAAAATGGTAGTATGGTTTAAATTTTCTTAAATTTAAACTATTTTGATTCTTTTTCTTTCTTTTCTGCTGTAGAGTTGAGTTTGCACCTTTAACACCCTTTGACCTTGAGAAGAACCAGTTCTTGAACGACTTCAAACGATAATAGTATTCGAAACATTCCCTCAATAATGCATGTTAAAATACTTCGATTGTTTTGTTTGTCAATGTGAATAGATTTCGTTACAAAGATCTAATTCTCCATTACAGATTCAAAGAACTTCAGTAAAGTTTGATCATTAAATTCATGATATTTTTTTTTTTTTTTTTTTTTAAATTTGATCGCAAAAAAAAAAAAATTTGAATTGAAAGACAGCTGCTGTTTTTCTTTATGAGCGGGATTTATTATGTTATGGTTCTTATATTATTGTCCGTAAATTCTGCAAAAAATACTATTATCTTAATAAGAATCGAATAGTTGAATGTAAATTGGTGATAAGGTTTACATTTTCTTCGAGATTATATATATATATTATATAAATGTATTGTAAAAGTCTTTTAATTTTCATTAATTTTAACAAATTTTAGGACATGAATTTAACTAGACCAAAGAATCCCTTAATCTGTTGTTGTTGTTGTTTCTTATCCCACTTGGCTGGCCAAGCCCACGAGCCCATACGTACTCATGATTGAAGGGGAAGGAAGCAGCTTCTGTTGTGATGGAGCACCCATAGGTAGAAGTCTGACTTTGGCTCCGTAATGCTCTTACAGTCATAGGAGACCGGGACCTACGACTTCAAGTGGATTCCGAACCACTACAAATATCCATGGCACCGCCGGGATTCGAACCCGAAACCTGAGGCACCGTGCGCTAGACACTCGGCCATTCAGGTTCCAAATTTGTGAATGCCAACGACACGCCGTGTTCCCAGGTAGTCACCCACCCAAGTACTGACCGCGCCCAATGATGCTTGACTTCGGTGATCTAACGAGAACCGGTATATTCAGCATGGTATGGCGTTGGCATCCCTTAATCTTCTTATCAGAATAGGCATTATTTATTCTTGAAATTTTTCTCTCTTTTTTTTTTTTTTTTTTTTAATCCACAAATACCTGACAGGAAAAGTTCAATCAAGCAATTCAAATGTTATAATATTCTGTCTCCTCTATTTGTTCGAAAAAAAAAATAGTATTAATTATGTAATATGAGTTAACATATATTTTTAATTTGTTTTAAATCTGAACAACAATTTGCAATCTTTCAACAACAAAACTAAGAGTTGAAAAAAGAAATAGACAATAAATGTTCATTATTCTACTGAAGTTTTAATTAAAAAAAATTAAACTTTTTTTAAAATTAATAGTTCCATGAAATAATTAGCTTCTAATTAATAATAATTAATTGGTTAATTAATAATTAATCTTCAAAAATTATTAACTTCATAAAATATTTTAAAATTTGTATTGTTTTTCTCTAAATTGTTCTAATTATCCGTATATATGCAGTGAGTTAGACGTCAGGAAATCATTAAATATTCATCCATAGTTTCATGTTATTATTGTTTATATTCATCCATTGCTTGTTAAAAATATATTGTCTTAGATTTATAATATTCACTTAAAGTAAAAATTAAATTTAAAAACATATTGGAAAAACTAATTTTCTTTATTTCACATTTTATGTTAAATGCTTCTTTAAAAACAGACATAAATTATGATAATTTTTACATATCCCTAAATGTTGCATATCTAAATAAAACCATGGTTTTTAAAAATAAACTTTAAAATTAAATAAAATGCTAGGTAAAATTTGTAAATTCGTAAACTTTCCTTACCAGTTATAACATCCCACAGATTTTTGAATAAATTATGAAAATTTTCCAGTTGTGTCAATAGCTTCTATTCCCAAATGGATATATTATATATTTTCAACCAATCAGAATCAGATATGAATTAATAAAAAAAAAATCTATCATGTACGACATGATTATTTTTATTTATTTTTCAAACATTCGTGTCCTTAAACTGTTTTTTTTTTTTTTTTTTTTTTTATGTAAATAGGAATTCTCAAATGCGTTTGATTTTACATTTTAAAAACATTTATAAAAATTGAATTCAATATAGAAAAGTAATTTATTTTAAATATTTATTCAAAATTCCTGTTTTTAGAATCGTTATATTTACATTACTGCACACATTCATATTCATGCAGCAAAAATTGGTACTTACGTATTAACGGTACCTTGGCGACAGTTGCGCCTATAAAGAGCACACGCGCCAACCGCAGCTACAGATTTGGCGCCAATCTACACTTAAAATTTTTGTTCCAAATAATAAAATATATATGAAACACTTCATTTAAAATCAAAACGCTTTCAAAATATTTTTATTCCAAATAATAAAGATTGGCGACACTTAAAAACCGCCAAGGTACCGTTAATACGTAAGTACCCAAAAATTAATAAAAGGTAATTTTTTTATAGTTTAAAAAAATTATTATTTTATAAACGTCATTTCAAAACTACTTTATTTTCCTGCTGGTCTTTGAATTGGACTTTCTTAAAGAACAAAACAATTTTCATAATCTATGATACGAATATTTAATAATTGGTACTTATGCTTTATATTCATAGCTTGAAAAATTACAACATATTAAATTTTTATACAAAGATAACTTCATGCATTAATTAAAATTAAATCGATTACGATTAAATTGATCTATGACTGAGCCCAAAATAAATGTACATGAATGATTCACTATTTATTTAAAACCTACTACTTTCTATTCACGGGCACCCATACCATTTTTCCACATATCGGGTTCCCGCGTGCCCAAAATAAACACCCTCTGTCCGATTTGGACTGTCGAATCAGAAGCGCAATAGCTGACTTCACGGGGCCATTCATTAATTCGTTCCAGAATTTCAATCACCGGCAGACGATAATCCTTTGTTTGCTTATCGCGTCTTTTGGGGATGACAAGATCAATCTTCATTGGCCTATGTCGTCCCCCAATTAAGCGCCATGGCATTCGATTTTTTATTATTTACTTTTTCACCCTTCTTCAATCCTTCCATCTGCGCCAATGAGGACGACAGGTTTGGCGCAAATGAATTTCGATCTGACAGAACGAATCCCACAGTTTTTTTTTTTTTTATCTTTTGGCTCTTTTAATGGATATTTGCGTATGGAAACCTGAACGAATCGTCGCGATTTATTGGCTAGCATCTTTTAGGGGATGTCAGACGATTTTTACTGGAATGACAAATGGATGGCTGGATGACCGGCGGATCTCCGTTCCCCCCTATTTTTTTTTTCACTTCTTTTGAATTAAAATAATCCGGTCTGTTAAAGTAACAGGTTATACAGCTCGTTCATCATTTTCGAACTTTTATATTTTTTTCTTCTTTTTTCTCATCACTAGCTCGTTTACGAGGAGATAGATAAATTTCCAGGACAAATTTGACGGCTGATTTTCCTTGTATGTCGTAGGAAGAGGGAAGAATCATTATTCATACTGATAAAGATCAGATTTTGTACACATAATTATTCAAATTTTGTAAATTTGTATGAGTATTTTTATAAATCTCTTTAATAGTGTAAAAAGTACTTTTTAATTTCTTAAAATAATGCTATTAATTCGAGTTTTATTGTAATAAAATGGCACAATTACCTAATATATCGGTGTAAAGTACGTATCTATAAACACTTAAGGCGATAAAATTTTTAATAGGGTAAAAAAGCTATTAATAATAAAGTATTTAAATATAATTACCTTATTGATACCTAATGATTCACAGTATTAAGTTTTAGCTTAAAATTTAAGATCTACAATATGAATCTATGAATACTTAGCAATCCAGCAATATGAATCTATGAATACGTAGTAATCTAGCAATATGAATCTATGAATACGTAGCAAGCTAGCAATATGAATCTATGAATACGTAGCAATCTAGCAATATGAATAGAATCAATTTTGAAATAATTTTTTTTTCTCCAAAATGAGATAAATATCCGCTATAGAAAATACTTGAAAAAATTCAGGAATGCTTATATTGCTGGGCTTTTGGATCTTATCTTCCAAATTAAATTATACTATTTTCATTATAATTCGTCATGCCCTTTATCGATATATATTTATACACTATACATTGAATTAAGTTATAAAAATATAAATCTAATACCCGTATTGTATTCCTGCCAGAGAATAGAACATAGTTTGATAAATAAAATTAAATCTTCATTTTCTTCTTCATTGGAGCAACAACGCCATGGTGGTCCAAGACCATCTGCCTACTGGCAGATTTCGGCACAGGAGATGCTTTCTTTTTACAGGGTAGCGTTATCAATCCTTTGCCGAATGTTCTACAGTAATATTAGACTGGGACCTACGGTTTAAAGTGAATTCCGAACCACTAACAAACATCCATATCACCGTCAGGATTCGAACCTGAAGCCTGTGGATACCACAGGCCAGAGCATTGGCCATCAGGCCACACTCGTGTATGTGAGGAGAGGGGGGCGTTGACAGATACCATTGTAATCATTCGATAATCATGCTGAGATTTCATAGTTTAAATTTTGCAATCATAAGTAACCAAATTTTTATTTTTTTTTAATTTTGAAAAAGCAAAGTCATACATATAAAATAAACTCAATGGTTCTAAAAAAAAAAAAAAAAAAAAGAATGAAGAAACTGATTTATAAAAAAATTATTTGGCAATTTTGAAAATCAATGATTGGAATAAATGGATGAAAAATTATCTTTTATTAATTTTTCTTTCCCATTTAAAATGTTGAATGGAAGTTATTAATATTAATTGCTTTTCTTTAATAAAATTCAATTGATTTCGGCGGAAACATGTTTTCTTTAAAAATGACAATCAAAGTCAAGATTGTATGGTTTAATCAAGTTGGCATTCCATTCATTTGTGAATTTAATTAAACTTTCGTTTAATAAATGAATGTTTTTATTGAGGTTGTTAGCTGAAGAAGCACAGTTTAATGACTATTTTTGCATTTATTAATAACTTCAAAATGAGGTTTCATAATTAAAAATGACAAAATAAGTAATAAGTTATTTCTCTTAAAGTAAATAATTTTATAATAATGAATAAATGTACTTTAATTTATTTAAAGCTGTGTTCTGTATGTCTGCTGTAAATGGTTATTACAAGCCAATAAAAATTTAATTTCATTTCTCATGTTAATAAAAATGACAGTCATTTGAAATTAAGAATTTAATAATTTTTTTCTATTATGAAATCACTTCAGTTTTTCCATTACGTTTTAGTTTTATTTGATTGATTGTGGTCCACATAATCGATAATGCATACTGGCGAAAAAAACTTCGTTTTTTTAATTTTTATTTTTAGGGTATTTTCAAATAAATTAAAATGGGGAAATCATTTGTTTGAATAATTTATTAGATATGACATGTTTCTTTTCAATAAAAACAGTCAAGATATTATCCTAAACATCGTAAGTTAAATTTTGTATAAGATATACCAACATTTCCGGGGATGGGGGGATTGGATTATTTTTCCCAATGTTAAAACAAAGCAATTCGCTTAAATTCTAACTCGAGATTATATGAAGTAAATGATAATATCATTTGTTGAAAATTTTAGAAATGACAATTATATAAACTAGAAATAACAAAGCAGATAATATAATTTAACAAAAATTAATAGATTTAGACAATTTTTAGATTAATAAAAATTTTACAAGAGCTATATTAAAGTAAAAAAAAATTACAATTTCGAAAGTATTATTTTCATTTCAAATTCAAAAACAGTTTTAATTCAGCAAATTTTCGTATTATAACGAAACAAATTAAAAATCAAACATTTAAGGTATAAATAAGAAACCAAAACAATGTTAAATGCCTGTAAAAGTACTACAATATTAGATTTAATTTGCTAATATAGAAAAAGGTAGTTTAATTTTAATTATCATAGTTAGTTAAACATAGTCCAAGTTTAATTTATCATCTAAGTTGACGAACTTATAAAAGAAATGTAATTTTATTCATTTTGAAACATAATTCAAAAACAGGAAATGCACAGAAATTTGAAAGTTTAAAAAAAAAAAAAAATTCTTTAAATAACTTTTTTAAATTTGAATTAATGAAGGAAAGAATATCCATATTTTTACAAATCTAGATTTAAAAAAAAAAATCCATTTAAAAAATAGGTTTTTTTTTTTTTTTTTTTGTTAAAATCCAGACAAACATAAATTCTTTTGAAATTACGAAATAAAAATTTTTCTTCGAAGTTTTATAATTTTTCTCCATGGGCAAAAAAACTTTCATATATTTTCCGACTTTTTTATTTGGACTTAAGTCTTAAAAAGTCCTGTCTATTTCAAAAATCTTTCATGAATCATTGATACTTCAGGAATTTTTAAAAGAAAATATAGCATATTTCATTCTTTCCAACTTTTACAAGACACCCTCCAGATTTTTTTTCAACGAGAAACTTTTATTTTAATGCATTTTTGCTCTAACTCCAAAAAAGAAACAAAGTATATCTCCGAAAATTAGTGAGTTAAATCTAGGTTAGATGACGGGAAGTCTAGGAAGAAGAAAAAAGGAAAAAAATCCCAGGATTTCTATGAATGACATTTGGAAACCAATACTGGGTCATCTGTCTAATTCCGGTAATGGTTAACTTTAAATTTCAATCTCCGGGAAGAAGTATGGATGCGGGAAGTGGGTTGAAGGGGTGGGGGGTGGTGGAGGATTTCGAGACAGGACATTAATTCGATTTCTTGGGGGAGAGGGTGGGAGTGGGAGGTGCACCAAGGGTTGGCCAATGCCACAGTGAAGGAAAGGTGGAGTTAGCGCATGCCAGGAGGAAAGAGTTTGACATCTATCTTGACTCAGGGAAGGAAAATACTGAAATCCCTGGATTCAGGAAAGGTACATAGATCTTCGGCCCAGATTTCGAGCCCCGGAAAAGACGCTGGCAGGGGACATTTCCAAAATGAGAATGTACAGAAATTTTGTGATTTGAGTTTGTAATGACTATTGAACTATTGCATGAGAAACGATTGATAAATGGTAAATAAATATTTTTGCGACAATTGATGTGTATCTTTTTGAACTATTTATACATTGATGAGTAAAAGACAATTTTCATAAAGATGTTTTAATTACAAATATCAGGGTTTGAAGCCACAAATTTTCTTGCCATTCAATGTTTCTGAACAATACAGTTAAATTTATTTAGTACTGGATTTCAAATAAAAGTTCACCATATATTGTTATTCTAGAATTATAATCTTTTTTCTTTAAATGTGGTGGTATATTAGATTTATATTATATAATTTCCTTAGTTTTTGTCAATGAACCTAGCTAATTTTACTATGAAAGCACCATTTGAGTTGGCCAATCTTTGTCTTTTGTGTCATCACAATCTCGTGTCAACACAAACAGGAACAAATTTATTTAGCACAGGACTTCAGTCTAAAAGTTCATCATATATTGTTATTTCAGAATTATTATTATTTTTTCCAATTTGGTGGTATATTAGATTTATATTACATATTTTCTTTAGTTTTTGTCAATGAACTTAACTAACTTTACAATGGAATCACCACTTGAGTCGGTTAACCTGATCCTTTGTGCCATTGCAATTTTGTGTCAACACAAACAGGAGCAGCATCAAATAGTTTCACAACTTAAAAATAAAGGAATTTTCTGATAATCTTTGTTGAGTCTTCTTAAAAAAGCAAATCTATGCGCAAGTTAACAATTCTAACTTAATACTTTAAATTTAATATGTTCACGGCTTTTCTCACATAGGAATTCCTTAATTGGTATGTCCGTTGCACCCTTAAAATCAAAAGGTGAACTTTCCTGTTTATAGATTGAAATGCTTATATCCAATTGAGATATATTTCGATCCATTTCAAAATGAACTTTTTTAATCAAAATACCCATCGTTGTAACAATTACATTCGTTACAATACTTTATTTTTTATTGAACCAATACAAAACAAAAGTATATTTTACATTTACCAAATGATTAAATGACCTTAAATTCCTATGCGTTGGCCTATAAATTATGAGTTTTTATGCAGAGTATGTCACAATATATTTTCTTCATTTATTCTTTTGAATTGGAAAACAAACGTGATGTTTATAGAATAAATAAACATTAAAAAGTGCCTAAAATTAAAATTGAAATCTTTCAGAATTTTTTTGATATTTATGATTAATTCATTACTAATTCAATTAAAAAAAAAAATTTTTGTGGCTAAGGATGCATAAACTAATACGTTTATATAAATATCTTATTTCCTGTCAAAATCATATTAATAGATTAAACAACTTCCATTAAAAAATAAAGGCTAGTTCCAGACCTACTTTTACTTTAGTGATTACGATTTTCTTTAAAGTATGCGTATTTTAAGTTATATATAAATAACTTAATTTTAAATCTTTATTAGGGAGTAATAACTCAGATTTCCCCTACTTAAATCAAATAACTTTCTCTAGAAAATTAATTTAAAATTTTAAAGAATTTTGTAATAAATATGATATTACCATTTCAGCCAGAAAATTCTTTGTTTAAAAAAAATGTTACATTTTGAAAAACCTTCCATTTTTTTGAAAATAGCGTTTAACGTTTAAAGTTTATTAACTCATCGAGAGAAATTTAGGATTTAAATTTATTCATACTGACTGTGAAATATTTTTTATATTTCTTTATATCAATGCTAGTTATATTTCCTGTGAAATGGCAGTTATATTTCTTTAGGATTTTTTTGCTTTATATTTCCTTTTTATTTGGTTTATTTAGCGTTTTTGCTGAATATTAGATATAATACGAGTAAGAAGTAAAAAAGCCAGCACAATTTTGGGACTGTGGTAACGTGTTCAGCTAGAGTTTCAAGTTATAGAGTGCTTAGGTCCCATTCTACTAATAGTGGCCACTGCATCTCTGCTTTGAGAAAGGAGGTGACTTGATGATGATACGAAACGCTGTCAAAGCTGCTTGTTGGTAATTTTCAGGATTTTTCCCACGCGACAAACAAATGTGAGGTAGCTACACCTAAAAGTCCTCCAGGAAAGTAATGCTCTTCACCACCCTTTCATCACCAATCAGTGAGCTCTTCAAATAAACATTCAGCATGATGTTTAAATATGGACTCGGCGTCAGTAAGACATGAATCCTACCAATGTCAACACACAATCTCGCAGATCAAAATGTACTCTTATGAGTAGAGATCTGGTATGAAAACAGATTCAATGCTAAAATATAAACTTATCTAATGCATAAACTTATTATTATTAATACTGATCTGCTGCAATATACACTGAAGTGACAAAAGTCATGGGATAGCAATATGCAAATTTTTAAGATGGCAGTAGCATCGCGTAGAACAGGTATAAATGCGCAGTGCTTTCGCAGAGCTTTCATTTCTGTTCAAGTTATTCATGTGAAGAGGTTTTGACGTGATGATGACCGCACGACGGGAATTAACAGACTTTGAACGCGGAATGTTAGTTGGAGCTAGACGCATGGGTCATGCCATTTCGGAAATCGTTAGGGAATTCAACATTCCCAGATCCACTGTGTCAAGAGTGTGCCGAGAGTATGAAATTGCAGGCATAACATCCCACCATGGATAGCGCAGTGGTCGACCGCCTGCACTTAACGACCGAGACCGGCGACGTCTGCAAAGAGTCGTAAATTCTAACAGACAAGCAACGCTGCGTCAAATAACCGCAGAAATCAATGTGGGACGTACAAGGGACTTGTCTGTTAGAACTGTGCGGAGAAATTTGGCTTCCATGGGCTATTCCAGCAGAAGACCGACTCGAGTGCCTTTACTGACAGAACGACATCGCTTGCAGCGACTCTCGTGGGCACATGAGCATACCGGTTGGTCCCTAGATGAATGGAAAACCGTGGCCTGGTCCGATGAGTCACGATTTCAGTTGGTAAGAGCTGATGGTAGGGTTCGAGTGTGGCGCAGACTCCACGAAGCCATGGACCCAAACTGTCAGCAAGGCACTGTTCAAGCTGGTGGTGGCTCCGTAATGGTGTGGGCTGTTTTTTCATGGCATGGACTTGGTCCTCTGGTGCGACTGGACCGAACATTGACTGGAAATGCTTATGTTCAGCTACTTGGAGATCACTTGCAGCCATTCATGGACTTCATATACCCAAACAACGATGGGATTTTTATGGATGACAATGCGCCATGTCACCGGGCCACAACTGTTCGCGATTGGTTTGAAGAACATTCTGGACAATTCCAACGAATGATCTGGCCACCTAGATCGCCCGACATGAATCCCATCGAGCATTTATGGGACATCATCGAGAGGTCTGTTCGTGCCCAAAATCCTGCACCATCAACGCTTTCACAATTATGGACGTCTATCGAGACAGCATGGCTCAATATTCCTGCAGAAGACTTCCAACGACTTGTTGAGTCCATGTCACGTCGAGTTGCTGCACTTCGCCGCGCGAAAGGAGGGCCGACACGATATTAAGACGTATCCCATGACTTTTGTCACTTCAGTGTATATATATAAAAAATCAGTAATAAACAGTTAAAAATTTTCTATTCACCAGTAATTTAAACAAACTAATTGGCTCGTTATTAAAAAAATAACTGTTGTAATCAGTAAAAATTATAATTTACATTAATTTAATTAATTTTAATTTTTCCTATAGAATCAAAAACAAGAGTAGCCAGATTTTTTTTTAATTTGAGATAAATTTATTATATAAAAAATAAATCGTGAATGATTTTTTTTTTTTATTAGAAACCTTTCAAATGTTATATTCCTGCTGAAAACACAGAACGATGTTACACAAATAGAGTACTACGATCCATTATAAAACTAAGAAAATGAAATGCAGAGTTAATTAAAAAGAAAAAAAAAATCCAAGCTTAAGGGAAAAAGATTTGCTTTTTTTTTCCCTCACAAATTCAATTGAATTTTTTATGATTAATAAGTGTGAAGTAAGAGCTTAAGTATTGATTTTCCTAAACACAATTACGGGAAGTGATTGAAACTTGATCCAAATTAAAAATTTTTTTTCTCAAAATTGGTAATTAAAAATAACATACCTAACGTCTAATTAATTTTTATATAATTATTTAAAGGCTGATATTTTTTTTTATGTGAAAACTGTATAGTTCATATTCAAATTAATTTATATAGAAGCCAGTGTATATGATGTAAGTTTAACTGATAGCGAAAAAGAAATATAAAATTAATTGGTTTATGGGAAAATGGGTTTGATTTGGTTTGTCGCTCTACGGTCATTTTGTGCACACTTTGGGCTACTTAGACTGGGACCTACAGTTTAACGTGGATTCCGAACCACTCACAAACATCCATGCTACCGCCAGGATTCGAACAGGAATGGGAAAGGGGGGGATATTGTGATGTGAATCATATTTTACAATTAAAATATTTTCATACTAGGGAAAAATTCATACCATTGCGGTAAACCTATTTTTAGATATTACTTTCAGGCACGAAAGTCGTCGACTTTTTTTTTTGCAAGTATGGGTCCCTTGAAGTGTCAGGAAGCGTAGAAGAAGGACGATGGCATTTCACGACCATAGCTCTGGGGCAAATTCACCATAGGTCTCTGCCACAAGACTCGCACTCTGTGGTTTTTTCATTCCTGAGCCCCTCCAGCGTACACCCCATTTATTTCGACCCCCACCCCCCTCTTTCATTCGTGCCTGATCCACCGAACCAACGGACCAGATCCAGGAAAGTTGCTTTCTCTCCCTCTTTTTCAAACTCCCAGGAAAAAAAAACAGGAAAACAGGAGGGGAAAAAAAAGGTATATACGTGATGGAATTCCCAAAACTGAGAGATACCTCACCTCAAGAGGAGATTAACTGCGAGAGGACGTCCAATTTTTCTAAGGCGTGTATGCGTCTTACATACGTATACATTTATACGGGGAGGAACCAAGTCTTTTGGTATATACTAAGGTATTCTTGGCGCGGTTTTGGGGGTTCTTCTTCTGCAAGGCAGGCTGGAGTGGGAGGAAGTTAAGATGGCAATTTACTGCACTCAGTATTTATTGGAGTCGTTAGCTGTTCTATCTATGTTGAATATTAATTTGAAATTTGGTTCCCAAGTTTTTGTTGGGTGTAGAATGGGCCTCAGGAGGTGGCGAGGCTAAAATATATGGTGGGCAATAAATATACTTGAGACTTTCTATTTTGACTTTGGTATTCTTGGTGGTTCAATTTTTAAAGAAAGAAAATTAGTTATTCTTATCAAATTAGCTATTTTTCCCCCTTCTTTCTTGATGTGAGTAGCTTTTAAGCAGCAGTGCATTGTTTATTGAATTTTAAATGTACATTCGTTATTTTATTAAAGTTATTTAATTTAAATAACTACAAATAAGCATCATAAAATTATAAGAAATTGATTGTGATATATTATATTCAATCACATTTATACCGAAATCACATTGAAATTCGAATATTTTTCCATATAAAAATGGACGAAAAAAATTATTAAATCATGGAAAAAAATGTAAACTCTAAATATAAGAGGACATTTTTCTATCACCAAGAATAAAAAAAAATAATAAAAAAATAAATTAAAATTTCAAAGACATAGTAATTCAATAATAAATTGTCAAAATAATATCTAGACTACGTTATTTTTAGTTCTATATTAAATTGTTAATTAATTTTCAGCATTACAAATCGTCAAAAAGTACTAATGTTATCAGTATGTTAATAATTATCAGTTCTAGTAATAAAATCGTTTTAAAAAATGCATACATTTTCATCAATTTTCACCTCACTTATAAAACAAAACTAGTAAAGTTTTAAAAAGTAAAAGTTTGAAAAAATAAAAAAAGTAAAAGTTTTTTTTTTCCCTCATAATTGATGAGAGGTTCGATATTTCGTTCTACGAAATTTTTTTTTTCACACTTCAGGCTTACAGCTTAACGTGGATTCCGAACCACTAGCAAGCATCTATGCTACCGCCAGAATTCGAAGTCTGTGGTACAAAAGGCCAGCCAATTGATCATCAGGTCACCATTGACGCCTGCTTACAATTTAAAACTTTGCAAACTTTTTCATGATAAATATTTCCGAAAAATGGACTATATCTTCTTGAAACTCTTAGTGCGCCATGGATTAAATAAACGAATTTGATCAGGAAAAGAAGTGAAATGACACAATAATAAAGATTCATTTTGAAATGTTTCAGAAGTTAGCAGGTATGCTATGCAATTTTTTTATTCTATTTATTTTTACCGAGGTATTTCTAATGCATTCAATTCAATATTTATGCTCATAAATTATCTCGTGAATGTTTAAGGCTGTTATCTTGATGCAATAATTATAAGTAATTGATAGGTTATTAACAAGAGCTTTAAAAGTAGTAATTTTTAACCGGAAAGAAAAGAGCTCAAAAAGAAACTTTGTATTCATATAAAACAAATAGTTTGTAAATTATGTAGCGGATGAAAAATCGGTAGATAATTATTGGGCTATGTAATTGCAGTCTTAAAAGTTCACTCACGCCATTTTACACACAAGATAATGGATCACGTCTGTTTCCAATGCTTTGTAACTCACGACGCTATATTCCCACTTCTATTAGATTAATGTAAAGTGGTGGCTGAGAAAGGAGGAAGTGAATTTATTTTTGTAAATGTTGCTCAACAATAATTGAATTCTATCCTTTGGCGAATCAATCCACGTAATATATTTTTTTTCCATTTAATCTTTTACAAATGGATTTTGATAATAAGTGGAACTTTTTTTGTGTATGGCTATTTGAGTTTATATTTAAAAATATTTTGACGAGTAATAAAAATCGATATAATTAAAATATCAAAAATACATTGAATAATCATAAACAATACATTTTCTGTGTAGGTGATATCTAGTCTCTCGAAACGTGCAGTGAATATTTCCAGGGCAGATATTAATAAATTACATAAATATTGCAATTACATTATTTATTACATTTATCTAATAATAATTACAATATTTATTACAATTATATAACAATTACAATATTTATTATAATTAATCTTTTACAAATTAACTTAGTTAATAACTGTTACTGAAATTTTTTGATGGTTATTTGTATTTATGTTTAAAAATATTTTGGCCAGTAATGTAAATCGGTACAATTGAAATATAAAAAAATATACTGAATAATCGAAAACAATACATTCTGTTTAGGTGAAATCTAGTTTCTCGTAATCTGAATTGAATATTTCCAGGGTAGGTACTAATAAATTACTTATAATATTGTAATTACATTATTTATTACATTTATATAACAATTACAATATTATTACAATTATATAGCAATTGAAACATTTATTATAGTTATATAACATTTATTATAGTTTTATAACAATTATAACATTTATTATAGCTATATAACAATTATAACATTTATTATAGTCATATAACAATTATGATATTTATTATAATTATATAACAATTGCAATATTTATTATAGTTATATAACAATTATAATATTTATTACAATTATGTAACAATTGCAATATTTATTATAGTTTTATAATAATTACAACATTTATTATAGTTATATAACAATTACAATATTTATAACAATTATATAACAATACAGCCTTTATTACAATTATATAACGATTAAAATCACTATATCTATTATTATTATATTACTTGGATTGAATAGGATACGAATAGGATAGTTATACGAATAGTATTTTGAGTATTTCCAATTGAAATACTTGTAAACTACACAAATTATTAAATGAAAAATCGATAGTTCGGCAATTAATCCAGAGACAGAAGGGAGAGAATTTAATGTTTATTGGAGTATTATTAAAAAAATAGAAATGATAAAAACATTATTTATGTATTTATTGTTTCATTAATTGTTACAAATATTGAGTGGTTGATAATTTCTTCTCAAATGAATGAAACCTTTATTTCTTTCTAAAAATAGGTGAGTGAGCTATTTAACTTAAAGTGATCAAGTCTATTTATTTATACATATTATAAAAAGTTTTTGCTAACGGGGAAAAATCATGAGAATATTGCATGTCATTGACTAATTTATTATAAATATGAAAAGAAGAATTTATGCTCAGCTAAAATCTCCAAATAATTCATTTTTCTTCTTCTAAAATTAATCATATCACTTTCAAACAAAAGACTTCAAACTATACCGAGTAATTCAAAAATAACAAACAATTAAATACTTCAAATTCTTCTGTCATACATACAAAAAAAGACATCCTTAATGTTTCCACCTGCTTGATGTTTGGTTTTTCATATGCATTAAAAAAAAAAAAACTAAAACAAATTTTTACAGAACTACAAATCTTCACACTTTCCCAACATTAATGAGAACATCTGAATTCAAAAGAAAAAACCTTTCTTTGATTTAATGAGCGAATCTCGCTTTGTATACAAAAAAGAAAAGAAAAGGCCCCCACACACAAAAGAGATGCAATCAGAAGAAAAGATTCAGTGGCAGGCAAGATGGAGAAAATGGGCGAAATTCATTATCCTGCCATTTGCGAAGCGGAGAGAAAGAGGTAGAGACATTGAGCTGTCTGCCTGCCACCGATACTCGAGTAATGTGGAAATTGTATCTACAGCGGTATGCGGCATCATTCTTCCTCAGCCCCGGCCTTTCTTTGATAGCTCCAACATATGCTACTATTTACACGCTGTCAAGTGTAATAGAATCTTTTGCCGATGTGGTACATTCTGAATAATGAGACGCCGTCCGAGTGCTGCCTTTACGAAAACTTAGGTCGGATTCCTCCTCTTTTTTACCATGATGGAGAACGCAGATCTGTTCATAGGGTGTGATGTAGAATTCCCAGGCTTGAAGTGTAATGGATTGGACTAGATACACGCTGTCAATTATAATGGTTTATTTAACAAGGTTGAAAATGAATAATGAAAATTTTAATTTCAAACTTGCAAGACACCCCTTCCACAGTCACAAGTGGAGGAATGATTTAAAATATCAAATTTACTTGTTGTTCAGCTGGATTCTGCAATTAACTATTTATAACACCACATTATCTACACATCACTGTCTTATAAGATAGTGTTAATCAATCGATATACACTTCACCTATCACATAACACCCACTATCTACCCACACCACTCTTTTATAAGATAGTGTTTATCAATGTATATACACTTTTCTTCTTTCTTCTCTACAATGCAACCCACTACCAATTAGAGAAGTGACGGAGGAATATCAGTGACCGTTGTGGAGGGGTGGACAGTACCACTCATTTGCATGTCTCAAGATTAAAATTCAGAAAATTTCCACCAGCATGATTATCGATGCGTGATGCTTTACGCGCATTGTCTATCGAGTCTCTTTGTTTCTGAAAGCAGTGCAACATTCTGAACAGTGAAGCTACAACATTACCATCAGTTGATTCGAATCTCAGCCCTCCTGTGCGCTAGCTAGGCACTTGTCACTGGGCTATAAGCCGAGCATTGAGTACATACCATCATGTAAGATAATATTGTCCACTATGCAAGACGGAGAAAATGGGCGTAATTCATTATCCTGCCATTTGTGAAGCGGAGAGGAAGAGTAATGTGAAAATTGTATTTACAGAGGTATGCAGCATCATTCTTCCTCAGCCCAGCCTCTCTTTGATAGCTCCAACATATGCTACTATTTACACGCTGTCAAGTGTAATAGAATCTTTTGCCGATGTGGTACATTCTGAATAATGAGACGCCGTCCGAGTGTTTCCTTTCCGAAAACTTAGGTCGGATTCCTCCTCTTTCTTTTTACCATGATGGGAAATGCAGATCTGTGCAAAGAAAAGTGTGATGTTGAATTCCCAGGCTTGAATTATGAATGCATATTGAAATTTTTAATTTCAAGCTTACAGGTCACCTTTTCCCCTCTTATATGATAAAAACCTCTAACATGATTTCCCCTCTTACATGGTACAAAAAGTGGAGGAAGGGTTTAAAATATCAAGTTTGCTTGATGTTCATCTGGATTCTTCAATCAACTATCTCATAACACCACACTAACAGCACACACCACTGTCTTATAAGATCGTGTTTATCAATGGATATACATTTTTCTTCCTTTTTTTCTCTACACTTCATCTATTACATAACACCACACTATACACAAACGCTGTCTAATAAGTTTTACCAATGGATAAACATTTGTTTCCTCTACACTTCACCTATCACGCCACACTATCTACACACACCACTGTATTCTAAGATCGTGTGTATCAATGGATATAAGCTTTTCTATTTTTCTCTACACTTCACCTATCCCATAACATCCACTATCTATACACACCCCTGTCTTATAAGATAATATTTATTAATAGATATATTCTTCTTTTTTCACTACAATGCAACCCTCTATTAATTAGAAAAGTGAGAAGGGATATCAGTGGTCCTCATGTATACCATAAACAGCCCAGTGACCGTCGTGAAGGGGAACACAGTACCACTCATTTACATGTCGCAAGATTAAAACTCAGAAATTTCCACTAACTTGACTATCGATGCGAGATGCTTTACAAGTATTGTCCATCGAGTCTCTTCGTTTCTGAAAGCAACAATGGCTACAACAATGCAACCAATTGATTCGAATCTCAGCCCTCTTGTGAGCTAGCTAGGCACATGTCATGGGATCTTGAATCGAGCATTAGGTATACATTATATAAGATAGTATGGCCCACTATGTGAACCTAAGTGGTTTCGTAGAATACTACAGTATATTTCCAAACTTGGAGAACCTTGTTCGAAACCCGCCATGTGGAACTGAAATCTATCATGTCTGTGTCATGAAGGAGTGCGACAAACCAGTGATTATATTGAGTTAGAAGAAGCGAAATGATTGGATCTGAGGTGTTTGTCCAAAGTTGTCCTACTGAGAAAATGTGGAGCACTGTAATAGTCCTCATGATGCATCCTGGTAAAGCTGCATCTTTTTATATATTTGCCGTTCTAGTTGAGGAATAATCCTGATTATTGTCGATCCTTCGAAAACAACAATCTCCTATGTAAAAGTATCTCGTACTATTACTTATTGATTGCTACAGATATTTTACCGATTTATCTGGATTTTTTTTTTCTAATATGCATAAAATATCAATGATACAAGTGGAGTTAATAATAATATATTCTCAAATAGAAACACATTTTTTTTTACACAGTACTTTTTGGTTTTTGATAATTTGATTGTAATGTTCCTTAAAATCCACAATTTTATTTGTTTAATTATTTTAACTTCTTTTTTTATTTCTACAAATAAATGTATATCTTATTATTTTATTATTTTTTTTTCATTTCATAGGAACATATATTTTTTTAATTATGAATATTCGAAAATTTGAACTCTGAAAGTAACATAAAAAAATAAATTTAGAACTTCAATTTTTTTTTACATGAAAGTTAATAACGAAGTAGTAATACTTTGTTAGTTAACTGATTTATTTACTGAAATTGAATTTTGTGTTAAATATCTCATTGAATATATTCTTTTTTTGTAATTCTGAAAAAATAATGTTTATACTTTAATTTATTAAATATTTTTTTTTATTATTTTAGAGAATGCATAATGTTTTCATAGCTGTAGTTTGAGTCAATATGCAGTGTTTGAAACACATTTAAGAACAATAAATTTAAAACAACATAAGATATATATCACTTTCTGCAGTTTAAGACCACATAGACCACATGGTACTTGCTGTATTATTACCACTTATACAAGAAAAACAAACACCCACGTCTGTATTCCTTATAAAAACGAAAACAACAAAGAAAAAAAAACCTGAAAAACTTTTCTTAGAAGAAATATTTTTACGATCCCTTTCCCCCAAATATCATCCCACAGAGAGAAAAAAGCCAGAATTACTCTAGAGCTATTGGCACGCTTCTGTTTATTAACATGTTAATGGGTAGGCCTCCCCCCCTGGGCATAGGGAATGTATCTCCCTCCATGACATGCCCTTCCATCATGCACTATGGATGATATTGAGTCTCCATAAATCCCTTATTTCCCCCCTTTCCCCTCACAATTGCGGCATCTTAATCCAGAAAATAAGAACCACTTCTTCTCTTGTAGGGGGAAAAAAAGAAGAGCTACCCGGGAAAAAGAATTGGTTATTATTGGGAAAAGAATAGGGAAGATTGTCTATTGCTTGATCCCCGGGATTTCTGATGTTTGATGAGCGATTCTCTAATACGAAGAAACCAATGGGTTTTTTTCGTACTTCTTGTTGAAGATATTTGATTCTGGAAGTATGTTAAAAATTACGCATTATATCTGTATGAGAAATATTTCTATTTTGGAAGGAATTTCAAGAAATAAAAGCGAAGTTATCTGTTAAAAAGCTATACTAGTAATACAAAAACACAAACTTATATTAATAACAAAGAGCTTTAAATTGGCAGCAAAATTTAGTAAAAGCCAAGCGAAAAAATAATTTCGACAACTATAATTTACTTATATATAAATATATAAACTTTATTATTATATATATATATGTTTACAACTAGGTGTATTTACAATTAGGAGTGCTAGTTTACAAAAAAGAGAATTTTTCAAAAATTTTTTTTGTTGCAAAAATCATTTTAAAAACCATTTTTATTAGAAAATTAAATATCTTTATTCAATAGAAAACATTTTAAATACCAAACTTCAATTTTTTAACTATGCTGCTTACTGCTGGATAGAAATGAATATATTTTACAACAAAAAATTAACACTTTAAAGACAGAAAAATTCACGTTGTTTGCAGAGATGCCTACTATTACGGAGTATATTAACCACTTCTTCTAAACAGTATTTTTAAATACTTTTCTTTATTATTATTATTTTTTTAATTTTAAATAAATATTTACAAAAAATATTCTAGAATTTAGGCTATACACCTTTCATTGCATATCAATACTATAGCGTTCTCAATTTATTAAGAAGTAACTGCAGATCAATATGCTTTCTTTTCTCAAATATTATGAAATCAAACTAACTCCCCCGGCTCTACAATCCATGTTGGACCATGGCCACCCTAACAATGCGACTCCAAAGTCGTCTGTCTCGAGCTTTGGTTTTCCCATTTGTGATCTTTAGGTGCTTCAGACGCCTTTCCATTTCATCAATCCATCTGTTTTTTGGCCTTCCCTTTTTTTTTCTTTGGCCCTGGTACTTCCCCTTGAAAATCTTTTTTGTCGTCCATTCTCTCTACATTGAATTAGATATTGGATTAATCCAATATTAATCCTAGATATTGAATTCTCTTCGATTTTATATAATTTATAATATCCTTTTCTTCAAACAATTTGAAAATTTCATGTTTGTAACGCTTCCACCAAATATTACCTCTCTGACAAGTCCAAATATAACTCTTAAGATATTCCTCTCCCAGGATCAACATCTCCTGTTTTTGTGTTAAGGTCCGGGCATTTCAAGTACCATTTCAGACCTTTCATTTAAGAATTTATTTCCTTTTCATTTAAGAATTCTATCACTTACAACAAAATTATAAGTCGATATAATCAACAATAATAAAATAATAAGTTAATTATAATCATCAATTAATATAAATAATTTATAATTAACTTGGAAAAATAAAATAAAAAATAGATCCTAATTTTAGTCATTGAATGTCAATACGAAATAATTATTACACAGATATTTAGGTATGAGAACGTATTAATTGATATTATTACTTATTAATTAATGTTTTTATTCATTGTTAACGTTCAGAAATTTTCTATTGTTTTTGAGAAGCAATACAATTAAAGTTTGTTTCTTTTAAATTTTTTAAGAAAAACAAAATAATCACGAATTAAAAAAATTTTTAGATTTGTTTTCTTAAATTATTTTGCTTTTCAATAGACAAAGGATAGTATAAAATCGACTGCAAATTTTTATTTAACATTAAAATTATCTTCTATAATTCGACGAATACGAAAAAAGTCATTTTTAATTTGTGTTTATCTCTATAAATATAAAAGATTTATACGACTTTTCATACCCGGAATTAACGTTTACAATAAATTACATATCTATATATGTTATGAAAAGTATTATTTATTCATAATCTTTATAAAAACATAAATTATAGTTTATCTGTAATAAATTTCTTTATTTCTTAAAAACCTAAAATACATTGAATAAATTTACGTGAATACATTGAATAAGTTGGACCTTAACTTTCTTTATTTCTTGATTAATTAAAATATTTGTAATGGTTTCTACGAATTTATTTCATCCAAAAAAAATTAATAATTATTCCAATTATCCTAATCGTTTAATAAACACTTTCAACAATGAGGAGATTACATATCCTTAACAACCCAAATCATTAAGGCCATTAGAACCGATACCGCTTTTGAAAGAGGATAATCACATGCAAATGTCTACTGAAGTTATCCCGAAATTACTTACACAAACATAAAACGAGAAATAAAGAAAAAAAAAAAAAAAAAAATACCCAATAAGCAAACTCAAGATGAATAATTACACCCAAAACATGAAAATATTTCATTATTAATGATATTACTCCTCCACACTGGAATAAAACATAAAAAAAAAAAAATTTGAAGAAGATACCTTTTTTTTTCATTACTGGAAAAATTGACGTTTTATATTTCATTTCATTAATTTCGCCTCCCCCTATTTTAAACAGTTTTGCCGATATCTTAATAGAAAGCAGCTCTGTAATAGACGCCAATAAATTCATAAGGCAATCTAAAAGAAGCTATTTCCTATGGGATCCCTATTCTCAAATTTACATAATTATCATGGCCCAAAGACCAAAACAGGAATAATTTTTTTTGTTGTTGGTCTTATATCCAATACATGTTTTTTCTTTCTTTTATGTTCTTCTCATTTTAGATTGCAAATAAATCGAAAGCGATATAAAATACCTGTTTGGTTTAAAAACCACCGATGGAAAAATTTCAGCGCACCAATTTTTGCAAACTAAAGAATGATTAATGAGAGATATTTGACCTGTTCACTTTTCAAAGAGCCATGATAAATTATTAATTTTTCCTAGCGGTAATGAAATTATTTTTGTTTTTTTATTTTAAAAATGGCTTTCATCTTGTGTCTATAAAATATGTATATACTCAATGGAATATTTCTTGCAATGTGCTGTTTTGCAATGTTTATTGTTAATTTTGCTTTTCGAATTGCTATTGAATTGAAAAATGTTGCTATTAAGTTATTGTTCTTGGTTTTGAATTATGTGAAGACAGTTTTCCACAATTCTTTTGAATAAATAGAATTTTGAAACAGCAAATATTTATATTTAATTTAAAATTTATGCCAGTGCTTTAATAAGACATGCAGCAATATAAAATGTTGAAATAATATAATTTAGTAAATAAGTTATTTTAGTTATATTTACATGAATTTTTTTCTATGAAATACAATTTCAATAAAAATTAATTAATTAATTTTTCTTACAAATGAATAGTCAATTTATATATTACAAACCCAATTCTAAAATATAAATTACAACTATTGAAAAAATTAATTTTCTCCTTTTAGATTGCGAATAAATCGAAAGCGATATAAAATACCTGTTTGGTTAAAAACCACCGATGGAAAAATTTCAGCGCACCAATTTTTGCAAACTAAAGAATGATTAATGAGAGATATTTGACCTGTTCACTTTTCAAAGAGCCATGATAAATTATCAATTTTCCCTTGCGGTAATGAAATTATTATTTTTTTTAAATGGCTTTCATCTTGTGTCTATAAAATATGTACAAACTTTTCTTTTCTGGTCTCTGTTGGAAATATTTATCGGTTATCATCGTAAACTGCAATTTTCGCTGGTGTCCTATTATGCAATGTTTATTGTTAATTTTGTTTTCTGAATTGCTATTGAATTGAAAAATGAAAATTGAATTATGTGAAGATAGTTTTCGAGTATTCTTTGAATAAATAGAATTTTGAAGCAGCAAATATTTATATTTAATTTAAAATTTATGCAAGCTCTTTAATAAGAAGCGCAGCAATATAAAATGTTGAAATAATATAATTTAGTAACTAAGTTGTTTTATTTATTTACATGAAATTTTTCCTATAGAGTACGATTTCAGTAAAAATTAATTAATTTTTCTTTCAATTGAATAGTCAGTTTATATTTTACAAGCCGAATTCTAAAATATAAAATATATCTAAATTATAATTATTGTAGCAATTACTGGATTTTCTTCTTTCATGTTCTTCTCTTCTCATTTTAGATTGCAAATAAATCGAAAACGATATAAAATACCTGTTTGATTTAAAAACCACCGATGGAAAAATTTCAGCGCACCAATTTTTGCAAACTAAAGAATGATTAATGAGAGGTATTTGACCTGTTCACTTTTCAAAGAGCCATGATAAATTATTAATTTTTTCTAGAGGTAATGAAATTATTTATATATTTTTTATTTTAAAAATGGCTTTCATCTTGTGTCTATAAAATATGTTTATAGTCAATGGAATATTTGGTGCAGTGTGCTGTTTTGCAATGTTTATTGTTAATTTTGCTTCTTGAATTGTTATTGAATTGAAAAATGAAAATTAAAGTCATTGGACTTGGTTTTGAATTATGTGAAGACAGTTTTGGAGTATTTTTTTTAATAAATAGAATTTTGAAGCAACAAATTTTTATATTTAATTTAAAATGTATGCAAGAGCATTAATAAGAAAGGCAGTAATTTAAAATGTACAAATAATATAATTTAGTAAATAAGTTATTTTATTTATATTTACATGAAATTTTTTCTATAAAATACAATTTCAGCAAAAATTAATTAATTAATTTTTCTGAATAGTCAGTTTATCTTTTACAAACTGAATTCTAAAATATAAAATCTATTTAAATTACAACTACTTCAAAAATTAATGTACATAGTCGATGATGTTTTACATTTAAATAAATTAAAATTTTCTATTATATTTTCAATTTCTATAGCTTGGATCGAATTAAATTGATTGAGTATTTCTGTATAGACATGTATATTTCTTACCTTAAAGGTAGGATTTTATTGTATGAATAAAATAATAACACTACTAGATTTAGCAATTAAGATTAATATTGCTTCAAAAAATAAAAAGAACAAATTACTACTTAAGAAATTTATCCTTTTTATGATATTTTAATTGCTTTTTTATTTGAATTTGTGCTCCACAACCTGAAGTATCCCTGTTGCTTGTAGAGGGGTTATTATTTTCCAGGAGCACTTTTATGGCAAATGCCCTCTCATTAATATTTCCATATAATAATGACAAAAAAATAAAAAAATAAAACCTCCCACCAGGAAGGAAAATAAATGTAAAAGGTAAAATTTGATTTGCGTGTCTGAACAGACTGAGAGATTTTTGATTTGTAGATTTGAGCTCGAAAGAACTGAACGACTGACAAAAAGAAAACTTTGTGACGGAGTTGTTGATGTGGGGGTGACTTTGTTGTGAATGTGGGGAGAATTGGAAAGACATATTCCTCTGTTTCTAAATCAAGGTAAGAGAAATGTCGCTCTTCCTGTTGCTTGTGTCCCGCCTCAAAGCATTTTACAATCTATCACTTGCTTGCTCACAGCGCAAAATAACTAACGTAAAATAACATTTGTTTTTTAAATTCAAACTGTGGTCTAGGAAACAATAACTAACACAAACCAATACCTTATAAGCCACAACTATACTTGAACGTGTAAATTTTGAGCGCAACATAACTATGAATTCCAAATACATAAAAAAATTTTCCCAGGTTTCAAGGGCTAATTTGGGATCGGTCTGTGGTCACGGATCGAAAGTTGCATCCATACTTGAACGCGTGAACAGCAATATACCGTTCTTTCCGAGCATTTCACTGTGCATCTCGAAAAACCTTTAATCCCCTTTATCAATGAGACACTTGACGTATTTCGGAAGCTCATAAATCCTTTGAAAAGCGATCAAAAACAGATTCTATCTGGAGTGGGGATTTTCTTTTCCCGAGGGTTCGTAAATGTTCTCGCATATGTTACGTTTTTCGTCCACATTGTAGCAGACGGGTTTGGAAAACTTTTTGTGAACGCCATTTAAGGTTAACGCCTTCAAATGTTGATGAGAATTTAAAAATTCCAAAAAATTCTTGGAGACTCGAATATAAGGGGAGATAAAGAAGGTTTGTTTCTCGAGTTCGACCTACAAAGCCCGAAGACTGATTAACGTTCAGGTAAATGTTTCAAAGCTGGCTGTATGTTCACATGGTGTTCTAGATGGTTGCATATGATATTACAATATCAATTGAGTTACTATGTTTTTGAAAGCTTGTTAATTTCCATCAGAGGATTCAATGCTTTCACATCCAGATTAGAAACATTTGGTCAATTGTTTGTTTGTTCTTTTGGTTTCACTTTGGAGCTCAAAAGTAAATCCCAATACCTCCTCCTGTGAGAGAGGGACTACCATTTATTGAGTAGTTCGTACATCCTTGTTACCTGGAAACAACGATTTCACGCTGGCGAGCTTGAAATCTGACAAATGGAACTCAAAACAATATACGTTTTAATTGTCGTTCAAATAGTATCTGGATTTGTAAACGCCATTTAGAGCTTTCGCATGAACGCGATTGATCCCTCGTCTATCAGCATGATAATAAGTTCGTATTACCATTGAATAACTTTGAAGTTATATTAAATTGTTATATTTTTTTATGCTGTAACATCATTTTAATTAATACGTTGATTGCGCTGCTTTAATTTTTCGCTTTACAATAATTTCGATTAATTGTCTTAGGTTTTTCTGTTTTTATTGTAATATAACACACATATGAACTGATATTTTATTTTTATTTTTTCAAAAGCTTATATGAAGAAACTACTCGCCCCCTTTTCTTTTTAAATAAATTATTTTTTAGGGCTTTTAAGAATATCATGTCTATAATTAAATAGTTAAAAATAAGATAATTAATTCGATTTTTTTAATTCTCAATTCATACAAATTTCAAAATAACATTAAACAAACTCTAAGTTTACTAAACAAGTTACGAAGTATCTATAAACCTTGAGTTATAGTCAGCTTAAATGCGACAAAGAACTGTTTTTCAATACAAAACATATATAATCCCACAATGACTTGTTATTTTAAAAATGACGCGGAAAAATTATGCTGGGTTAAAATACTTTCAATAAAAAGAAAACAAATAACTCTCTCTAGTCTTCCAATAGGAATAATCACACGCAATTAAAATATCCTTTTCAAACCGTCTCCCGTCACACATAATCCCAGTTTCCAGGCTAAAACCCAAACCCATCCATCCATCATCAACGCTCACGGAGAGAGCGGAACCATTCGAAACCTAACTACCCAAACAACACACTTCGGAACACAGCAGTTACGAATGCATTTATTTTTGTCTGTCTAAGAAGGGCCTTTTAGAGAAACAAACGCGGTCTGAAATCTCAAATGGGACAATAATGACCCTGCTCCGAAAACCGTCGATTCTTAATTTCTTGGGGGCACCAATTCATTAAACTTAAATCTGCGTCGCTTAGGCATTAACATAAGGTGTGTCTTGTGCACAAATCCGAATTGTTAATGCGCGTAACACGCATAGGTCCCTTGCAAGAGGGGGGAGGGGCGGCGACAGAATGCAGGGGCGCGCTTGATGAGGGCGCAAGAGTATTAGCGCCCCAAATGGCCCAGGGAGCTTCGAGTAGCAGTGACAAACGTCATCGCTTCCACTTAGTGACATGACATTGCCGTTACGGCTTAATTAAGCTATAGTTTCTTGGTGTCAGGGTTGCCGGGATTTGGACCACTTTTTGTCGCCAAAAATCATTTAGAACCCTTTTAAAGTAGACTGGCCTTGGCTTGATATTTTTCGTCTGTAAACACATGTCTTTGACGTCACACGTCTCTTCCCTGTATGCTAATAAAGGGAAGGTATTTTAATCCAACTTAAATCCATTAACAATTTTATTTCAATTCATTCATCACGAAATAACGTTCCTTAGGTTTGTCTTATTAATATAATTATAATATTCTATGATTTGAAGATGGAAAAAAGTATTCTTTATAATAAGTATTTTTGTTTCCAACATCCTTGGCGGCTAGATGGCTAATTGTCTAGAGATCCAGCCTTTGGTACCGCAGGCTTCACGTTCGATTCCTGGCAGGTGGCATGGATGTTTGTGAGTGGTTCGGAATCCACCTAAACTGTAGGTACCGGTCTAATTACCCTAACGTGCAGAAAATGACCGTACAGCGACAAACCAAACCAACATCTTTGACATGTACAATTATCCTATGGTTATGTATACGAAGAATATAACCACGACAAAGTTAAAATAACCTCTAAAACTAAACAGTTGAATTGAAAGTTGGATCGTATACATTTTAATAGTATTTTTTATTTAAGTAATATAAATAATTGATCTTTCTTTCAATATTCTTCTGAGCAGCTTGATGGCCAATTGGCTAGTACTATGGCAGTTAGGACCACAGGCTAAGGGTTCGAATCCTGGTGGGGGCATGGATGCTTGGTATTGGTTCGGAATCTACATTGAACTATAGGTTCCGGTCTAATTAGCCTAAAGTGTGAAAATAATGAACCTAGAATGACAAACCAATCAGCGTTCTTTAGTGTTCCACATCTATACGTATTGAACGATTCCATCTGATACGTATCTTGCCAGTAAGTAATAGTGCCGTTATAGTTTTTACATGCTATGTATCTTTAGAATCTTTCACATAATTTTTAGATCTAGATTTTAATACAACTTTTCGATACATTAACAAATACTAATTTTGAACTTAAATGGTTTTTTATTAAGTTAAACAAAATTAAATGAACAATTACATATTTAAATTATTTTATAGGATTCGACGATATTATTTAATTTATTTCTCTTAACAATGAACACTTGTTTTTATTCAGAAAAAGATTATTTATTAATTGCATTAGGCATTGATTGGTTGGCTTGACGCTCTAGGGTCATTTTGTGCACATTTTAGGTTAATTAGACCTATAGTTTAACATGGAACCCGAACCACCAACAAACATCCATAATTCGGGAAAAAAAAAAAAAAAGATTCGAACCTGAAGCCTGTGGTACCAAACGCCAGAGCACTAGCCAATTGATCATCAGTCCGCATCATGTATTGAAATTTATTTTGTGATTTCAATGTATTTAATGGTTCCAACTATATAGATTAAAAATGGCAAAACACAAAAACCAAATTTTTAATGCCAGCATTTTCTATTATTCAATCATAAACAATTAATAAATATTTTCTTATTAACACTACAAGCATAGAGAGAGAGGCAGTCTGAAGAAGTTATTATTAAAATATATATAAAGATAACTTTAATTGGAGAAAACATTGTAACGTTCCATATCGATTTTTGAAAAAAAAATTTTTCGCAACCCTGCGATTGTTCATCTCATCTTTGAACTTTGGAATGGATTTTTCGAAAGAATAATCAAATGTTCGATAATTCTCCTATTCTGGCGGCCCCTCCACGCTTTTGAGGAACGAGGGGGTGGGGGTGAAAGAAAGGAGTAAGGAGAGATTTGAAGACGAAAAAAAAAAGGGGGGGCGGCTCTAGTTCTGAAATTGAGTATTGATCTAAAAGTTCTCAGTTTCTTCTCGATCCCTGATCGCTTCATTTAGATTAAGAAACCTTTCTTTCCTTCTCTAAAACTCGAAGAAAAGAACACATGAAAAGGAAACGTGTCTTTCGAATAAATCCGTGAAAACTCTGATTTCTAGACTATATTTTTAGAAAAAGGTCTTAATCATACATTAACAGATTAAAAAAAAAAATTTTTTTTTATTTGGTTCTACTCTGTTTGTGTTCAAAATTCGTAAGGGTATTTTAGCAAAAATCCCAGCATGAATTTTTCAAAAACCGTTCATCAGTTCATTCTTTAATGAAGGATACTTTATAATTCCACCTTGGGTATACAATTCTTATGTCATTATTATTATTGTTTGTTTTGTAAAACACTAAAAGTATTTTGATACAATGAAAAGTTGTTCTAATACAGAGACAGTTAATCTTCATGCCATAAGCAAGAGTTGCACCACTGTTACCCGTTTAGCATTACTCATGGGGCACGTGTAGCTTTAAGAAATGCTACGGACGCCAGTAATACTAAATCCGCAACTCTCTAGGCGCTCTCCGCAACTTTTTATAGATAATAATATAATTATAGATAAAAATAATAAATAATAGATATAATTTATAGATAATATTATTTATAGATAATAATCTTTATTTTACTATTTATTATTACTTTATTTTACTAATTATTTACATTATTAACTTATTTTACTTACTACTGTAAGAAAATTGCACAAATTATCAATTAAATTACAGATAACTAATTTCAAGCAAAAAAAAAAATATATATATATTTTTTAATGGTAAAATGAATCCTCCATTCATTTTTCTGATAAGTTTATCGATTCACAACAAGACGTACAATAGGTCTTCCTCAAAATTAGTAACAGAACTTTTAGTGAATGTCTACAGACTCAATGTCTATAGTATCTACGTTTATTCAATAAGCTTTATGAAAATTCATGAAATATATAAAATAAAAAAATCCCCAAAAGACACACAATAGGTCTTCCTCAAAAATAATAACAAAAATTTTAGTGAATGTCTGTAGTACCTACGTTTATTAAATAAACTTTATGGAAATTCATAAAATATCTAAAATTAAAAAGACACACAATAGGTCTTCCTCAGAAATAATAACAAACATTTTAGTGAATGTCTATAGTACCTACGTTTATTCAATAAACTTTATGGAAATTCATAAAATATATAAAATTAAAAAAATCCCCAAAAAGACACACAATAGGTCTTCCTCAAAAATAATAACAAAAATTTTAGTGAATGTCTATAGTACCTACGTTTATTAAATAAACTTTATGGAAATTCATAAAATATATAAAATAAAAAAAAAATCACAAAAAGACACACAATAGGTCTTCTTCAGAAATAATAACAATTTTAGTGAATGTTTATAGTATCTATGTTAATTCATTGAACTTTATGGAAATTCATAAAAATACACCAATTTCTTAAAACAGATATTAGTAGTGTTTTTTAGAGTTAAAAAAAAAAAAAAAATATATATTTTTTAAAAATGGTAAAATGATTCCTCATTTCATTTTCCTGATGCATTTTTCAATTCACAAAAAAGACACACAATAGATCTTCATCAAAAATAATAGCAAAGATTTCAGCGAATGTCTACATACTTCAATAGTCTATAGTATCTATGCTAATTCAACGAACTTATGGAAATTCATAAAAATATACTGATTTCTTAAAGAAAAGATTAGTGCAAACAGATATTAGTAATGTTTTTTAGAATAAAAACAGGAGGACATCTTTTTCTACTTATTTTAAACCGATAATGAGTAATAAAGTTAACTTCCATCTTCCTGAACGATTTTCAATGGCACCCAGAAACAAAGGAATGTAACCATCTTCAGTTCCAAATATTACTTAGAACAACCCGAATCGCTTAGTGTCGCCGATGCACCGATCCACCTTCTTCCATGGATACTTAAAACGAGATCCTTACGTTTAATGGGGTCCCAACCTTTTGTACTCAGAGTGAAGAGTTAAATGGGTTTGAATGGATTGAAATGAACACATGAAAAACGACCCAAGGTATCGTTTACCGATAGCAAAAATCATTGAAAACTTCGACCTGGGACACAATTTTAAAAATCTCCATTCCACACAAACTCTTCGCTTGGCGTTAATTCTTATCAGCGGCCTTTTTCCTAACTGTTAAAATACGAAATTTCTAAAGTAAACGGGGGAAAATGCGGAGAAATTAGTAGATCGAAAAACCATCAGTAGCCCCCGTAAAAGGAAGAAGCTCAGATAATTGTGCAAGGTTGTCACACGCAGTATACATGCTGCAAGATACCATACACCCTGTCCCATTGATTATTGCATCAAACTTGTTTTGGAAGTAAACAACCCCTGTGAGGCTTTTATCTAACTTCCTTAATGATTTCCGCCGCGAAAAGGAGTCATAATGAAGCGAGAGTTTTCTTATTTTTCTGTTTACGTTTTTCTTTTCTAATTTTCATTAGCTCTTGCTCACTCACACTTTGAGGAAATCTCCTACAACGTCGGCGAAGGAGAAATTTTTGTTTTTTCTGGAAGGAGGGGGAGGGATATTATTATTATCGCTTAAAAAGCAAAATCTTTACAAAGTATGGGGAGAAATAATTAGGTTATACTGGTTGGGAGAAATAGATATACAGAAAAATTAATACATGAGCTCTTGTTTTTTTTTCAATACATAATTTAAACAAAGAATCTTTCATATAAACATTTGGTTAAAATCAGGATAAATTTAATAATAAATAATAATAATATATTCAAAGAACTACTTTTTTTACTTTTGCCTATAACTATTTAACGATTTTTTTTTCAATAGTTTAAAATATTATTTTTCCTTTTAAGTGTTAATAAAATAGTCTTATTGAAGTGTTAATGAAAGAATCTTATTTTAAAAATAAAGATTATTATTACTATAATTTTTATTTTTAAAATTAACCTTTTAAAAATGTTTGCAATAAAGATTGTGAAAACATATATTTTATATTATTTAATGACTAACTTTTAAAAATAAAAATACTTTGTTTATAGAAATTGCTGTGAAATAAACAAACGCAACTGATTATAGGTTGAAAATATGAGTTAAATATTATTTTTTCATCAAATATGTAGCCAGGATATCTATAATTATTATTCAAATTGCATATTCAATCATGAACAGAAGTTTTCATGCTAGCGTTGGGCACTTAATTTATCTTTCTCCTCATTCAAAGAAGTTTTTGTAGAAGTTTCAATATTTCTTAAGATACGGCATGTAGTTCGAGGTGTGAGAGTTGCTATAAGGAATTGCTTAATGTTTTACTGTAATTTCTTTAATCGAATTTTAAAGATATTGTCTCATGTTTAAATTTGGAATAATTTTTATTATAAAATATTCGCCAATGATTCTAAATAAAATCTGGAATATCATCATCATCTTTGGCACAACAGCCCCATGTTGGGCCAAGGCTGTCTAGCAGATTTCAAGGCAGGAGATGATGCTTTTACAGGGTAGGGTTATCAGCCCTATGCCCAATGCTCTGCAGCTGTATTAGACCTTTAAAGTAGATCACGAACTACTACAAACCTTCATGGCACCTTCAGGACTCGAATCGTAACCTGTCGCACCGAGCGCCAGAACACTAGTCACTAGGCCATCATGCCCAAAAGTAAATTAATTTAGTAGACAAATTTTTTCATCTTCTTCAATGGCGTAACTGCCCCATCTTGGGAAAGGCTAGAAGATTTCGAGACAAAAGATGCTTTCTTTTTACTGAGTAAGGTTATCAGCCCTACGCCCAACAGTTATATTAAATCGGGAAAGATCTGGAATAATACTTATAAAATATACATGAATTGAACGTGCAATAATCTGAATAAGTTAAATATTAACACTTAAATTTTTTTAAATATTTTAAACTATTGTAAAACAGTAGTATATAGACAAAAATAAAAAAACGTAGTTCTTTGAATATATTACATTTTTACTAACAGTATCACATTTATCATACATAGTTTCAAATATTTTGTGCATTTTGTGGATTTAATAAAACTTGAAAGATTACAAGCTTACGAATTACGTCATTACAGAGTACAGTTTATTACTTAATTTTCCGTCCACGAGGGTTCAAAGCGACTCTTTCATTTGCGGAGAATAAGCACTTATTAGTCAACTGCATATTTTAGCGGGTTTCCGATATAAAATGATTTATTCGCGATCGCATGATCATTAAGCAGTGGAAAGTCTAATTGGAGTTTAAGGCGGGCGCGTTTAACTTTTCCGGCGAAGGTATCGAAGCAGAGCTAATGTGATAAAGAGAAAAGAGTGATAAAAAGAAAAAAAAAAAAAAAAAAAAAAAATCTTCCGAAGCTGACGCGTGCGAGGTGAAAGACTTATACTTTTCATAATCCAGCTACCAGTATGTTTCCGCCCAATCTATTCCGTAATTAATAATATTAATTTGAAGTTTGAATTCTTAGTTTCCGGGTCGGGATAATGTATGATGGGCATTCATCAGCAGCATATTGCGCGTATTAAATCATAATTACGCCCCAAAGCGGGGCGCGAGGGCCAAGCGCTTTTAAACGGGGCGCGTTTTACGATAAATATCAATAATTTGGCTGCATTAATCAAAGGTGGGCTTGTAGCACGGTGGAAACGGAGGGAAATTCAATTTTGCAGGTGATCCATTACCAGCGGTTTCTCTTTTAATATGAACGGATTTCTGGGGAAAAAAAGAAAGAAATACCAACAGTATGTAGGGAAAGGGGAAAGAAAAAAAAGTATATTTTTGCTTCTGAGTCATTTCTCTGGCACCGCTCCGATAGATGGCCCACGTTTTATAAAGTTTCCGCAATTCATTTTAAGGGATTTTTAGAAAACTTTTGCCGGCAAGGTTTTGAGTTATTGAGCCACGTTGCTCTTTTCCGACTTTGTCTCGGTCTTTAAATTACCTTTTCGGGGCAGACTTTGAACGATGGCGTTCCGTTTCAAGAAAAATTAAAAAAGACCCAGCACGTAGGAAACGAGTTATGAAGTGAAATGAATTAATCAATTGATCACGCAGATTATGTATATCAGTTGTAAATATTTTTTTAGTTTTTGATTCCATAATAGAATTATACACAAAACTGTATTTCTTTAAATACTATAGAGGAATGGTTAATTTTAATCAATTAAGTTAGTCTGTGATATTTATTACAAATTGTGGTTTGGCTGTAATGGGTGCCAGATGTTTCTTGGATAGCGTTCATTCCTGTTACATTTCCACTGTTCTAATGCGAATGACCTCAGGTCAAGTACCTAGTGTTTGAATATATCATTAAATGGTGGATTTATTCGTACGCTTATAATTTGGTTTGGCATTCTAAATTCATTTTTTGCGCACTTTAGGCTAATAATCCCGGACCTACAGTTTAACGTGGATTTAAACATGTGGTATCAAAGGCCGGAGCGCTAACCGAAACCCAATCAGGCGTTAGGCTTGTAGAGACTTGGAACAATAGCGTGCCTGTTTCAAGAAAAATTAAAAAGAAAAAAAAATAATGGGCCAACACTTAGAAAACGAGTTATGAAGTGAAATGAATTAATCAAATGATCATGCAGATGATGCATATCAGTTGTAAATATTATTTAATTTTTTAACTCCATATTAGAATTGCACACAAAAATGGGTTTTGAAGAATATTCAAAAGCTTCAAAATGTATTTAATCATTAAAATGCATTTTTTCTTTAAATACTATAGATGAATTATTATTTTTTCAATAAGATGATGTTGTAGAATTTGCTACAGATTTTGGTTTCACTTTAAAGGGGGCAAGATGTTTTCTGGATAGCATTGAATCTGTTACATTTTAGTGACGAATGACTTCAGCATTTGATGTACCTAGCATTTGAATACATTATTAAATGGAGGATTTATGCGTACACTTATAGAGAATTACTTAAAATATTACATTAGGAAAACCTAATTATTATTCATTTGGATCTTTACCTTAATATATACTGAGTAAAATTACGCAAATATGTTTTTCTGAGAGTAGTAGTATTACGATAAAATTATAAAAAATATTAGAGGTAGAAGTGAGAAATATAAAAAGTATTTATAATATTTGCTCTTCCCATTCAACTAATTAGAGTAAAACATTATACTCAAATAAATACTGTAAAAATAAACAGATTAGAAATAATTTTGACACTAAAGTTTTAGTAATAGTAAGATATAAGCAATGAATTTATTCGTTGAATCATAATGTATTTCATGTTATAGGAGCTAATTCATTTAAAAAAAGTTTCCACTTTATTCGCATATTTTCAATATTCATTTATATATAATATATACATAATTAAACCAGAACGTAATCACAGAAAAAAATTCTTTATAGAATAAATAATTTATGTTATTATCTGGTAAATTAATTCATTTATCTAATAATTTATCTAAATTGTTTTGTTGAGCAATGAGAAAAATAAAAAAAAAACCTTTAAATATGAATAATGTACTATCTAATTATATATTTAATTGATCTTTGGAATGTCAGGGGAGGTTCATCATCATCATCGGCGCAACCCCCCTCCCACTTGGTGGGCCGAGACCGTCTGCTTATCGGCAGATTTCGATGCTTTTTTTCGTTTTACGGGATAGAGGTTTCAGCCCTACGCTCTTAAGTCATATTAGACCGGGACCTACGGCTTAAAGTAGATTCCAAACCACTACAAACACTGCCAGAACGCAAACCTGAAATACCGAGAGGCAGAGCGCTAGTGACATCGCCACCAGGCTCAGGGGTGATTCGGTTATAATAACTTATGTGTGAAATTGAATAAAACCCAAATTAATATAATTATAATTTCTATTCCTGAAATGATGAATTGATTATTATGTATCATGTTAATTTTTCATTTGCTTTTACAACATTATTATCTTTTCAAATATGTGAGAATAATTACAGTTTCTAAAGTCATTGATGTAATTTCTTCTCTTGGAAATGTTTTTCGATGTAAGATGGTTTTTGATGTAAATGGACATACTGCTCGACCTTCGCTGTGAACGATCGCTTACTAAATGATTGTGATCGAAACCATTTAATTCAAATGTGTCTCTTAATATCGTCCACGTTTTAGACAACAGCAAGATAGCACTGTTCATATTCACATTGTTTACATTTGTCCATTGCTGTACCCATTATTCAGTTTGCTTGCTACACTTTTTGGATTAAGTCACGAACCCCTAACTTAACAACATCATGTTCACACATGATTAAAAATAATAACAATAATAATAATTGATAATCTGAAATGATATTACTGTAAGAAAACTTAATCGATAAATCTGAAATGGCATTAGAATAATAAGACAATTTTGAAATAAACTAAAACATACTTTAAATGCACAATAATTAATAAAATCCAGATTACATTTAAAAAATCGCTTGCGTTAAATCTTATCGCAATACGGCCCACACTGAGAAATATATGTGTCCTATTTACTTCCGGATCCCATTATTCTTTCAAACAGGGACGTCCTTTAAATTCCCGCTCGGCAGCGGCATCAGAAAACTTTAAATTCCTTTCCCTGCCCCAAAGGCCGAAATCGATCATCTTCAATCTTGACATTCTTGAAGCGAAAGGCGTCAAAGCCAGATTTTTGCGGAGAGCCGAGATTCATTAGGGGGTCTTCTTGAATAAAGTTCGACACCAGGCGCATCGGACAAACAGCTCCATCCCTCTGATTAATGGTCAGAATAACATCACCATACATTTTCCAAGGGGCATCGATTTCTGGCCTCGGCATTGTGTCGTCTGAATGAGGAAGGAGAAGACACCCCCTCACCCCCATCCCGCCAAAAAGGGCCCGGGCCTTTTCACGTGAGGGATTCTCGCTGACCCCCAGCCAGGCCCGCGGGTCGAAGTTTCTATATTTAGACAGACACTGACGGATATTGACCAAACACAGGGGAATTCTGGAACCCACCCCCGTTCTTTGGGAAAAGGCGAAAAAGCAAAATAAAGATCAATATTGCGCAATGCAGCCAGTTTGGCCCGTTGTTTGGCGCGTTTGTTATCACTGGACGGATGACTGGCTTCTGCAATCGCCACATTTTTGCGCAGCTTTCACGGCTATTAAATTTCGACAATCGCTCTCGGTATGGGTGATCGGTCTTTGCCACTTTTTCCCTCCCAACCCCCACCCCCAAGGGTGCACTTCTGGACCCGTCAAGAACGGGGTAACGGAGAAGCGATTTGAGGCATTATTATTATTTTTTGTTTTTTTCTTTCTCCTCTCTTTCCCTTTTCCTGATCATCCGATAAGTGAAAAAATATACGTTACCAATATACGAGTCTGGCTCCTATTCGTCAAAAAAAAAAAAAAAAAAAAAAAACCGCCAAAAAAATTGATGGTTTGACAGGAGAGGAAATCGGACTGTACGGTTGCTGACCTAAAGTCCCATTTTGGCAGTGATGTAGAGTCATAAATGCCGAAATGTTGGTTTGGAAGCAGGGCTCAAATAAATAATTCTAAAAGCGATTTGAAGCTGTCATCCCTCCTGTCATCAAGTTAGAATTATGAGACCTGTGTCTCTTTACACAGGATCTATACCTTTTCCCACACTGATTGGCTATGTAACTTTTATAGAAAATATCAAATTGACTGGCTTGGCTACTTATGCAGAAATATGATTATCCATTAATTCAACCAGATATGGAATTTTAAATGTTTTATGTGGACTTAAAAGAAAGCTTCCTTCGAAATTTTCTCGACTTTCAATAACTTTTATATTAAGACAGATCTTTATTTAGAATTATTTTATTTATGTTTTGAATGTAATGCTGCGTAATCTTAATTTGCGTAATGGTAATCTTCCAAAAGATATTGCATCATTTGACTTTTCAAGTAATTCATCAAATACTTTTCAATATCAGTATCAGCTGTGCTATACACGATTGTTGAATTAATTAATTCTGATATCATCCTTTCTGATTTTGCTAACATTACAGTTACACATTTCATCAAATAAACTTTCCAAAACATTGCATGCTACAAAATCAAAACCATTTAGACAATATTTATTTCTAGTATTCAAACATTCATTCACTTAGTATTAGTATCCATAGTTTCGCTATTGTATAAAGCAGTTCCTTAAATAAGTAACAAAGTGATATCAGATCTTCTGTATGTCCATAAAATCAGATATGCAGCAACTCTGATCAATCGTCTTAAGGTCTATTATAGACCATTCTCGAATTAATAATTTCTGATATCTTCCTTTCAGATTTTGCTGACAACACAGTTACGCAATTCATTAATACATAAGCAAACAAACTTTTCAAGGTATTGCTTGCTCTAAATCAAAACCATTTAGTTTATATTGGTTTACAATATCCAAACATTTATTTTTGAGTATTCTTGTCAATTTATTCTTCCGGCAGCCAAACATACATTTTTCCAGTGTCTATTCTTCCACTACTGTATAAAGCAATTCCCTAAATAAACATAAAAGTGATAGCAGACCTTCTGTGTCTTTACAAATCAGATATCCAATACCGCCCTGATCAATCGCCTTAAGTGTTTTTATACACCATTGTTGAATTAATAAATTCTGATCCCCTCCTTTCCGATTTTACTGACATCACAAATACACAGTTCATGAATTAAACTTTCCAAAGTATTGCTTGCTACTAAATCAAAACCATTTAGATTATATTTATTTCTAGTATTCAAACATTCATTTTTTCAGTATCCATTCATTACTGTATAAAGTAATTCTCTAAACAAATATCAAACTGATACCAGATCTTCGATATCTTTACAAATCAGATATTCAACACCGAACTGATCAATCGCCTTAAGTTCTGTTATAGATCACTATTGAATTAATAAATTCTGATATCATTTTTTCGATTTTGTTGACATCACATCTCATCAATAAACTTTTCAAGGTATTGCTTGCTCTAAATCAAACCATTTAGTTTACATTGATTTACAGTATCCAAACATCCATTTTTCAGTGTCTATTCTTCCAATGCAATTCCCTAAATAAATATCGAAGCGATACCAGATCTTCTGTGTCTTTACAAATCAGATATCCTGCACCGCCCTGATCAATCGCCCTAAGCTCTGCCAGACAACCTTGTTGGATAAATAAAACCCGATGCCCATCCTTTCCGATTTTGCAATTGCAGCCCGATTGCATCGCAGATAATCAGTCTAGCGAAAGTGATTAACGAAGTACATGGGAGAGGCGAAAGTTAGTGATAGGAACTGATTGCCCCCTCTATAAGTGCCCCTCATTACATCCCGTGCAATCTTTCACCTGTAAACACCTCGGTGCCTTTCTCTTAGGGGGCGGGGTGGGGGTCAAGGGTTATGGAGAGGTCAGAGATTTCAGCTTGGCTAAAAGCCCATTGGACCGTAATACGGGTGCAGGTGGATTGTGGTGTTCGGCCCAATGCGTGTTCGATTCTCCCCCTATTCCACCCACTCATGGGGGGAGGGGAAGTCGTGTGTTGTTGTAATGCCCCTCTTCCCCCCAATAGGGCAAGAGTGAATAAGTTATGCAGGCTAACCCCTTTGACTTTGTATAAGTGAGTTTTCGCTTGTGTTTATTTATTAAAATTCCCTCGTTGAGTAGTGTGGAACAGATTATTAGATTATACAGATCCATAATTTTTTTAAAAAATTGAATTGATATTTAATATTAAATGAATTAGTGTGCATATTCGATATTAAGGAAAATGTCCTTTTTCAAAATTATATCACATTTTTTTAAAATTCAATTTGTCGAATTTATTCGATTTTGTATCGTAGTATAGATCTGAGTAGTAACTTTTTTAGGAAATATGGCTTTGTCTTAGATATTTATTTTTAATCGATATAAAATAGTATTGTGGCTTAAATTTTTTATACATATTTAAAACAAAATAATCGAAGGCAGTTAATTATGAATTTTGTTTAAATAAAATGAAAAATTGTTTGCATGATTACGATCTAGTTTATGCGATTGAAAAAGTTTGAATGAAGAAGACATTTTTTTTTAAAATCGATGAATGAACAATAATAAATTTAATTTGTTTCAGTAAAAAAAAAAAAAAAAAAAAAATAAAGTAAATAAAATATTTTAATGAAAAATCAAATTTATTGGCAGATATACCACATTATTTATAGCTGTCTTATTATTCAAATGGCATCGAATTAGTTTAGTAAAGTGGCTGAAATTTTTGTTTATGAATTACAGGAAAATAACATAGGAGTTAAATGATAATATGAACATTTCTGTACTGAGAATAAAATTGAATTGATCTTAAACTGAAATAAAAAAATTTACATTTAAATATCTTATGATTATTATCTTTTTTAGCCTATTAAAAAGTTTCATTACATTAGTAATAGATATACATGTATTTTTAAATATTTATTATTATTTTGCAGTGATTGTATTTAATAAAGGATAAAATATTTCCATTATAATTTTTTACCTTATATTATTCCCAATAAAAATTATGTATACCATGTAATATAGAGTTATAAATTTAAAACACATTGAAAACTAATATCGTTATTTAATCAAATTAAAAATTATAATTATAATAATTACTATTAAATAATTTTATCAAATAAATGGAATTCTTGAAAACGTGACCATAAGAAAATGTTCCATAATTAATATATATTTTCATTATAAACATAAATAATAATAAATATTGTCCTTATTAATGTTATTTGGTCATGTTGCACCCAATCATTTAATTTTCTAATCAGTTATATTTTCCATTTTATTTCTTTACGAAAATGTTATTTATAATTTTTTTATATAAATTGTATTTATATATTCCTTATGTAAATGGAATTTTTATAATTATTTATTATATTATTATGAAGCAAATTATGATTATTCTACTTGAATCATTATATATATATATATATATATATATATATGATGTAAATAACATTACATTATTGTTTTAATCTGAATAAAATTAATAATTGTCATGATATTTTAATTTATATCTTAAAAAAAAAAAAATCAAGAAGGAGAATAGCTAAATTATGCATGAAAATTATATTTATTAAATTATCAGAAATATATATATATATATTTCTGATAATTATTTAAAATTATAATTGATAATTATTTCTGTCAATTATTTTAAATATTTTCTTCATTCTTCTATTTTTGTATGTTTACCATTTGTACATTTTATTATTTTTTTATTCATATTTAAAAGTTCATCTTCATTAGGAAAAGAAAAAGATTTAAAAAAAATGATTAATTAAATACTTTTTTACCAGTAACAACTTTTAAATAATATTTCCCACTCATGAATCTTTTCAAATATTATTATCATTCATATGCTTTTATGTGCATTTTTTATTTTTTAATGACATTTAAAATTAAATTTTCATATATAAAAACAAGAAATTCTTTTCCATTATTTCTGTGTGAATATAACAAGATTAAATGATATGATTACTTAAAAAATATATATATAAACAAGTAATTTAAAAAAAAAGTTTTAAGTCAATTCCTACTTTTTTTTCGCTATATTGCAGAAAGTCTTTTATAAATAATTTTCATTCATTTTTTTAAAGTTTATCTGGCGCCATCTATTGGTAGATATATGCAACTTAAACCTAAAAAAAAAAAAACACTAAAATTAATTAATTAAATTTAATTACTGAATTAATATTTGAAAAATAGTATTAATATCAAGTGTCATTCACTACAAGTTAAAAAAAATGCATTTGAATTTGAGTGGATGAATAAAAAGCATTTTATTAACGATTGAAAATTTGAACAAGATATATATAGGGAGAGTGTGAGCTAATAGAAGGAATTGAAAAAATAAAATTCCAAAATTTTCCCTCTCATGAATCTTTTCAAATATTACATATTATCTTTCAAATGTTTTTGTGTGCAAATTTATATTTTTAATGACATTAATTGAATTATATTTGCATATATAAAAACAAGAAATTATTTTCCATTATTTCTGTGAGAATATAACAAGATTAAATAATATGATTACTTAAAAAAATATGTGTATAAAACCCCACAATTATCGTCTACAGGAATCATTCATATGCTTTTATGTGCATTTTTGATATAATGACATTTAAAATTAAATTTTCATATATATAAAAACAAGAAATACTTTTCCATTATTTTTGTGAGAATATAGCAAGATTAAATAATATGATTACTTAAATATAAAAAAGATGATCCCCCAATTATCATCTACATGAATCATTCCCAAATATTATTATCATTCATATACTTTTGTGTGGCCCTCTCAGACGGTGTAATCGAAGGCCCACCTAATGATATCCCGCATCTCACTTAATGGCCGGGGCTGCTCTTTCTCTTTTTGGCACCTAAGAGGCCCCTCGACCGCAAAAGCCCCTGCCTGCGAGCCATTTCCTCGCGATAAGCCCCCTCTTTTCGCGGGATTGATGGCCACAGGGGTAAGGGCCCGGGATTCTCGCGCCCATACATCTCCAGCCCCAACTTACGCCCCTGCAAAAATCTTTCTTTACTGTTTGGGGAAGGTGATCAATTAATCGATTGGGTACTTAATTATTTGGCAGAACACGAGCAGAAAATGGAGCCCCTGGAGTTTTTCCCTTTTTTTCTTTCTCTCTCTCTCTTTTTTTTATTTTTTCCTTTTTTTCTCCAGATATTGCCCCTGGGATTTCCGGAGAAAAAGTTTGCCGAGAGAGTCTGACTTTGTCAATAATTCACTAGTCAATTTCTCTGGTAGTTTTTTCCTCTTCTTTTTTTTCCCCTTTTTCTCTCTAGTTGCATTTTTTTGCCTTTTCCCCTTGCGAAACTCAGTTTTTCCCTCTCTTTTTCCCTACTTTTTTTTTTCTCTCTCTGGTTCTGAATACGTGAGTCTCTTGGATCATTTGAAGAGCTAGTTGGTGGAAGATACCATAGAAAAAAAAAAGAAGGTTGCTTTTTGTACGTGATGTTACAAAGCTCAGCTGGAATATACGGACCTCCTCCCCCATTCTGTACCTCCCTTCCATTTATTTGCTTAAGTAACTGTTTGGGAGGAGTAGTTCTCGGGGTTTTTTTAAGGCAATTCTATTGGATTAGTTTCAAATATACCTGAGAGGAAAGAATCCTTAGCTTCAGTCAGATGCGTCAGATTGAAAAGCTCATTCGAAACTGAGTCGATGCACATGAATGAGATGGCAAACACTACTTGCTTGAATAAGAATTACGAAAATACTATTCTATTTTTAATTGAATAAAAAGAATTTTTAATCGAAAATATATATAAAAAATCTATTGTTATATTTTTAATCGAAAAACACAAAAAATAAAACGTTATATCGAAAAACAAAAATCTATTGTTATATTTTTAATCGAAAAACAGACGATATATATAAAAAATCTATTGTTATATTTTTAATCGAAAAACAGACGATATATATAAAAATCTATTGTTATATTTTTAATCGAAAAACAGACGATATATATAAAAAATCTATTGTTATATTTTTAATCGAAAAACAAACGATATATAAAAAATCTATTGTTATATTTTTAATCGAAAAACAGACGATATATATAAAAAATCTATTGTTAAAACGAAAAAAACGATATACATAAAAAATCTATTGTTATATTTTTAATCGAAAAACAGACGATATTTTGCGTGCATAAATTGTAATTAAATAGGAAAGTAAATTATCATCTTACAACAGATAATGAAAGTTTTGTTTTTCTGATATTGTTGTCATCGAACAATAATCGTACAATAATAAATGTAATTGTACGTTATTATTATCTAATAAATAATAACGTACAATTGCATTTATTATTCTTAATTATTTTATAAATGAAGTTTCAAATATACCTGAGAGGAAAGAATCCTTAGCTTCAAAGTTAGAGATGCGTCAAATTAAAAAGCTCATTTGAAACTGTGTCACTGTTCATGAATGAAATGGCAAACACTCTTGCTTAAGTAAGAATTAAGAAAATTATTATATTGTAAATGGGTAATAAAAATTATTATCTAGAAAAATTATATTTTTGCAAACGATAATCACTCTAAAAACCTTTTTTTTTTTTGAGCGAAAATAAATTTTAAATTATATTTGAAATTCTATTATTAAATTCCTTCTATTACCTCACACTCTACCTACATATATCTTGTTCAAATTTTCAATCGTTAATAAAATACTTTTTATTCATCCACTCAAGTTCAAATATATTTTTTTTTGAACTTTTAGTAGATGACACTCGATGTTTATACGGTTTTTTCAAATATTAATTCACTAATTAAATTTAATTAATTAATTTTAGTTTTTTTAGATTTAAGTTGCATATATCTGCCAATAGATGGCGCCAGATAAACTGTAAAAAAATGAAAGAAAATTATTTATAAAGGACTTTCTACAATAGAGTGAAACAAAAGTAGGAATTGACTTAAAAAAAAAAAAAATTTATATTACTTGTTATATTTTTTATCGAAAAACATACGATATTTTGCATTCGTAAATTGTAATTAAATAGGAAAGTAAATTATCGTTTTACAATATATAAGTAAAGTTTTGTTTGTTCTAATATTGTTTCATTATTTGATAATAATAGCCTACTAGAATATTTAATATAATTGTTTGATTAAATATAAAAAATATCAGTTCATCTAAATAAAATTTACTTTTAAAAAATTAAAAGTAAATTACAAATTTTTAAAAAATTTTATTTTTAAAGCTTTAAAAAAATATAAGTAAATTTTTTTTAAACACTATAAAAACCTTAGAAATAAAGAAAATGCTTTGCAATATTTTTAAGAAACCTAGGTTACAATGGATAGACTCTTCCACTTTGTCTTTGTGGCTTTGCCAAAACGAGCCTTTTTACAGGGTTTAAATCATTTATTAATCTGTGAGCAGCCTAATTTAATCTATTGATCTTAATAATTTTTTTAATATATGAGCCTTTATAGCATTTATAAATTTATGCGTTGTACCGTCTTCTCCAACAATTACTTTTCCTAACACCTCCAAGAATAGCCCTTAAAATCTTCCACTCAAATATACCCAAATGGACCTCATCAGATCTTGCCAAATTCCAAGTTTCAGAGCCATAGTCTAAAAAGTATAAATAATTATTATATTAATTTAATATCCTTTTTTTAATACTTTCTTCTTTTAGTATTAATAATTATTGAAAAGTTTATGATTTATAATAAAAGCATTTTTATAATTTTCTTTAATTATTTCAATAAATAATTTGCATGTATTAATTTATTATGAGAAGTAACGAATACCATGAATTTTTTATCATAAGTTTTTGAAATTTATTTTATTTATACAACTTCTTATCTGACTCTGCTTTTTACAAGCTACCCTTAAATGCGATTTCAATAAATGCAAAGAAATATTTACTTGCATATTATTATCCTTTTTTTATACTTTCTTGTTCTAGTATTAACAATTATAGAATTTTTTTAAATTTATAGCAAAAGCATTTTTATAATTTTCTTTAATTATTTCAATAAATAATGTACAGAAACAATTTGCATGTATTAATTTATTATAAATAGTAAGGAATACTATGATTTTTTCATCTTAAGTTTTTGAAATTTATTTTCTTTATGCAACTTCTTATCTGATTCTGCTTTTTACAAGCTACCCTTAAATGCGATTTCAATAAAAATATTAAAAAAAAAAAAAAAAAAAAAAAAAAAAAAAAAAAAAAAATCCTTACTTGTATATTATTGCCTTACCTTTTGTTATATTTTCTTGTTCTAGTATAAATAATTATTGAAATTTTTATAATTTATAATGAAAGCATTTTTTAAATTTTCTTTAATTATTTCAATAAATAACAAAGAGAAAGAATTTGCATGTATTAATTTATTATAAGAAATAACGAATACCATAATTTTTTTTAACTTAAGTTTCTGAAATTTATTTTGTTTATGCAACTTCGTATCTGATTCTGCTTTTTAAAAGCTGCCCTTAAATGCGATTTCAATAAAAGTAAAGAAAAACTTACTTGTATATTATTACCTTACCTTTTGTTATATTTTCTTGTTCTAGTATTAATAATTATAAAATTTTTATGATTTTTAAAAAAAGCATTTTTATAATTTTAAAAAATTATTTCAATAAATAATGTAGAGAAAGAATTTGGTTGTATTAATTTAATATAAGAAATAACGAATACCATGAATTTTTTTATCTTGAGTTTTTGAAATTTATTATGTTTATGCAACTTCTTATCTGATTCTGCTTTTTACAAGCTACACTTACATGCTATTTCAATAAAATAAAATAAAAAAACCCCCTTACTTTTACAATATTACCTCACCTTTTGTTATATTTTCTTGTTCTAGTATTAAAAATTATTGAAATTTCTTAGGATTTATAATAAGAGCATTTAATTATTTCAATAAATAATACAGAGAAAGAATTTGTATGAATTAATTTATTAAATATAGTAACAAACACCATGATTTTTTTTATCTTAAGTTTTTGAAATTCATTTTGTTTACGCAACTTCTTATCTGATTCTGCTTTTTACAAGCTACCCCTTAAATGCGATTTCAATAAAAGTAAAAAACATGTATATTATTACACTAGAAATATTACTTTGCAATCTCTTTGAAGCTCTTAAGACGAACAATGCTATGTAAAAATCAAAAAAAACCACCGTTACATACAAACACTTAAAAAAAAAAAAAAAGTAAGTAAAACCAATTTTTTTCCAATTGTATCTTCCTTAGATAGTTTCTCACCTGAAAACAATATTCCAAAGTGGATTTCAATTACTTGAAAACCGGAAAAAAGGCGAAAATTTCTTCCTCCTCCTCCTCTTATTCTACTCTGGTGTTCGTTTATTTGTTTTTTTCCGGTGGCAGCAGCTCTGCATTTTTTTTTTTTTTTTTTAGAAAACAAAAACCAGCTACGGTTGCATTTGGAAAATAAGTGCGAATAAACAATTTCGATTCTCTTTCTCTCTCTCCCGTTACTCGTTTTTGCAACAAAAGAAAAACAAATGCAGTTACTTATCCTACGTTTTTCCGCTAGATCATACTCTAATAGAGATTAATGCGGTTATTATTCCAACTTCTGTGTGTGTGCCTCGACCATTTTTTCCTTCTGCCTTAATGGCGACAGCTCCTCTTATTTTCCCGATCCTTAGCTTTGTTTCCTTGGCTCTATGAAGATTGGAAACAGAGATATCTTCAATATGAAAAAGCACAGGTGTTCTTTCAAGCTGCTCGTTTCGGGTTTCCGCTTTTTCATTTCGTTTCGTTTTTGTTTTTTTCAATTGAGGGCTTTTCGCAAATTGCTGGATGAGAGATGCTTTCCGTTCAAGGGCTTCCAATTAGCAAAACATAAAGGAATAATTCATGTAAAGAACACTCTGCTTTTTTAAAAATAAACGAAATACCTGGTTCCAATTTGTTTATAGACACCATTATTTATCATTTAGAATTAATATCCGTAAAAATTCAAAAAATAAATAAATAAATAAAATAAATAATGGAATGATTCAAAATGTAATCAGACAAAAATCACAAATGCTTTTTTTATTTTCTTATGACAGTAATCTTTTACTGTAATGCGCATTCAGATATTTTGAGCTTTCTTTAGAAAAAGTTGCATAACTTAAGTTAAGGTTATTAGGTAATAACTAATAACGTGCGTTTTCTTTGTCGATGAACGATGTAACAAAGGACTATTGTATTAACTTTTATCATGATGCACATAGCTAATTACTAATATCTTATTACTATTTACAATCAATGAATCATATTAAAGGAAGAGCTATGAAGATTGGAAACAGAGATATCTTCAATATGAAAAAGCACAGGTGTTCTTTCAAGCTGCTCGTTTCGGGTTTCCGCTTTTTCATTTCGTTTCGGGTTTTTTTTCAATTGAGGGCTTTTCGCAAATTGCTGAATGAAAGATGCTTTCCGTTCAAGGGCTTCCAATTAGCAAAACATAAAGGAATAATTCATGTAAAGAACAACCCGAAATGTTTTTAAAATATAAATGAAATATCTGGTTCTAATTTATCGATACCATTAATCTGTACTTCGAATACATATCCTTAAAAATTCAAAAAAAGGATTGCATGATTCAAACTGTAATTAGACAAAAATAACAAATGCTTTTTTTAAATAATTTTTTCCCCCATTAAAAGACATTTTTTAATTCCATTTTAAGGAATACAGGACAGATACAAATTAGTTGGGCAATTTTGTAAGTGAATGATTTGCAAAATATTAATTGTAGCGCACTTCAATAGCAGATATTTAATGGCGTATTTCTAGATTTTGCGGATAGGTGAATAAGCCTTTTAAATACTTGATCTGAATGAGATGTAGTTTCGCAATTGATCATCATTCTTATTTGTTTGCTATGGTTATCAAATTTTTCGTCTTGAGATCGTGCATTCTAAGTTTGTGAATAGATGGTATAATGTTTTTAAATCCTTTATCTGAGTGAGATCTACTTTTGCGATTGATGATCATTATTACTGCTTTTGCGATCTAATCTTTCACCTTTAGATTTCAGTGTAGATGGCACATTGTTTTTTAATTTTACATCTGAGTGAGAAGAAGTATCGCATTTGATTATCATTTCTTCTTTTCACCACGAATACGAGATCTTTCGCTGTTAGATTATGTCTTCTAAGTTTACGGATAGATGGTATAATGTTTTTTTTAAATCTTTGATGTGAATACGATGTAGTTTCTCGATTGATAATCATTATTACTGCTTTTGCGATCTAATCTTTCACCCTCAGATTTCAGTTATTCTAAGTTCGTTGGTAAATGGCACTTTATTTATTAATTCCATATCTAAGCGAGATGTAGTTTCCCGATTGAACATCATTTGAACACACCCGATTGAACCTTCTTTGTTTGCCATAATTACCAGATCTTTCATTGTGCATTCAAAGTTTTGAGGACAGATGGTGCAATGTTTTTTAAATATTTGATTTGAGTGAGATGTAGTTTAGCGATCTTCATTCTTCCGGGGTTGCCACGAGCACCAGATTTCTCATCTTTAGATTTCAGCTTATCCTAATCAGCCGATAGATGGCATAACGTTTTTTTTAAATCCACATCAGAGTGAGATGTAGTTTGAAGTTTGTGATGTTTGTAATATAGTTTGTGAGATGTGAAAGATTGATCCTCATTCTTTCTGTATTTGCCACGATCACCAGATTTCTCCTGTTTAAATTTTAGCTTATCCTAAGTTAGCGGATAAATGGCATAACATTTTTTTATTTTCATCTCTGAGTGAGACGTAGTTTTGCGATTGATCATCATCCTTTCTGCGTTTGCCACGATCACCAGATTTCTCATCTTTAGATTCCAGCTTATCCTGAACTAGTGTACAAATGACATAACATGTTTTTTTTTTCACACATCATGATTACCAGATCTTTTACCCTTAGATATCAACATATGAAGTGTTGTTCTACATCAGATTTACAATCCACAGCTTTTAAAATCTGTTCATAAATTGAAATCATTAATGAGCACTGCAATCGATTTGATTGATGTGAGCATGTTCACATACATAAGGCAAAAAACTGATTTGAAAATGGGGCATTTGCAGAATAACAAAAGTCAACGACATTAAATAGTAGCGAAAAAGATGTGTATCTATATATTTATATAATTATGTGTATTAATGTACATAACTAATGTATTGTATATTAACTTTGTATATTATAACATTTCTATAACCATAACTATGTGTATCTATACATTTCAAAATCGCAGTCCTTTATATTTCTATATTTGGTTTATTATACATGGTTATACAGCTGTTCATTTTACCCAAGTAATTTATGTCCATTTTGTATATCAAAGAAACAATTAAAAAATTGTGGTAGTTGTTAGATTATTGTTATTTTTATTTGAATAAATTTAAAAAATCTTATTAGTTTCGTTAATAGTTTAGAAATAATTTTATTATTGCCTTCAATTCTTACATTCCTTAAACAAAATCAATAACTGTAAATAACGGAAATAAAATATCAGTAAAAATTATTATAAGAGCAGAAATGTTATTGGATATTATGTATAAAATAGAAATTTTTTATTTATTGTAATGATCACTAGAAATCGTCATTTTATACAAGTTCTGCAACTCCGGTATTATATATGTGAAATAAGCATTGTGTTGTTCATATTTGTACTTATTTTCATTATTGTTTCTTTCATATCTGAAATTAAATGAAAGATTCAGCGTGCGACATCGAATCAGAACAAAGTATGTAATTATAAATTTGTTATTCACATAAAAAATAAACTTAAATATAATATAGTATTGAAAAAAAATAAAGGTATTAGTTTTTATAATTTTGTTATACATAAAATAGGCGTTAGTAGTTATAGATAAGGTGTAGGGCTGACAAAAGACAACTCCTGTCTCGAAATCTTTCAGTAGGAGGACGGCCTTGGCCCACTTTGGAGCTGTTGCGTCAATGAAGAAGATGAAGTTATAGATAAATTAATATTAGCAATATAACTAAAGTAAATTTATGAAAAGTTATGATTAAAGAATTTCTATGTTATTTTAATTGCATTCGTAGCTAAAATAAAAAATATCAAATTTAATTTATTTAATATACATTAATTGAACGGTCTGGTAAGATTATTGATCTAATCTGGTGATTAATTTGATCAAAATTCAAATTAATGACATTCACAAGTTAAATATTAAAACAAGATTCTTTGATTTTATCTATAAACTTTAGTAATATGTAATTTTATTTTTTTACATGCACAAATATGATTTAAATATGAAATTCTTAACTGATAAACATTTATATATTCTTAAATCAAATGTTTAACTTATATACTATATGAAAAAAATATTAATCACATTACTTAAAAAATATTAATAATTCACATGTTATAAGACAAATTTATTAAGAGTTATTTTTATTTGGATAAATAAAGAAAAGCCTTCTGTTATTAGTTCTTGCGTTAACAATTTAGAAATAAACTTATTATTGCATTTAATTCATACTTTCCTTAATTAAAAAAATATTTCAGTGAGAATATTTAAATTTTATAATCTTTGGAATTTTTTAGACAATATAAGACAATATATATAATAATTTTAGACAATATATATAATAATTTTTTATAAGTAAAATAAAAAAGTACGTTTAAAGCAAAATTTTCAATAACTAAAACCCTCCAAAAAACAAGTTTCTTGATTTCATCTATAAATTTCAGGAATATATAATTTTACTTTTTAAATGCACAATATATGATTTAAATATTTGATTCTTAAATGAAATGCTTAACTTATATACTACATAAAAAAAAATATTACACACATTAATCATTCATTACTTAAATAAATAATAATAATTCCCACATTGCAGTTTTAAGAAAAATTGCAGTTATTTTTATTTGAATAAATAAAGAAAAAGTTGCTCTTATTAGTTATTGCTTTTAAAAATAATCTTAATGTTAGAAATATCTTATAATAGCATATTAATTTAGAAATAATCTTATTATTATATTTAATTCTTATTGTAGCATATTCCCACGGGAAGAGATATAGCATTTCTGTTCCCAGGGGAAAAGAATGTATAATCTTTAACAAGTGCCTAATAACAACCTATCACAGAAATCTGACAGCAGATAAGCAGAGTCGCGCATATTTATATTACATGCAATTAGTGTTTTGTACTAATGAGAACTACTTGTTACTCAAATCTGACACCAGATAATCCGTGTCATGTATAATGAGACCTCGTGAAATTAGCGATTGTCTGTTCGACCTACACAGGTCGAAATAATTATAGATGGGATATGGAATACTCCTTGAATTGTATCATTGTGATTGGTGATAGACCATAGGTTGAGGAAGTGTTGACTCCTATGAGAAGTGAGGGAAACAGCCCCCTCCCCCTCGCTTAATGGTTTTGCTTAAAAGGAGCAAAAGGCTTTGCGACGAATCAACAAGAAGTGATGTTTTTCTCTTTTTCTGTAAATGCAGTCATTTACAGAGACCGGGAATCCGCAGACCCCAGGCGTTTAACAGACCTTGAGAATCCGCTTGCTTACGAAGTGAGCCTCTTGTGGTTTCGTGTATCATGCCGTGTGATAATTAAGGTCCACCATAGACCGTATACATTAGATACGTCGTAGATTCGAAAACACTGAAAATCTCAGACCTTGGGGTGAATTGCACTTGTGAATCAAAGTGATATCTTTAATTTTTATTTCTTTATAAATAGAATTTCCTCTCTATATGTAATGCTTGTAAAAAAAAAAAATTAAATTCTGCCAATGAACATGAAAGTGACCCACTTATTGATGCCGTTACAGGGCTAGTATAGGCAGGGACGTTACAATATTTTCCTTAATTTTAAAAAGATATATATTTCAGGAAGACTTTTTAAATTTTTTATTATGCTTGTTTAATTTATCTTTGGAATTTTTCAAACAATAAATTTATTTCAATCTAATTTTATCAATAAAAACTATTTATTGTAAGTAAAATGACAAAAAAAGTACATTTAATGAAAACATTTTCTATAAATCAAATCTTTTTACAAAACCATAATTTTATAACTCTTGTGAATATTGAAAGAAATCATACAGCAATCAATCCATCTAACTACTAAATTTGAATCCTTACTTTCAATCATTTTTAAAAAAAAATTTACACGACAGCATTTTACAACAAACAATCACTGCAAAAGAAAAGGAGATTTAATATCATATTTTACTCTTTTTTTTTTCTTTCAAATATTTGACGCCTACAAATAACGCATATGTGTGAGATTTTTAATAAATGGGATCTTTCAAAATGGGAAAACGTAATTTGTGGTTTGTTTCTTCTCTTTGAAAAGTGAGAATCTAGGCCTCTTAAGAGGAAACGAGATTAAATGGGATTTCTCTCAGCTGGTATGATTTTTTTTTTTGTTATCTTTTTTTAAAAGATGAAAAAATAAATAAATAAATAAAATAAAAACAACGAAAAAAGATCTGCTGAGTGTTTGTTTGTTGTTGTCTTTCGGCGTATTCTGTTGAAAAGCAATTTGCGGAAAACACGATTTCAAAATGAACGGTTTGGATCGGATTATAATTTAACATGCCTCTACTCTGAAAATAATCAAATCATTTTTGAAAAGCGGATTTTGTGTATATTTATTTATTTCAACACCCTCCCTTCGCTTCTATGGTGGCTTTTCTTTTTCGTAAGCGATAAGGCTGTTTTGCGTTAAGTCCTTGCTGTTCTAAGATATTTAGCTTAGCCCTTGCGCAAATATTATTCCGGTAAGGTAAATAAGAGGAAGATTTGTAGGAAGTAATCGTTCTTTTTCAGACTGATTTGTTTATAGGATGAAATTAATGGTAATCATTTTTTACGACGGTTTTGGTCGGATTACACGCTTTGAATGTTGTAATCCGTAATTGTTTTGACAAATAGAAAGCCATATGCCTGTCAAATTATCGTATAATTATATGAATTCTAAAATTTTGCAATATGTGATAATTTAAATGCAAATTGAAGAATCAAAATCCTTTTTCACGTTATATAAAAAATTAAAACCCTTTTTTTTATTTTTTATTTTGATCATTTTCAAAAACAGGCGAGAACCATATTAAATATAAAAATTTAGAAAATGTTTATGCTTTATAGTACTTGATAATAACAATTTTTTTTTTTTTCACTTATATCCACAATTTTTATCTTTATTGTATAAAATATTAGTTAAAAAATATATTTATTATATGAAACGAAAGAAATGTTGAAAATGTTCATTTCTTATGTGATACATTGTGAAAATTAATATTTTGGTACAGAATTACTTCTTTTCATACATTCTGTAGAGAAGGAGAGAAAAAGTTCAAAAATTTTATTTGTTTATTTTAAAAGTGCCTGTCCAATATATTTCTTTTAAATTATTATTATTTTTCTTGAATAAATTAAGCAAATACATTATAAGCGAGTTTGAAAAAAAAATACTTCAGCATACATTTTAATTCAATTTATGTACATATTTTATAGTATATCAATAGGAATTTTAATGGTTATTTTAAATATTATAACATCTATTAATTATTATTTATTAGCGTATTAAAATGTTCACTGATAAAAATTTATATACCGGGTTAATAAAAAGTTTCTGACAATAATTTATCATTATTATTTTAAAATTTTGAAAAACATAATAATGATGAATCTACCTTTTAAACAAATATATTTGCTTTTTAAAAATATTTGTATTGCATACAATTAAATATTTAGTACATAGACGGAGATATAGAATACGAATTATTTTAGTTGCATTATAATTTTAAACTAAAAAAACATTTGTTGTCTATCTGTATTTCCTAAACATTATAACAATTAAAAGTTCAATTGTTTATATAATTTCTTTTATTTGGTATTTAGCTAAAAATTATGAAAATATTTTTATTTCTCCTTTTTTAATTAAATTAACGCTTTATTTTTACTCCATCAGATGGTGCCAGGCAATTTTTATTCTAAAAAAAGAATTACGGCAGTGGCATACTTCGCTTCTTGTGACGTATTCGCTTGTCTCTATTGTTAGTGTTTTTAATCACTATTAGATGTTTTGCAATCGTAATTGTTTTCAAATTTATCTGGGGAAAACGTTTAATGTAAGTTCATTATTTTCATGATTTTTATCTCGTGTTAATATTATTATTCTCATGTTAGTATTTAAAATTTTCAATATTTATTTTTTTATGTTTGTGGAAATTAAAAATGTTTTAAGTTTAATAACTGAGAAATGTTGGATTCTATCTGTTAATTAACTGCAGTTCGATAAGCAATTTCTTATTATAGTAATCTTTCGTTACAATGCCGATTCAGTTATTTTGCGCTTTCTTTAGAAAAAGTTGCATAACCTTTGCAAAGGCGTATTAACTAATAACGCACTTTTTCTTTGTCTTCCTAAGTGAAAATGTAACAAGGGACTATTATATTAACTGATGATACTATAATACACATTAAATGACAATGGCAATGATACACATAGCTAATTACATACATTTTATTATTATTTGCAATCAATGAATCATTTTTAATTTTATTGGAAACTTGATAATGAAAGAGTACTTTTACATCGGATGCAAATAATTATATAGACTTAAATTTAAATTTTTTTCCTTGTAATATATTGTATTAATTTTTTATTGTAGTTTTATTAGACATTTGTTTATTGATCATATATATTATCAACTAGTAAATGTGTTATATATACATATATTTATATATGTTTATCAAGGGACTATGGAATTAACTTTTAACATTATTATAATAACGTGTATTATAATAGCTATTATAATATACGTTATTATAATAGCTATTTATAAATATCGTATAACTATTTACTATCAATGAATCATTTTTAATTTTATTAGAAATTTGATTATGAATTAGAATAGGTTTACATTAATAAACATTTAATTATATAAACAGGAAAATTAAAAATACATAATATTTTTAATAACAAATTGTACTCTTATATTATTATAGTTTTATTTTCAGTTGTATATATATATATATATATATATATATATAATGTAACTTTTTCTTTTATCTCACATGAATGTAAATTTTGGATACTTGATTGCGAAAAAGAAAAGAAAGAAAAATCGATTTTTTTAAAGTTTGCTTATTGTAATACCTATTAAATTATTTTAAGATTAATTAATAACAAATAACTCATTAGTTTTGATAATAAATACTTCATTTGAAAACTTTTTTTTTTTTTGCAATTAGTTTCAAACACAAAAATTGTTTGTCACATAAAAAAAGCAAATAATTATAAAGATGAAAATTACAGAAATTAACTATAAATACTTTCAATGCATTCTGTTTCCACTGCTGTTTCATTGTGCAGTAATCTAGTTTTTATATTATATATATTATGTTTCTGTTAGAAATCTAAAGGATATAGATTGCAAAATTTAATAATAATGAGAAACATTGTTAAAGAATGTTTATAATTTCCCTTTCTTTCGTACACACCATATAAATAGATATATTTTTTTAATAAACAAGACTTTTAATATATTTGTTTACACCTATAAAAGCAAATAATTATAAAAATGGGAAAAAATTAAAAACAAAAACATTTTATTTTCTATCGATATGTTGACTCTACTTTTACATTCTCATCATACTCCCATACATTAAATATTATATTATTTTATTTCCTTTTATTTTACATGAACACAGACTTTGCATATTTAAGACCAAAAAAAAAAAAAAAAAAAAAGTCACTTTCGTAGAATCTTTGCACATCCCTATCTCTTTCTCAATACACATACATACACACTAAAAAACAAAAAATCCCTGCAGCAAAACTTCTGACTGCTGGTACTTTTCTTTAGAAATTCTGTAAGAGAGGGATATTTTGAGAAGAGATAGCTTTTTTTTACCTTTTTTTTTATCCCTACCCTAGAAAGGGAAAACGCGGCTCTCTATAAATGGGTTTGCGTTCGAAGGATTTATATTTCGGAAGAGGAGGGACTCAAAAATGTAAAGCCCCATCTCGGGCCGAGACTGAAGTCTTAATAAGTTTGATGGTATTTTGAGACGACCGGAGAAACTACCGTATGCGTCTCTGCCATTTCTGCTAGATTAGGTCGTATCTCAAAGCCAGCCCTACGCGCCCGCAATAAAGTATTCATAACCGTACCTGGGTTTGATTACAGTGAGCGCGTCACGTCTCACCTTCCTCGTTCCTCACGTAATAAATCTTCTGCTTTCGCCCACCCCTGGCCTGCCTTGCGTGACGCGCCACGGTACTTCCCCTCATTCTCTAATATAACACTTGTTACCATCTAAAGTTTCTGTCGGCACGTAATAGTTTCTTTTCTCTTCTTTGCTTTTTCTGGTTTCTCTCCTCGTAATTTTTTTTCTCTTTTTTCTACTTTCTTTATTTATTTTATTTATAAGTTCCTGTCCCTTTTTCCGTGTTCCCATGTCGTTTGTAGTACTCGGATAATTAAGCCCGAGTTTCTTGCCTTTATTATTAGTATTATTATTTATTGAAACTATTTACCAAAAAGGGAGAGGTTTATTTTGATACTGAATATTTTTTTATATGTGTAATTTTAGTATTTTAAATGAGAAATAAACTATTACGATTGCAAGATGTAAAGGGAGTTTACGTTTTAAAAAAATCTGTAGTTATCAAAAGTAACCACTGCAAATTACTTTTATTCATTCAGCTATTCGAATACTGTATAAACAATATTATATTACTCTATATTATTTAGTATATTATTATATTATTTTAGTAGTATATGTAATTTTAAACGAGAAATAAACTATTACAATTGCAAGATATAAAGGGAGTTTAAGTTTATATATATATATTTATATTTATCAAAAGTTATAACTGCGAGTTACTTTTATTCATTTAGCTATTCGAATATTGTATAAGCAATATATATATAATTTTAGTAGTATATGTTATTTTAAATGAGAAGAGATATAAAGGGAGTTTACGTTTTTAAAAAATCTATATCTATCACTCAAATCTATATTTATCAAAACTTACCACTGTAAAATTACTTTTATTCGTTCAGCTATTCGAATACTATATAAACAATATTTTCTTACTATAAATAATTTTAGTAGTATATGTAATTTTAAACGAGAAATAAACTATTACAATTGCAAGATATAAAGGGAGTTTATGCCATTAAAAAAAAAAATCTATATTTATCATTCAAATCTATATCTATCAAAAGTTAGCGCTGTAAATTACTTTTATTCATTCCGCTGTTCGAACATTGTATAAATAATATTTTATTACTATATAAATCATTGTACATACATCTTGCTTGAGTAATTTGCTGTAATTTACGTTCCCAAATTTAAAATCCAACCATAATTTTGTGTGAATTAATTTACTTCATACATTATTTTCTTACGTGCTACACAATTCACCAAGAAAAAAAAATTACCATTGCAAATTACTTTTATTCATTCAGCTATTCAAACATTGTATAAATAATATTTCATTACTATTTAAATCACGTACATCTTTTTTGAATAATATATATAATTTTTTTTTATACTCATATACATTTTAATAGTATTTACGAATCAATGCATCATTTTTTTTCCACATATATATTTATTTTTAATGCAATATTATTATTCTATCATGTAATAATATCATGTATTCAGCATAAAAATTTGCTTAATAATGTCGAACTACATATGTACTTATAAATATATGGTTAATTTTGCATATTAGTTGCTGTCTGATTCGTTTGTATAACTGAAGTATTTTCGAACAAAAATTTCTGAGGTCTATGAGATTTGTGAATTATTCGATATCAATCAATTAAACTTGTCAATTATTCAATATCAGGAAATTGAAATTGTGAATTAATTATTAGTAATCGGATTTAATTAATTGTTATCTATCAGATTTATGATTTGTTTTAAAATTACAATTAGCCATTAATTTTGAAGAATGGAAAGAAAGTGATCTAATTTAGCATTAAAACATATTACTTATTATTTAACATAAGAAATTCATATTTACATTTTTTAAGAAACAAAACATTTAATGAAGAACATACAATTGTTTGTTCGTTACGAAAAAAAAAATATCTTTAAACTTTTTTATGTCTTAAAATTACATTCAACGTTAAGAGAAAAACATTTATAATTCTATAAGGATTTTTTAAAAATGTATAATTTTTTCATAAAATATTTTAATAAATTTTCTCTTACATTGTTTTTTTCACATTTCTTCACGTTGTTTTTTCCTGATTTTTAAAAATAATTCACCTCATTTTTAATAAAGATCTGAAATAAAAATTAAGCAGAATAATATAAATTTTGTGATTCAAAATGACATTACATACAATCGAATTTAATTAATATTTTACCGATGAAATGAGTTTTGAATGTTTTAAAATGGAAACTAAAGTAATTTTTTGTTATATACAATTCCCTAATTTAAAATTCAAGTATACATTTTTGTGAATTAATTTACTTCAAACATTATTTTCCTATGTTCAACACAATTCGGCTTATAGAAAAAAAAAAAAATTACCACTGCAAATTACTTTTCTTCATTCAGCTATTCGAACATTGCATAAATAGCATTTTATTAACATACAAATCATTGTATATGCATTTTGCTTGAATAATATATAATTTTTTATATTTTATTCCTATACATTTTAATGCTATACACAAATAAATGTATCATTTTTTTCACATATATCTATTTCATATACAACTTGAGTAATGCAATTTAATTATTATTCTAATATTTAATAAACTACTGAGCATAAAAATTTGCTTAATTATGTTGAATTATATGCACTTATAAATTTGTAATTAATTTTGTATATTAGTTTATGGCTGATTCGTTTGCGAAACAGAAAATTTTTTCAAACAAAAATTTCTGAGATCTATGAAATTTGAGAGTTATTCAATATTAATCAATAAAACTTGCCAATTATTCAATATCAATAAACTGAAATTGGAAATTAATTATTAGTAATCAGATTTAATTAATTGCTGTTAAACAAATTTATCATTTTTTATGATTATAAACAGTCATTAATTTTGAACAATAGAAATAAAATGACCTAATTTAGGAATAAAATATATATTACTTATTATTTAACATGAGAAATTCACATTTATGTTTTTAGAGAAACCAAATATTTAATGAAGAACATTACGAAAAAAAGATTTTTTTTTTTTTTAATTTTTTATGTCTTAAAATTACATTCAACTTTAAAAGTAAAACATTTATAATTCCACCAAAAGGATTTTTAAAAAAAATTGAGAATTTTTTTTGTAATTATTTCTCACAATTTAATTTTTCTTCCTGATTTTTCAAAATAATTTGCCCCATTTTTAATAGAGGTCTGAAATAAAAATCAAGCAAAATAATATAAATTTTGTGATTCAAAATCACATTTAACAACTTTTTATTAGTGAGCAAATTTACTTAAAAACGAATTTAATTAATATTTCACAGATGAAAATATCTTTAATGAGTTTTGACTGTTTTAAAATGAACTAAAATAATTTTCTGTAACATTAATGAATTTAAATATAATTCCCGAATTTAAAATTCAAGTTTAAATTTTTTGTGAATTAATTTAGTTTGTACATTATTTTCCTACGTGCAACACAATTCACCCTGATGAAAAAAGTTACTACTGTAAATTAATTTTATTCATTCAGCTATTCGAACATTGTACAAATAATATTTTAATACGCCTATTGTATTGAATGTTTTAAAATGAACTAAAATAATTTTCTGCAGTAAACAATTCCAGAATTTAAAATTCAAGTATACATTTTTGTGAAGTAATTTACTTCATAAATTTTCCCGAATTTAAAATTCAAGTTTACATTTTTGTGAATTAATTTAGTTTGTAATTTGCAACACAATTCACCCTTCTGTAAATTATTATTCATTCAACGTGCAGCACAATTCAAATTGAAGAAAAAAAGTTACCACCGCAAATTACTTTTATTCATTCAGCTATTCGAAGATTGTATAAATAGCATTTTATTAATTAAAAAAGTTATGGTACATATTTTATGTTTGAATAATTTGCTGTAATATACGCTCACAAATTTAAAATTCAAGTATACATTTTTGTAAATTAATTTACTTCACACATTATTTTCCTGTGTTCAACACAATTCGTTTTGGTGGGGAAAACAATTACGACTCCAAATTACTTCTGTTCATTCAGCTATTTAAACTTTGTATCAATAATATTTTAACACGCCTATTGTTAACACGTTATTGTATTGAATGTTTTAAAATGAACTAAAATAATTTTCTGCAACATACAATTCCATAATTTAAAATTCAAGTATACATTTTTTGTGAATTAATTTACTTCATATATTATTTTCCTATGCAACACAATTCATTTTAGAGGGAAAAAAATTACCACTGCAAATTACTTTTATTCATTCATCTATTCGAACATTGTATAAATAGCATTTTATTAATATATAAATCATTGTACATACATTTTGCTTGAATAATATATAATTTTTTTTTATTCTTATACATTTTAATACTATATACAAATAAATGTATCATTTTTTGCACATATATCTATTTCATACATAACTTGCTTAATGCAATTTAGTTATTATGTAATAACATGTAATAAAATGTAATGCAAATTTACTTAAAAACGAATTTAACAAATATTTTGGGGATGAAAATATCTTTAAAATGAGTTTCGAAAGTTTTTAAAATGAACTAAAATAATTTTCTGTAATATACAATTCCTATGTTTAAAATTCAAGTATACATTTTTGTGAATTAATTTACTTATTAAATCACAAAAATGTATACTTGAATTTTAAATTAGGAAATTGTATATTATTATTATTATTGTTACATTATTTTCCTCTGTACAACACAATTCGCTTTAGAGGAAAAAAAAAATTACTACTGCAAATTACTTTTATTCATTCAGCTATTCGAACATTGTATAAATAATATTTTAACACGCCTATTGTGTTGAATGTTTTAAAATGAACTAAAATAATTTTTCTCTAAACAATTTGCTAAATTAAAATTCAAGTACATATTTTTGTGAATTAATTTACTTCCTATGCTCAACACAATTCCCCTCAGAGAAAAAAAAATTACCACTGCAAATTACTTCTATTCATTCAGCTATTCGAACATTGTATAAATAGCATTTTAACACGCCCATTGTAGCGTGCCTAATTCCTTCTCCCCTCTTGTTTCATAATCAAAATTGTCAGCTTATAATTGGATTATGCGAATAAAGTTATTAAGAAGTCATCTTTGCATTTTCTTGGGGGTGTTCTTTACCACCGTTTTTGTTTCCTTTTTTTCCCTTTTTTGATACTTTTTCTTAATAACTTCCGCGTGCATAGCATTAAGCTTGCAAATTCACGTAATGCACCTCAGAGTGATAAAGGAGGGAGGGGGACTACAGACTCATACTCTAAAACGACCTTAAATGAACTGTGAAGTCGAATGCATTGGAACAAATGACCTATTTATCATACCGTGCTTATGAGACTACTTTTTTTTCACCCCTCGGTTTTAACACCGCGTTACATGTTGAACGCATTCTTTTAAATTGATCTTTAGAAAGAAAAGAAAAAATAGTGATAATAAAGGACGACTAGAACGACTTTTTAATTTTGGTGTTTCTTTATCGTTCCTGCTTATTTATTATTTTTTTTAAAATTCGAAGCCATTTAAATTATCTTAAACAAGTAATTTCTCACATATTAATTTAATTTTATATTTTCTCTTAGTAATAAAGGTATGCGGCCTGACGGCCGAGTGACTGGCACTCTTTAGGCTTTCTAGGCCTTGGCCCAAGATGGGCTGTTGCGCTATTTCAATAGTTTAAAATATTATTATTCTTTTAAGTGTTAATATTAAACTCATTCAGATTAATACACGTTCAATACCTACATATTTTATAAATATTATTCCAGATTTTTCCCGGGCTAATACGACTGTTGGGCGTAGGGTTGACAACCTTACTCCGTAGGAAGAAAATGTCTTCTGTTTCGGAATCTTCCAGGCCTTCTCCCAAAATGGAGCTGTTGCGCCATTGAAGATGAAAAAGTTTCAGTCTATTAAATTAGTTTACTTTTGGGACTGATGGCGTAGTCACTAGCGTTCTGACCCTCGGTGCCACAGGTGGCGGGTTAGAGTCCCGATGGTGCCATAGATGTTTGTAGAGGTTCAGAATCCACTTAAAGCCGTAGGTCAGGGTCTAACAAGACTGTAGAGCGCTGGGATGACAACCCTATACGTAAAAAGGCAACATATCTTGTCTCGAAATTTGCCAGTAGGCAGATGGCTTTGGCCCACCATGGCGATGTTGTGCTGTCGATGAATAGATGTATGTTCTGACACTCGGTGCCACAGGTATCGGGTACGAGTCCAGGTGGTGCCATGGATGTTTGTAGGGCTTCGGAATCCACTTTAAACTGTAGGTCCCTGTGTAATATGACAGTAAAGAGTTGGGCTGAAACCCCTAGCTCATAAAAAGAAAAATATCTCTTGTCTCGAAATCTGCAAGTAGGCAGATGGCCTCGGGCTACCATGGGGTTGTTACGTTAATGAAGAAGAAGAAGAAGAGTAGATGTATGTTAATTTTTAACATAAAAACTAATTAATTTAAATTAAGTATATATTAAAAAAATGTCTTATAAAAACAAATTTTAATAATAATAATGTTTACTTTGAATAAAAGAATGAGTCTATAACATTTTTCTTTTTTTAAAAATCAATAATTTTTTTTATTTATAAATAATTTACTTAAATATTCGATAACAAAATAGCAAGCATGGCTTATATAAACTTTGAGAAATTAAATGAAAGTATCTTATAGAAACCAAATAAATAGAATAATATTAATATCCTTATTAAGGATAACAATATTAATTTGTAAGGATAATAATTAATTTATATCCACAAAACTGGATATTTATTTGCAAGGGACTTTAAATTAATGTCCCTACTAATGTAGTAAATAATAAATATTTTGAAAGCAGCAGTATCTGCATATGCTTCAAATAAAACAAAACTGTCTTAACGGAAACCGTGCCGTTACGTAATTAATTACTGTTCATTCTTAACGACGAAAAGAGCTATCCAAAATCCATCAGTAACTTTTATGTTCATTATTATTTGTTTCAGGAAAATAGAAAACAAAAAAAAGAGGAGAGGAACTTTTTCCAATTAAATTCCTAAAAATAATTATCCTCAGGAGGCAAAATCACTTCCAATTCATCACAAAAATGATTAAACCCTGATCACATTAGAGTAAACAGAACAGAAAATGTGCCCTGAAGGAACCCCGTACGTTGGGTTGGGAAGGAAAATTTCAATATCCAGAGACCATTCATTAAAGGTCCTCCACGCTCTCCCTCCCTATACTAATGGTCAACAGATGTCACAGATCACAAATTAGGCGGGGAAAGTTGGCTGATTAATTTAAGGCTCCCCTTCCTTCTACTGCTTAGGTGCATTAAAAAGCGCTGAGTCCAGAACTTTGCGCCGAGGCGAAGGCGAAATGCAGAGCTGGGCACAAACTTCGAATTCCGCTCACTTTAAACGACAGTAATTAGTGCACTGCTTTTAAGGATTCTGGGAGGGGGTCTTGTAAAGGGGGGTGGGGGTGGAATTTTGTGATCCGACAGCATTTCCGATCGCTGAGAAACGGAATTCAAGCAGGCTTAAAACATTCCTTTCTCTCTCTCTTTTCAAGAGATCTAATCTTGCACTAGAAGAGGTTTGAATCCCGCAATCGGAATAGAGAAGGAAATTGCGTCAGAATAATTAGAGAAACGAATACACTAAGATTTTATCAGTGTATACAGCTAAATATCAGGTATTGATTCAGACAGCGTTTTCCTGAATATTTGGATAATTAATTTCTGAGCGTTCGTACTTCCGGATGTCCGATACAGCCAGTTACTCGTAAAATTTGGTCAAGTTATGTAAAAGATATATACTATACTATATGAACCAAAAGTAACATTCTAAATGAACTATAGAATTATAGAGTAAATAATTACTTATCTTGTATACCTAAGTTATTATATCCTCCCAGTTTCTGAACTACATTAATACTGGAACATGTTTATTACACATCTAAAAAAAAAAGGCAGATAAAATCTGCAGTTACGTATTTAATTACACTCATGTCCATAAAATAAGGATAATTTAGAATCACACAAAAATTGAACTCTAAAATAAAAATTTCACCTGTAGAATTATTACACACATCTTGAAGAAGAATATGCAAATTACAGGAAACCATCACATGGCGCGGATAGTACGTCACAATGACGAGAGTGTAAGAGAGGGGTATATAAGGAATGGTGGCAAAGAAGTAAAATTGTTCACAAGCGCTTTAAAAGCCTTTCAGAGCAATAACTGTATAGTTATGGCACAAAGGAAGCATTTGGAGGATTTTTTACGTGGTAGAATTATCGGACGATTGGCATGTGGACGTACCCAGCTGGAAGTATCCGAGGAACTTGGAATCGCCCAGAGTGTCATCTCCAGGCTTTGGCAACGATTCCAAGATGATGGTAATGTGAGTAGATGTTACAGCACAGGTCGCCCCCGAGTTACAACGCAAAATGAGGACCGGTATTTAGCAGTTACTGCCAAAAGAAACAGACGGAGCACAACATCAGACCTGTCTCGTCAGCTCTCTTCAGCTACCGGTACGACAGTTTCAAGGCAGACCGTGTACAGACGCTTAGGGCACATTGGTCTATATGCTCGTAGGCCTGTCAGATGTGTTCCACTTACCGCAACTCACTGTCGCCTGCGATTAACCTGGAGTAGAGAGCATGCATTGTGGACACCGCAACAATGGTCTGGTGTGATGTTTTCCGACGAGTCCAGGTTTAGTTTGCAGTCTGATTCTCGCCGGACTTTCATATGGAGAGCGCCAGGTACCCGTTATCACCAAGAGAACACCATTGAACGACACTGTTACGGTGTTGCAGGATGGCTCGTTTGGGGAGGAATTATTCTTGGTTCCAGAACTGACCTGCATGTTCAGAGTGTAACGATGACAGGCCACATCTATCGGGATGTCATTCTGGAACAACATGTATGTTTGTTTCGGGGCGCCATGGGTGCTGAATTTCTGCTTATGGATGACAACGCCTGTCCCCACCGTGCAAACATTGTAGACGAATGCCTTCAATTGGAGGATATCACCCGTATGGATTGGCCAGCATACTCACCGGACTTGAATCCAATAGAGCATGTGTGGGATAGGCTTGGCCGACGAATTGCAGCCCGTCAACCCCCTCCCACCTGTCAACCGGAACTTCGGAGGGCATTGCTTGATGAGGGGTGTAATATTCTCCAAGATCAGATAGATAATTTGATTCTCAGCATGCCTAGGCGTTGTAAGGCCTGTATTGCATCGTCCGGGAGACATACTCCATATTAACCATCATACTAACCATGTTATACTGTTTTTTGTAAATAGGTTCTTTTTTCAAATTTTCTCCAGGGAGTAAAAATCGTAATTTTTATTAATTATGTCAAACATATAGCATCTTTTTTGCTCTTTACCTTTTGTTTACTAAATATACTTTACAAATAAGTCAAATTTGTTTTGCTTCTGTCTCTTTCTTTGCCTGAACTTCATTATCCTTAATTTATGGACATGAGTGTATTTAACATTAATTTGGAATACATTTTTCCTGAAGTTTAAAAGATTCATTGTAAAAATCTGATTTAGATATTCTAATCTGAGAAAATAATCGTAAAACATTAAAGAATAATAAAGTAATTAATTAATTATAATCTGTTATGTTTCTATTCAGAGGCCAGTGGTAGTGCTGCATTGCTATTCAAAATGACGCTTATTCAAATACGCTGATAATATGCGAGAAAGCATTTGCTTTTAAATGCAAGTAGATTTAGTGGCGACTATAGTGAAAATCTCGCATCGACATTCAGATCACACCACTGGAGTAAAATATGTATTATACTACCTGGAGTCCCACTCCACTGCAGTGACACGTTTGTATATACACATATATATACAAAGCTATTAATACTGAAATTCAAATAGTACATTTCTTAAAGGTGTCTAGAGGGAAGAAGGGGTGGTCTTGTAGGTGGGTGATGGGGGTGGAATTTTGTGATCCGACAGCATTTCTGATTGCTGAGAAACGGAATCCAAGCAGGCTTTAAACATTTCTCTCTCTCTCTCTCTCTCTCTTTTCAAGAGATCTAATCTTGCACACAAGAGGTTTGTGTCCGCAATCGCAATGGAGTAGGAAATAGCGTCAGAATAATTAGAGAGAGACACAGAACTGATAAAATCTTAGTGCTTACAGCTAAATATCAGATATTGATTCAGAATGCATTTCCCTGAAGATTTGGATAATTAATTTCTGAGCATCGTACTTCCTGATGTCCGATATAGCTAATTACTCGCAAAATCTGGTCAAGTTATGTAAAAGGTGTGCACTACATGAACCAAAAGTAACATTGTATATGAACTGTAGAATTATAGAGCAAATAATTAGTTAGCTTGTATTAGTAAGTTATTATAACCTCCCAAATTTTGAACTATATTAAATGATATTGAAAGTTTATTAAACAATTAAAAAAAAGTAGACAGATATAATCTGAAGTTATGCATTTATTTATTTAACATTAATTTGGAATACATTTTCCAGAAATTTAAAGAATTAATTGTAAAAGTCTGATTTCCATATTCTAATCTCGTTTCTCCCATTATAAATGGCGGCCTGATGGCCAACTGGCTAACACTCTGGCCTTTGTTACCAGAGGTTTCAGGTTCGAATCTTGGCTGTGGCATGGATATTTATGGGTGGTTCGGAATAAACGTTAAATTGTAGGACCCGGGTTTTACCAAAGTGGGCAAAAAATGACCGCAGAGTGACCAACAAACCAAACCTATTATAAATGATCCGAAAAAAGTTATTTTAATTTGGAGAAATAATCGTAAAGCGTCACTAAACACAAATAAATCATAAAGAGTAATTAATTATTTAGATTGATTAATTAATTATAAACTATTAGGTTTCTTCAGAGGTCAGTGATAGTGCTCAACATCTATTCAAAATGACACTTATTCAAATAGACTGATGATAGAAGAGGAAGTAGAGATCAAGTGATCTAATTTTACAGAGAAGAAGTTTGAATCTGT